>JAXCHB010000321.1:0-366831 GCA_036926305.1 Uropetala carovei | reverse complement strand
CCCTCCCTCCCTCCCTCCCTCTCTCTCCCTCCCTCCCTCTCTTTCTCTCTCCCCCTCTCTCCCCCTATCCCTCTCTCTCACTCCCTCTCTCTCCCTCTCTCTCTCTCCCTCTCTCTCTCTCTCTCTCTCTCCCTCTCTCTCTCTCCCTCTCTCTCTCTCCCTCTCTCTCTCTCCCTCTCTCTCTCTCCCTCTCTCCCTCTCTCTCCCTCCCTCCCCCTCTCTCCCTCCCTCCCCCTCTCTCCCTCCCTCCCCCTCTCTCCCTCTCTTCCTCCCTCTCTTCCTCTCCCTCCCTCTCCCTCTCTCTCTCTCCCTCCCTCCCCCTCCGTCTCTCCCTCCCTCCTTCTCGACAAACCCTTTCCGATCCTCCCTCTTAACTCCCCTTCCCTCCGACAAACCCTTTCCGATCCTCCCTCTTAACTCCCCTTCCCTCCGCCATACCCTTTCGCCGAAAATGCGAACTCCATCAAGGAGACCGTCAATGCAGATTAGAAAGCGCTTGTGGGAAGGATTGGCGCGTTTAATTGGATCCGCGTTCGGCGATTTCCTGCCGAATAGGAGACGGAGATTCCCTGGGAAGAGAATCCACAATCTGAAAGCGATAAACTGAGCGATTTCACGGAGCCTCCCGTTCCTCCTCCTAATCCTTCCCTCACCCCTTACTGCCCAACAATTCGAACCTCGGTAGTCCACGACGACTAATGCTCGCCAGATCTCCGTTCGTAACCGCGATATTTTATTCTCTCTTTGAAATCCCATTTTTTAAATTTTATTTTATTTCCTAAGGATCTGCCTTTTCGCTCCGATTCGTATTCGAAGCTATCGATTCGTTCCGATGTCTCTCTCTCTCTCTCTCCCTCATTCTCTCAAGCGTTTTGTACGAACGATGGGGCTCGTCTCGGTTAGATATATAAGGCCAGCAACACGCGTCTCGCGGTTTTTTTTTCTTTTCGTCGATTGCCTCTTTTCTTCCCTTTTAGCGTGCCACCGGTTGGAGCCCGAGTTGTGTCTCCGCCGCAAAAGAACTCGCCCGGATCGAATCCCGCCTCGGGGCGGTGTCTGGAACGACTCTTTTCCCTCGGTTTTTTCCACCTCTCCATTCCCTCGGATACTTCTTTCGACGTGCCTGCCAAAGGGAGAGTAGGAAAATAAAGTTTTGAAAAAATAACCAGGAACGAATCGACTCTCCGTCACGGCAATGAACTTTTCAGTTTTAAATTATGAATTCCTCCGTCGTGGCATGCGTGAATATCCTTGTGGGTGTGTAATGCTTATAAGGGCAGGTATTCCTTTTAGTTTACGTCAGTTTTCACTTAATTATAGCGATTGCTTCATGTTTGCGAGTGAGTGAGCGGTGGCAAAATATTACTGAAATGCGTTACACGAAAAGCTTTATAACGATAATTTTCATGGAGAAAAACCTAACAATCTATGCCGTAGTATGATATCCAGGTTGATTTTTTTATTCATATGTTCGCAATGAACATATGAATAAAAAAATCAACCTGGATATCATACTACGGGTATTTATAATTTGAGAAAAAATAAAACTGGTTGCAGTCACCTTAAATATTTTTCACACCTGATGCTTAACGACAACTATTTATGTATATTCAACGCTGAAAATGCACGCAGGAGTTACGACGATGAATATCATACTTGGAGTAACGTAACTATAAAATATTTTTTAAAACCTCCGCGCCTGTATTTTTCTGGTAGGCATTCGCGTCTGATTTAATGGCTAAAGGGTCTTTTTTAAGTCCCTTACCCAGCAACCACCTCCTCGCTTCATCACGCGCCGCAATCCTTAACATTAATAACGACGGAAATCGCGACGATAATCATATTCGTATCTTCATCGCCCATGAGTCTTCGAGATATGAAAGCGGCCGAGTTCTCGTTATAATTACCACTCTCCGCGTGTGCTCCGCTCGTCTTATGCAAAGAATGAATAACGCGACCCGAATGTAAATACCGATGTCGTCTGGGCCTACGTCACGCGAGGGTTTTTAATGCAAAATCAGCACCGAGTAAACGATGCTTATAATCTCTCTCCGTCGTTAAATGATGCGTAAACATTTTTTCTGTTATGGTTTCAGCTTTAATAGCTTTCTTACGACGGCAAAATTAAATTAGTTTTCCCCCTTGCGTCCACACTTTTACGAGGGACCGAGAAATGGTAAGGAGGGCGCCCGTGTCCTTTTTATGTGGTCGAAGTTAATGTCGTTTTTCTTTTTTTAAAAAAAACCTCTCTATCGCTTAATTGCGGTATTTTTTCGAGGAGAGAGAGAGAGAGGTTGGTAGAGTAGAGGACGGGAATAGCGTGCCTTTGCAAAAAATCTCTGCTGCTGACCAACTTGACGTTATTGTACTCTCGAATCTTCGTGCACGCGCCATTATATAGAGCAAAGGTCGAAAATGAAATCTAATGTAGGCGACGCTCGAGATTCGACCGGGATGCGGTCCTGAAAATGTGGACGAATGTCGAGCGCTGTTTTTTCATAAAAGTACATATTATTATTGGGAGATGCGTTCCAGCATCTCGGAAAAAAATTATTGAGTTCCATCTCATATGACATAAATTTAAAATGACTAAATGTACTAAGAAAACAGTATTAAATCATTCAAAATCATAAATTAACTTAAGACTAACGAAAAAACGACGTAAATAAAAATATTTTCATACCAGAAATCTTTTTCAACTGTGCTTACTGGACTTGGTTTAGTTAATTGAGAAGTTGTAAAGTTTTAGTTGGAAGATGAGGAGCTGTTGGTTGGGGAAATGGATAAAATAGTTTAAACCCTTTTCTTAGATAAAGTAATTAGGCAAAACCAAGTTTTCTCTACCGCAGTGACGCCTGCTGCACAAACGATAGTTTCTGTCGTCACTTTCACTGTCACTGAATTCGTGAACTCTAAATTACTTTTTGAAACAAGTGTTTCTTTCCATTAATTTTCTTTCAGTTTCTTTTAAGCATAAATTTGAAAAAAGAAACCTTGCAAAAGTTCTTTGAAAAAATCGGGGTAGAGAGAGTATGCGACTCCAAACCTCGAACTGAATGCAAAGGGTACCCCCTCCCCCAAATATTTCATTAGTAATTAATTCTTGGTCTGCTAGCAAGAAAAGGTGTGGAGCTGATATCGAATCAGCTGATGGACATAACCCAAACACGAAAACTGCCACCGGCCGGTCTATCAGCCGGCTTTCTTTACACTGAGATAATCGTCTTAATTAAGGTCGAATTGCTTGGTCAACCACTTATACCCTATCTGTAATGCGTGTGCTTTTGAATCATAATGAAATCGTTAAGGAAAGCTTGACTTGCAATTTATTTTCGACTTTAAGATCCCAGTCTGTCGGACCATCTGTAGCTTATAATGATGTCTTGGAGGCACATTGGAACGTGAATATTGGAGCAGTGATTTATAGTTCGTTTTTTGCGATTGATCTGTGATGTTTGGATAAAAAAATCAGTACCTTCATCACCTATCATATTAGGTATTGTAAAACTTTATTTTTCATAGAATTTATCATAAGTTCATCTAAGAAAATAATTGTAGTTTGGAATGTTATGACTACACAAGCCGAAATGCTCATAATGGTTTAGGATTATACTAATATATCAACGAAGGGCATTCACAGCGAGTGTTTTTCAGAAGATAAATGTTCGTGCTGATATGGGAGTGAGATTGATGAGCGTAGGATTTCAATAAATTCATCATATCTGTTTAAAAAATTATGCATTGAGCGCAAAAATGTAGTTTTGGGCTCAAAACTAAATCGACTGACTAATATTTACAGCAAAAACTTTTCTATGCCCGTTTAAATGCGATCTAAAAGTAAAAGTTTGTATTTATTTATTTAAAAAATTGAGGAAATTATTTTTTCATTAAAAAAAATAATGTGCAAGCAACATAATTTACTTATATTCTATATTTACATTTTACATGTTAGATGAAAGATTAAAAAATCTGGCTTCAGGCAATCAAAATTAGAGATGGGAGAAATTTTTTCTCCGGGGCTAACATTTTCATCAACAATGCCTGCATGCATATAAATTAAATTTGTACACATGCCATCATAGTATCACATATTGTGTCCACAGCATATACATAGCTATGCGAAATGAATCCATGGGATGGAAATGTGTAATTCTATGTTTCCGAAAGTCGGTTTATTTTCGATTTATTGTCTTTATGCTAGTAGTATTCTTCCGTATTTTCTTTGATCAGGGAATGGTGAATCTTTTGTCCTAATTTTTTTGTCCCCAAAGGCTGAATTTTAAAGTATTAATGCTCATAATAGCCCACGTCTGTCCGTCCGTTGGTCACGCTATTGCATAGGTCGCGCGTCTGGTGGCGAATTATGGTTTGACATGACTACATCGAGAAGGAATCGAGATAGAAACTGTAATTTTGACAGGAATTCTCCGTTACATATTTTAATGTGATTGTAAAAAACTCGAAAAAGGTCCTGGGTTCGACTCCAAGAAAGGCATTTCATTTCCCATAAAATAACACGTATAATCGACTTTCGACATGCAGGCTTTCATTCTTTTTTAGATTAAAATTAGAAATAATTAACCTACGATCTTCGGATCTGAACCATTTGAAGAAAAATTATAAAGTTTATTATTCTGTTCATCTTTTTCCGCCTACAGTTCGAAATCATGTTAAACGTTTAATTCACACATTTTGTGGAAATCTTGCCATTTTAACGGGATGTTGCCTTGCCTACCAATTATATTGTTAGACCTCGAAATCTTGTTATTTCAATTCTTATGGGTGTAGGCGTGCTTTGAATGATTTTAATACGAGAGAGTCAATAGGCGAATGATTTTCCTCTATAGATGTAAAACCTCAACTAGAATTTTAAATCGTGA
The DNA here is from genome assembly GCA_036926305.1 of Uropetala carovei. NCBI lineage: Eukaryota > Metazoa > Arthropoda > Insecta > Odonata > Petaluridae > Uropetala > Uropetala carovei. Next base: position 361,951 of record JAXCHB010000321.1, on the reverse strand, counting down.
CCTAGTTTCACCCGGTCCCAATCCTGCGTGGCAGTGTTCAATTATGCAAGATTTTTTTCTCCCTCATCTGATTTCATCCATTTGAGCATCGAACTTCTCCAATCAAATACCTATTCACTGGGGAACTTGTGTGCAAAATCAAAAATTGTAAAAAAGAGCGCGGTGGAACTCAAAAAAATCTTATACAATGATGGATGTGGTGTGATATTTGCCGAACACGTAACGAAATATGACGTCACGAAAACGACGACGTAAAATGTGCATAATCGAATTGCTAGGCTTAATTTGGGATCGAAAATTTGGCCAAATTGGCATTACGTTATTTTCTGGTACCATTGTTTCGACGGCACCAGTGGCGATACTATGATCCCCCCTCAAAAAACCTATGCACTAGCGGGGGAGAGGGGGCGAAGAGCCAACATCATAACTACGTACAATTATAAGACTATACATTTTATAAGAGACTGAAATACTTCTGTGCGGGAGGCATCTTTTGTACTCACACCTCTAGACCAGATGCTCTTGTCAGAGTCATTCGGTTAATAATCATAACAAGTTTTCCATCTCTGTCTGTTATATGCTCATCCAACTCATGTCCCATCCGAGGCCTTAATCTTCATCCTCTTATAACCATGTCCTTATTTCAATACGTCTAATATTCTCCCTTCTATCACTTCTTTCGACAGACCTTTCGAAATTTTACCCACCCATTTCTCCTGTCTTTGGTTGCTTGATTTTAGTTTCATACTATTGATGCTGTATTTAAATATTCATCTGTTGTTTTCCTCTCACAATCAGTTCAACTGATTCTTCCAGTCCGCTCCCAACATCCGAAAAATCCTTATATTGCCCACGTTTTATTTGCTCATAAACCACGTCTCACGCTCGTATAATGCTACAAATCAAAGTTTTCACTTAACTTTTTTTAATACCCTTATTTAAATTCCCTGTCATAAAATCTCGTCATCTCATTTATGCATCCTTGGATTCTCATATATAACATGAGCGAAATTAAGTATAAAAATTTTTAACACTGAAATTTCAAAATTTTCATCATAGCTTCGCGCACTGCACTTTGACGACTCTTTCTGAAGTATTTATACCACGTGGAGTTAAAATTCTACTTAAATAAGTAAAGTCTTACTCCTGTTTTAGCTTCATGTTAGATTTTCAATTAAATGTCAATCTATCCCATATTCTTCTATTTTACTCAATGCTCATATCAGCCTAAGCCATAGACTCTATTAAAGTCCTTTTTACAAGCATTAAAGCTTACAAATACATCTTGGTTGTCCTTTATTTCTACTTAAGTCCTTATCGCCCCTGTAGCTTCTCTTGTGCCTCATACTTTCCGAATCTACAACTATTTTTCACCTACTTACTCATTTGATTTATCTTCTTACCTGCTATTCAAAATACTGATTGTGAGATTAACGGTAACCTAAGGTGAAGCTGAACTGCTCGGTCTATAATATTGGCGCTCTATTGCTTTATTTTATTTTTTTCAAAATTAACCTATTGAATTCTTATAGCCACTCTCTTTCCTCATAAAATTTGAGACAATCAGTAGGAACTTTTTCCTTTCTTTTCCACATCAGTGGTTCACAAACTGGGATTCGTGAAGACGGAAGATTTTTGTTTTATTTGTTAATTTTAGAGTGGATATTGAAATTAGGGGATTCCTTAATGCCGTAATGAATATTTTTAGAATTAACATTAATTTTGTGCAGATAAAATACTTAAATATTTTGAAATTAATATTAAATTTAGTATTTATTGGTATTGGATGGGGTTAAAGGGATATCAATAAGGTCGGCTGCCGTAAGAAAGGGTTGCTAATGCAATTAAGTTTAGGGAAGACTGCTTCCTTAAAAAATTATGAAGGGATATTATTTACTTCTACTGTTTTTTTTTAAATTCGGTGCCTCATTCCATTTTGCTATTTTTTTAAACTGCAGACAATACCTCATGAGTATCAAAAGTAAGAGCAGTGCCAGTGGCGCAGCCAGGATTTTACTTTGGGAGTGGAAAATATTAAAAAGCATTTTTATAAGGAGATTACCCTCATTTTTCTTTAATAATTTCCAATAATAACTCCTGAATATAACAGTAATTTAATAAATATATTTGTTTTCAATTTAAAGTTGAAATTAATGCGAAAGCAGTCGCAGCTCAAATTATTTTGCGATATTGGGAGAGAAGGGGGCGAATGCCCGGCTACGCCAAAATCACTTTTTTATATCGCTGCCTCACCATGATATAGTCAAGCTGATATCTTTGTATCCCCTGGCATTTTCCACCTATTTCCTGGCATATTATGATGTTTAAATCACGTATCTGTTTTTATTATTTGTTCCTTTTAACAAAAATCTGTCTGCCACTTATTCTTTTTTTCATTTCTCTTCCCTAGTCGAAATTCCCCAATGTCACTTTGCCCCACTACGTCGTCCCAATCTCACATTGATATATGTATTTATGTATATGGCGTGTACAGAAATATGTTTGGATAGTTACTAAACTAAAGTTAATGGTTCCTTCTTAGTTTTCAGTTATATCAAACGAGTATTTACCAGCTGTTTGTTATTTGTTCTATGCCGTGATTTCTTGTCTAAAACTAATGCTTCTTACCTGTGATTCTTTATCCCCAAATATCCTCGTATTTCTGCCGATGTTTGCACGAGCCTAAGATATTATTTATTCTATCGCCACCACGAACTTGATATTTTCTATTTCCCTTTCTGAAGCATCGTCCTGATTTTCCATGTTCCTATTATAATCTTAGACTTCTTCGCTTACGTTTTCTTTTTATGAGTTCTCTTAGGATTTCGTGAAATGACAACCGAGATGGCCTTATTTCCATCATTACAGACCGCGGCACCAGCCCTTTGGTGGATCGTGCATTTGTTTATTAACTGTGCTGTTTATTGGGGGTATTAAAATGGTCGCCTACTACAGTGCTCCGCAACCTTTTACATTTCACGGCACACTATCGGGTTCTCTGGAACTTCGCGGCACACCGAACCAAATTTATCGAGACTGTGTAGAACATTTTTACCACCCTGTAGCAAACAAAAAAAGATAAATAGGCTTTCCCACACTGATGAAGGAACTTATTGCCAAAATCTACATTTTTCAAATCGTTTAGCCTGGATTACGAAATACTCCTATGATAAAAATTCCAATTTTCCAGTTACAAAGCAACTTGGTTTCGGTTTCATGTAGACGGAACAGCCTAAGAAATCGTACTGTAAGAGGTATTATGTTTCTGTGATCTTACAATTAGCAATAGAAGAATCTACAATAATAAAAGTCAGTGTCACAATGTCACTTTGTCATGTAATGATTTTTGAAGCTTAATATCTCGCAAACGACTGAACCGAATTTGATGAAATTTTCAGGATAGCATTATGATATAATAACAAAACGTTTTAATGTATCGTACGCGAGATCAAAGACCCGAGTTCGACTCAAGGGGATAATTTTCATTTCCAGTAAGTTAACAGGTAAAATCGGCCTTACGACGTGCAGGCTTTCATTCTTTTTAGATTAAAATTAGAAAGAATTGGCCTACAATCTTCGGATATGAACCATTTTTAAGAAAACATTATAATGCTTCTTATTCTGTTCATCTTTTTCCGCCTACAGTTCGAAATTTCGCAATGTAAACGTTTAATTCACACAGTTTGAGGAAATCTTGCCATTTTAACGGTATGTTGCCTTGCCTACCAATTCCATTGTTAGACCTCTATACCATATTGTTAATTCAATCCTTATGGGTATAAACGTGCTTTGAGTGCTTTTAATACGAGAGAGAGGGGGAGGAGAAAGAGGTAGAGGGGGGAGCGAGAGGGAGGGGGAGAAATGAAGAGAGGGAGGGAAAGAGAGGCAACTATTTTAAGTTTAACTATAGGTAGCCCGTCAACAACAGAATATTCACTAGAAATGTTGTATATGACAAAATATTTCATATGTAAAAGTGTGATATTAATTATTTTAAATGAAAATAATAATAGTCTATCTATCTATAATTCTTCCGTTGATGTTTCAACGGGCATTACACCAGTAAAGTAATATTTTTCCCTTGCCTTTAATTTCAAATTTTACCGCAGCACACCGAGTACTTTCACGGCGCAGTTGTGTGCCGCGGCACGCCGGTTGCGAAGCCTCGGTAGAATTTTAACGTGACACCATCTCCTCTAAAGATAACCGATTGAGCACAGACGCCGCGTGGATTCTAGTCCCTACCTACTGACCTTACTAACGTGGGTGACCCTAACGTGAGCAGGTGCTCCCACCAGCGTAGATTCAAGATTTAAGGAACGCTGAAGCCTTTCACCGCGCCAAGGTTATAGTCTAAAGGGAAAGGTCATCCTGTTATTTTAGTTAATATAAATTATTAAAAGTTGTGGCGTAGTAGTTTATATAATTCAATGCGAAATACTTTGTTCGTCTTTTTCGTGTTTTTTCAAAGGAAAAAAAAACGAAACTAATTACGCTCACATTTGGTTGTGAACCTAATTAAATTTAAGTAAATATTGGTGTCTAATATTCTATAGGTTTAAATGCCGAAAACAAGGCTTCCTCCGAAAAAATTAATTAGCTTACGCAATAGTTGAGAACGTATTTAAACCTCCTATAGCGGGAGCCACACCCGAACAAATCTTCTTCCTTCGGTAACTCTTTAGCACGGTTCAAAATAGTTAGCGGCGACCGATTCGTGAGTCGGTATACGCGAAATTATTTCGCCTCCCGCGAACGGTTCCAGTTGCGTACGTGGCGATATCGGTTAGGATGAGGAGCACTTTGCCGAGCAGATTTTCACAACCCTTTTCGTACGCGTTCGACACACAGCCCGCGTATCGAGGCACCATCGCGAGACTCATCCATTCTCCATGATGTCGGCAGGCATTCGTACGGAGGAGAATGAAGGGACCCTGATGAAAGTGCGAATAATTTAGTAATTAACCGACGCCGAATTATGAGGCTCGCGGCAAACTAGAGGCGTGGCCCGTCGGAAGAAGGGACATCTCGGCGTTGGATTTTAATTAATCGCTACAGTAAACCCCTCGTTAACCCGCGCCGTGGAAATTAGAACGTCGAAATAACAAGAACTGGCATTGAATGGCGAAGCGCTTTGAATAATTCCCCTCCGTCGATTCCTTGCGGAATTTGAAGCGGAGTTGGTGCTTTGAAAAAAAAAAAAAATACCGTCACGAACATGCATTGACCTCGATGGGGTAGGTTAATTAGCTTTCGGCTTTTTTCGGAGGGATGCCCAACTCTGAAGAGGTTTGTCGGTATTTTTTTTATTTAACGGGCATCCGAACGCTGCTGAGCGTTACTCGCTGTGTTGCCAGAGGAAAGTTTGCTAAAGAAAAAGTCCTTACCCATCGCCATAGATTTGTTTAAGGGAGTTATATTTTGTTATCTTTCCTAGACTTTGATGTATCGCAACTGCGAAAAAGAAATACCTCGGATTCGGTTCACTGTGGTATTTCTTGTTGTAGGAGCTTGATGCGCGTCGGCTGCAAAAATAACTTGTAAATAACGATCCCAGTGGGAACGTCGAGGGAATTAAGGATCTAAAAAGAAGTAAATTACCCAACATTGACCGCGAACGCGTTTGCCTGGAAGTGGCTCTACCGGGAGATTTTTGATTTATCATTAACGAGAGCCTCCGCTCCAGACCCATAGCATTTATAATCCCTCTCACCTTCTCTACCCTCTCTGCAAACCCTCTGATTATCTGTCGAATCGAACTTTCGGAGTATGTTTTATCCTTGGAAGGCGAGTGCGCAAAAACAAGGGGGTGGGTGAGTAGGGGACGAAAAAATGAGAAGGTCGATTGACGAGATGGGTGGAGAGGAGGAAAAGGAGCGAGTAGAGACGGTCTTTTGGGGAAACGTGACCTCGAAATGAAATGAAAGAATCGTGATTCTCCCGACGTTTGAGTCGGCGTCGTATCAAGCGAGCATTACGATCGTAGTGTGGTGTCACAAGTCGGAAAGAAAGAAATGGTCGAATCCGCAAAAAATATTTTTTTTGTAAGGTTGTCAGACGGCAAATGTTATTTGATGAATTGTCATTTAGACGATTCGTTCTCTCGCGTCGCGTGATAGTCGATCAGCTAGTACTGTAAAAGGGGCTTGATGGGAATTCTGGCAGAATCATTTATATAAAGTTATATTTGGGGTGAAAGTCTGTTAAAAATATGTATTTTTCCTGTCGCTCTTAGGTTTTCTTAGAGGAAAGAGGAAAGCGTAAACATCGGAGAAGATGTAGGGAATTCGTGTACTACCGTATACTTTTGTAACCCGGAATGTACTGTTTTATTTATTTCCTCGTGAAGTTGTTAAGTATATTCGCAGTCTAAATAATTGTATCATTGCGCCTGTTTTTGCTTATACAAAAACTTCGCTTTAATTTGTCTTTTTGTATTATTCATTGTTATCAGTTTAACGTATCGTGAAGATCAAAGTGGTTAAGATGATTTAAACACTCGTTTAAAACTAATTAATACCGAGGATGGTTAAAAAATATTCGTTACTCCAAGACTAATGACAGGAGTTACATAATGACTGTAAACAATGGTGTATGTCGGAGAAATAAAAATTATCTGAATAATTCAAGTGTGGTTAGAAGAGTAATAAATAAAGCAAAGGCATTTTTCTTCGAGTTGTGGTATTGGCGACTCCTAACGGTTTTTGGATGATCTTAAGGTTTTATTTCCTATCACGTTGAAACAAAATTGTTTGTTTAAACATATATGCATTATGGGAAATGAGGAAATTGGTGAAAAAATCTGCCGTGACCGGGAATCGAACCCGGGTCTTCCACTTGCCGGGCGGATATTGTACCACTGGACTAACGTGGTAGACTAATTCTCCAGTTTCAGAACGGGGCTGATTTATACTAGCATAACTAGCTTGGTCCCAACCTAAGAAAATATTCCCGTTCTGAAACGGGAGAATTAGTCTGCCACGGTAGTTCAGTGGTAGAATATCCGCCCGGCAAGTGGAAGACCCGGGTTCGATTCCCGGTCATGGCAGATTTTTTTCACGTTTCCTCATTTCCCATCATAACAGCTTATGCCTGTCGCATAAGGATCTTCGGATCATTCTTTCTATCAATTACTGTGGTCATAATCTGTCTGTAGAAATACTAAGGTGAAAGATATTTAGAAATAAATTTCGTATCAGTAGGTCAAAGAGAAACGAGATTTGTTACAGTGCCATGAATTATACATAAAAAGTAAAATAAAAACACTCCTTAAAAAGTGCCATAGTACTACAGTTACATGTATTATCGTGTAAGTAGAAAATCATTTTTCAGCTTAGCTTGATATTTTCAATCGTATTTTATTGGGACTATTGAAAAAATAAGAAGTTCATGATAAGAGTGATTATACACCCGTTGTTAAGCTCCTCTATTTCGGTAAAACAAATTTCATTGTGTTGCTGTGGAAGCTCAAGGTTTATTTTAACGAGCCAATCTTCCCTCTGAAGAAACGCAGCCACTGCGTGAATCGAAATTCAGGATGCAAGTAACCCTTTCTCGCCAGAGAAAACGGAAAGCCATCAGTTTCCTAGAAGGCCATCGGAACTTTCAGCCCACCGCGCGATCAAAGGGGGCGGATCCTGAAAGAGAACGAATTTTCTGGTCCGAAACCGGATGTGTCCAACTAAATTAATACTATGACCACCGCTTCCAACGTTTTCCAAATGCAGCTGACGTCCGTTAGCCCGTCTCGAAACGTCGAGTTTGTTGGAAGATTGGCCTTCAGACTGTCTTGGAAGGGAAACGAAGGGAAGAGGCTCCGCTCAAGAGAGCGTGAGAGAGAGATAGCGAGAGAGAGAGAGAGATATGAGACTATAAGCGTCACTCCACCGACCCTTGAAGAAAAGTTTTTGGGTGTCGTAGGGCAGAGGGAGAGAATGACGTGCCAAGAGAAGGAAAAAAAACGGAATGGGAAGAGATAGGGCGACGATAGATGAAGAAGCGGTGGAAGTGCGATAAACCGCGTATTAAGCATTTTTTATGCCCTTATAATTTTTGTAGCCCCTCATGGGGATCATAGGAGACGACGAGGATAGTTTTTTTTAACTCAAAAGAAAACGTTTTCATGGCTTATACATGAGAGCTGGAGCGGAGTCTAGAGATGGTTCCGCTCTGCGTATAACTCCCGAAAGGGGCGGCGGCCTTCTCGAGTTGACTCCTTTTTCATTCATGTCTTAAGGAGAATTTAATGACCTCTTTATGACAGATTATGGCACTCGAGATTAAACGCCCCCCTAGTCCCTCCTCCCTCCCTTTGAGCTGTTTCCCATTAGAAAACATTCCTAAAGATTGGAATCAGTGATTTATCTTCTCTAGTTTATCTTCTTTTCGGCTTTCGCGCAGGAATTCTAGAATGAACGACGCTCTATTCGGGTCCGAAATGACTTTTCGGTCGTTTAAGTCGGGATAATTTATTACGAAACGTTTCTTTTTATAATTACTAAATGTGTATTATATTCTGCCGTTATGATTATCATTGCTTTATTTTATTTTTGTAATAAAACCTGTTAACGTCAAAAGTACGATTACGATTTAATGTTTTAATGAGATATTTCATATGAATTTATAACATGATAATAATGAATGTTATCTATTTGAAATTGTTTATTGTACAAGTCATGTCACAAGATTCAGCTAAATATATGGTAGTATTAACGCGAATTTCTATATATTTGAATCATTTTATGTAAAAATTTTAAGCTTGAAATTTAAATTTGGAGTGTCCTTTTAGAGTACTCTTATTTTGGTTGGAAAATAGCTTTATATTAGCTTTAAGAGTATTTATTTATAATATCTTTTTGTGGTTTTACTTACCAGATAGCGGTATAATAAGGCGTAGTATATTTTTAAAGAAAGAGGGAAAGTGTATGCTTGAAATTATTCTTTCCACGATAGGTCAGCTAGTATGCTATGAAAATTTCATAGTCCAGTGTCATGTGAAAGTGAAGTAATGAATACCTCACAATGCGCTTGATTTTAAAGTAGATGAGGTGAAAAATTGACAGAAAAATGCTATGATATTGATAATGTAAGCTAGCGGTGTGACAGACATCACAACGGTGATATATTCGTAATGTTGCTAATTGCTCCTAGTTGTGGTTGAAGTAATACGAATATCGTTCAAGAAAAGGGAAGTAGAGGATTTGATGAATTAATTAATGATTTTACGTTGCTAACTGGAGTAGCATACAAGAAAATATCCTTGAATTAGAGATTAAAAATCTAGTACTAAAATTGTTACCTTAAAATGCGTGGAACTTGTCACGAGATAATAGAGGAAACAATGACGTAAACAGAGTCACATACAAACATATGGGAAGAAGTGTCGAGGGCGAAGTAGGATTGGACTCTAAATTTTCTGGCGTTAATAAATGAACTTATGTAAAATTTCAAAGGAACGCTGTGTAACGTATTATACTCGGAAATAAAACTTGAAAGTGACATAATATATATATATCTCTTATTCATGTAGCTCTTAAAAATTAAGTCGTCACTTCTATTTTTCTGAGTAACAAGTCTCTACGGCAACTTTCTGTAAAACATATTGCCATTTTTGCATAAAAATTGCCTTAGTATTAAATCCAAGGTAGGAATACCCTTTGGTGCAGTGGCGTGCGGTCTATATAAGCGAGTAATGCGCCGCATGCCCACGCGATAAACGAAGAAAAAATATTTATAATGATTCATAATTCAAAGTTATTTATAATGAATGCTTGTATCAATAAGCATAGAAGCATAGAACGAAAACTCAATAAAAAATAAATAATAGGGATATGCTTCATCGCCATTTGTGAAATGCGAGAAGAGAGAGAGAGAATAGGAAGACGACGAGAGAGGAGGTTCTTATGGTAATCGGGGAAGGCGGCAAGAAGAGAAGACAAGAAATCTGACGAAATACAGTCACTGTATCAGGGGTGGGCAAACCGTGGCCCGCGGGCCATATGTGGCCCTCGAGAGCATTTAACGTGGCCCGCGAAGCTTTGGTGAAAAAGCAATCTGTAAAATTTAACACAATTTTATATTACTTTTGGTAAAATTATGACAATAAAACCTTTAGTTTTGAAAATTTAGCCCTACAATCCTTGTTTGTGCTTGTTTTTCACTTATGTATGATGCCTAAGAATCTAAGCAATTTCCGATTTAAACTTTAATCTGGCCCGCCTAAGCATTGGCATCTTTCAGTGTGGCCCGCTGAAGAATTCGCAAACACCGATGCGGCCCGCCATGCAGAAAAGTTTGCCCACCCCCTGCACTATATACGCTTATCTATGAAGCAGAAGGAATACGGAATAGGGTTACCACATCCTCGGGTTTCACCCTAAGTCTTCGGGTTAGCAGCCGAATCTTCGAGTTTCGGGTTGGACACAGTAATTCTTCGGGTTGAAATGAATTTGGCGCAACTTTGTTTTAACGTTTCCCAGCTTTTATTCCCGTGTCTCAGGCGTCTCTTTAAAGAACCAAGATTTGACTACAGCGTATACTTAACCAAAACATTCATATTTGTTTTCAGTGTAGCAAAGGCACGGCGTTCTCATGCAAAACAAAGCGAGTAAACAGCTTTGTTACAAATTAAGGGCCTGTCTTATTCAGGCGCGTAACTTGGGGGCGCAGGCCCACGCAGTGCTTGGGGGCCCCAAGTTTGTTATGGCCCCACAAAAATACTTGGAAATTTTCCCGTCATCTGCCGCAAGGTATTCGGAGTAATAATATCCTTATGGGAATGAAAGATTTCATCGCTCGTAATGAAGACGAAAATATCCATCTCAAGTGTTTGGACTTGCTTGGTCCTATCCTTATAATGTTTACTCAGAAGACGCTATGAGAAAACATGCCTCATCCGCGTGAGGGAAATCCACTAAGTAGATGACTGAAGTTTGAAGTGTTTCAGGCTTAGTGAGGGACTAGGTTTGCCACCTCTTTGAGTTTTACCCGAAGTCTTAGGGCTGTGCATTCAATAGTCGTGATCCGAATAAGTTGGGTAAAAGACTTCCTCTCAGACAGAAAACAGATAGTAGTTATTGATGGGAAATCTTCATACCCGGTAAAAGTCGCATCATGTGTTCCACAGGGAAGTGTCATAGGCCCACTACTATTCCTGATATATATAAACGATATCTGCTCGGTAGTTCGCTGCAAAATAAAACTTTTCGCAGATGACACCGTTTTATATAAGGAGATAACGAGTCAGGATGACCAAAAATCGCTCCAGGAAGATTTAAACGCCCTTTCAGCATGGTGTCAAGATTGGAAAATCGAAGTTAATCACAGCAAATGTTCCCTATTGAGTTTCTGGAAGAGTAAGAACAATGAATTAGACTCGGAGTACAGAATTGATAGATTGAATATCCAATCTGTAGAGTACGTTAAATATTTAGGAGTCACCATTTGTCGTGATCTATCGTGGAATATGCATATTCGAAGGATAGTAGGCGCAGCTAATAAGAAATTGGGCTTCGTAGGCAGAATAGTAAGAAGTAGCACAGAACAGGTACGAGAAACGTGTTATTTATCATTAGTTTGATCTCAGGTCGAATACGCTTCCAGCATATGGGATCCGTACGAAAAGGGACAAATACTTGAGTTAGAAATAATCCAACGCAGAGCAGCCAGATTCGTAAAGCAAAAATATGAGCAAAAATTAAGCGTCACATCACTCTTGAAGGAGTTGAATTGGATATCGCTAGAGGATCGCAGAATTAGCGCTAGGTTAAGGCTTCTGGAGAAATTTAGGTCGAAAGTTCTCTTAGAGGAGGTCTCAGGAATATTACAGGCACCTACGTACATGGGCAGGCACGATCACGAGAATAAAATACGAGAGATCGACTGTAGGACCGAGCGATATCGGAGCTCGTTTTTCCCAAGGACCATACGGGATCATAACAGGAGAGTGATTCCCACGAGGGACGTTATTAGGTAGGTTTTGGTGTGCTGAACCCCCTGCCACCCACCAGTCTGGTGATTTGCAGGGTATCATGTAGATGTAGAGAACACTTATTGTTAGTAAACTTTCGTGTTGTAAATAACGTTGAAAAACGTCAAAATTCGTTAATTTTAGCCACAATCAAAATCGATAAAATCAAAACGATATAATAATTTCATAATTTTTTTATATAAATGGGAGCCCCAAAAACTTGCGTGGGGCCCCCAAAATCTTAGTTACGCCCCTGGTCTTATCATACCTCGTCTCAGGCGGGAGATGTCTGGGAACGGTCCTACACTTGATATGTCATCAATTCGTCAAAAAGTATTGTGGTGATTTTTAAGAAAATATACCTAAATACTTAACATTTTCCACATAAATCAAATTAAATTTTAAAAGTTACAGATTTTCGTAAAATGTATATATGCGTTCGGTGATTTTCGGACGGCGAGCGGGAAAGGATGGCTGCTCCAGGGGATTGTCAACTACCCTTCGTTACGTAAACTCAAAAACGGGAGGTTTTTGAAAGATTCATTTATTTCACCGATGTAAGCGGTGATAGATCAGCAAGTGGTCTTCTGCAGCATGTCACTAAAACAATTGACGAGGTTGGCATTTTTTTAAATTGGTCGCTCATACTTTTGACGGTGCTGTGGTCATGGCAGGTGACGTTGATGGTTTGAAAACCAAGGTCCAAAAGCTATATTCTGAGGCTTTATTTGTTCACTGTTAGAGTCATAAGCTTAATCTCGTTCTGGCTCAGCCATCTCACAGTATTAAGGAATGCCGTAACTTCTTTATGAGTTAACATGGATTGAGTAAATTTTTTTCTAAATCATATAAACGAAACAATGCTTTAAAAGAATTCACAACCAGAAAAATGCCAAAAAAAATGCTCAAACAAGATGGAATTTTTCATCGCGGTTGGTTCAAACGGTGGGAGGGTATAAAACTGAATTTCTTGATTTTTTTCAAGTGTATTAGAAAATACAGCAGATTGGGAACATGAGACTATCAGGCAAGCTCGAGGATTTTTAGCCTTTCTGGAAGATTTTAGCACACAATTTCTTCTTAAAGTATATTCATCAATATTTAGTCATACTGTTGTTTTGTTCAATATTTTTCAAACAAAAGTATTTGATATAGTTTATAGTTCTAAAAAGGTTTCAGAAACCAAAGCAGCTTTGATTGAGGAATGAAATAATTTTGATCAGATTTGGAATGACATGAAAGAACTGACCGGTATTTCGGAACCATAATTGAAAAGGAAACGTAGTCGTATAAATACCGAACAATATTACAATAAATTATATTGTGAAATTTTGGATGGTATTATAAACCATTGGATAAACGTTTTGAATCTTTGCCAATACTTCAATTCATGCCCCTTTTAGATTTAAGTCAGTAAAATAGGTATAAACTAAAATTTCCTACGGCTGCTTTGAATTGCCTTGAAAAAAATTATACAGCGCATTTTGATTTTATTCGAATTAAAAGGGAACTGACAATGTTTTATTCCTAAGATGAATTTTGTCATAAACATCCATATGAATTAGTGAAATATATGTTGACCATGAACATTCATTTAGGCTTTCCTGAAATATTCAAATTAGCCATTTTAATTACCACAATTCCAAGTACAACCGCATCAGTGGAAAGATCCTTTTCTGTTTTGAAAAGAATAAAGTCTTTCCAAAGGGCAACACAAGGTCAGGAGCGATTATCTAACTTTGCAGTTTTATAAGTTGAAAAATCATTGCTAATGTCTTTGAAAAGTAATGATAGCTTATGAAGTTATTAAAAGATTCTGTGACCAAGAAAGACGAATTGAATTGACATACAAGTGACTTTTTATTTTATAAAGCTTAATAAATTTTTACATAACTAAAAATTATGTTGTTTAAATTATTCCTTAGTTTTAAATTATTATGAATACAATAAGAATTATCTGAATGTATACAAAAATGTTAATATATGTTATACTAGCAGAATTTCCCGTTGAATTTCAACGGATTTAGTGAAGCTACTACAGCACAACATACAGACTCTTTAAAATACCTATATAGTAGATACTTTTAAAATTACAATTAGCTTTATATATGTTATATTAAAGAAGCCTGCATTTAAAATTTGAAATGTTCCAACATTTTTAATAATAAACACAGAGAAGCTTGAAAGTTTGTTGAATATTATTTTTTTAAATTTCATATCTACAATAATCAAGTACTTAGCGTAAATGCCCGTCAATATGACGGGATGGAAAATTATATTGCCTTATCCCCTCCCTTCCCTTCCCTCCTCCCTTCCCTCCTCCCTTCCCTCCTCCCTTCCCTCCTCCCTTCCCTCCTCCCTTCCCTCCTCCCTTCCCTCCTCCTTTCCCTCCTCCCTCCCCTCCTCCCTCCCCTCCTCCCTCCCTCCCTTCCCTTCCTTCCCTCCCTTCCTTCCCTCTCTTCTCTCCCCTTCCCTCCCTCCCTTCCCTCCTCCGTCCCTCTCCTCCTCCGTCCCTCTCCTCCTCCGTCCCTCCCCTCTCCCTTCCTCCCCTCTCTCTTCCTCTCGTTCGATACATCTACGTAAATGCTTCGTATTTCTTTCGCATTACGTATGAATATTGAGGCAATAATAGGAATCTCGAGAGTTAACAATGACATTCGTTGTCCAGGAAACTTATCGATAAAAGCGCAATATTTGGGCAAAATCTATCACATTCATTAAATGTGAGTAATTTCGAACGGAAGTCGTAAATCGACGATAAGAATAAGAAACCTGGTATATTCTTCTTTAAAACAGTCTACGTACGGTGATTGTAGGTCAATTTGTTCTAATTTTGATTTGCAAAAGAGTGAACGCCTGCACATCGGATTGTCGTATTTTACGTGTTTTCTTACGAGAAACAAATGTTCTGCTGGAGTCGAACCTGGGTCTTTTTTCGGGATTCTTTCTCGTCATTGCCTTTTAATGCGTGATTCATGTATTCCTGCCAAATTTCAAACTCGGAAATTATCTTAAAAGAGTGGCTTCAAAAGTGTGTAGACCAGAAAACAAGAAAGAAAGAATCCTACCCTTTTATAATTTACTAGCAGAATATCCCGTTGAATTTCAACGGATTTAGTGAAGCTACTACAGCACAACATAAAGTGAATTTCAACGGATTTGGTGAAGCTACTACAGCACAACATACAGTGAATTTCAACGGATTTGTATATTATTTACGTTAATAAACATTATAATGTAGAATATAATGATTTCACTTACAAAAAATGTAAGATTCCAGTATTCAATAGACGAAAGAAGGTCCAATTACTTTCATCAATAAACGCTTCCTGAATAATAATCAGTATCTATTTACGCTGCTATCCATAAACATCGATCGTTTCGTTGCTTAAACAAAAGTGCGAAGCGAATAACGCTAAACTTTCGTCTATTTGTAAGCTTCATTGAATCTAACTGAATCGGAGGTAACAATGACGGCCGCCTTGGCAACGCTCGGGAGGGGTACGAAAAATCCACAAAATCTCGAAACAAATATCGTATTTCTGAAAACTTGGACCGTGTAACATGTAAAATTCGCAGGATAAGAGAGTATAGAGTTTTATTCGTCGAATAAAGCAAAAAAGAAATCATCGGTCCATAGTTACGTATTTTGGTGCTTGAAGAAAGAATACCTTGCAAGTCAAGAAATGGATTCATACGTGTTATCTTATGGAAAAATGTTAATCCTCTATATTGGCAGCACTGATTAATCCCGGTTGACCAAACCTTGACCATTCACTAAGTTAGGATGTAAGGAAGAATCGTACCTAATTTGGCTATTCTAGATTGTATCGTTTAGGAGGAGTTCTATGAACAACCCAACAAACACACTTCAAAATATATTATAGTAGACTAGCTGGAGTGCTCGTTGAATTTCAACGGATTTAGTGAACTTCGACCGTGTAACATGTAAGCATCGCAAGAATAAGATAGTACACAGTTATAACCGTCGAATCAAGCAAAAATGAAGAAAACCGCTCCGCATTTTCCTATTTATATGAATGAGGGAAGAAAATATTGCACTGTGAAAAATCGAAAATAACGGGTAAACTCCCTCCCCTCCCTTCCATCCTCTCCTTCCATTCTCTCCCTCCATTCTCTCCCTCCCCCCTCCCCTCCCCTCTCTCCCTCCCCTCTCTCCCTCCCCTCTCTCCCTCCCCTCTCTCCCTCCCTTCTCTCCCTCCCCCTCTCTCCCTCCCCCTCTCTCCCTCCCCCTCTCTCCCTCCCCCTCCCTCCCGCTCGCTCCCTCTCCCGCAATCCCTCCCCCTCGCTCCCTTCTCCCCCTCACTCCCTCTCTCTCATAAATGTAAGAAGGGACTATATAGTCTCAATATAAATGCATTGAACTCTCAATTTCGGCGATAATGGGAGTTGTCATGGTAGCTTATAATTGGAATTGTAATAAAACTAATAAAATCACGTATTTTATTGATTCTAACCACATTTCTACGCGAATTCGACCAGAATTCGAAATCTTTCTTCAATAAAAATAAACTTGGTTCTTTCCCGCAAAAAAGTATCCACTTCTCAAGTTCTTACCTTGATTTGAAGTAGTAATTTTAAAGTGCAAATTCAAAGTAGTCTACACTCATCCCTGCATTTCAGTTGCAGGGCGCGGCAAAATACGTGACGTTCGATAATTAAATCGTTCGCCATTTCGAATGAAAGTGACGGACAGAAACAAAACCTTGGCCATTCACTAAGTTAGGATGTCGGAAAGAATCGTACCAAATTTGGTTATTCTAGCATTTATCGTTTAGGAGGAGTTCCATGAACAAACCAACAAACACACCCTTCAAAATATATTATAGTAGACTAGCTGGAGTGCTCGTTGAATTTCAACGGATTTAGTGAATCTAAAACTTCGACCGTGTAACATGTACACATCTCAAGAATAAGATAGTACACAGTTTTAACCGTCCAATAAAGCAAAAATGAAGAAATGTCAATCAAATCGGTATAAAAACCTGACTACACCGCTTAACACTTTATTCCGGTTAAAATGACACCTTCCTCTTATTTCTACGTACTGTAGTTGCTGCGCTATAAAAAACATGCATACATGCAAGCACTTTTCTTTATAGATATGTATAGATAGATAGATGTAGATCGATAGTGTAAACACGAAAACATAACAACTAATCATTTCAAAATATATATACTTTAAATTAATTTGTTGTTAATCTAATAAAATAATTCAATGATTATTATACATAGTTTTAAAATGTTTTGTGTGATAGTTTTCGAAAAATTTTACAACACATAAAGGCACCTCACATAGTTTGCAACAATAATTTTTTGTAAATTAAATTTGCAATAATATTTGTTATCCAATAAATGGTGAAACAATTTCACGTAATAGTTTAAGTGGCTTCCTGGGAGTATGTGATGATGCACTGGTCAGCGAGTTTGACTCCTCCCATCCCTTTGCAGTAGTCAGTACTCATTAAAGGTTTAATTTTTTACCAACCAAAATTTCAACAACATCAATACAAACCAAAGATTTCCACTTTTTAGACGAAAGCTTTTTAAATGTAAACGCCTTATTTCAGTTGATAATCAATCGGGTCACTGGGAATATCTAATAGTTTTGCATGAAATAGTTCAAAGTAGCAAACATCAAATAATACAACTCGGCTACCAATAGATGTCAGTATGTAATAGGGAAGTTTAACGTGCGAAAGCGGTTAGAGCAGTGGTTCTCAACCGGGGTGACATGACACCCCAGGGTGTCGCGACGGTTATTGAGGGGTGACGCGAATATTTGATAAATTCACAATGTATCATATTCTGGCTTATAAACATAATTAAAATCAGGAGAATAAACACTCGTGCTTATTTAAATGCTAGAATTTTATCTGTATGTGGTTAGGGAAAGCCCAGTTTATCTTTAAAGGTGACTTGAAGTTAGTGGAACTGTAAAAAAGGTGACGCATAGTTGAATGAACGGAACATAGGGTGACCACTGGGTTAGAGTAACCAGTTGAGAGCAAAAGAAATACACAACGAAGCTTAAAAGCGGTTCAAGCAACCAGTGAACACAGGTTGATGTGTATAAGCGGTTGCCGCTTTTAAGGGGTAAAGTGTCTGTCAAACAGCTTACCCTAAATAAAATATCACCGCACGCCACTGCTTTGGTGATACGTGGAGAATTTTTTAAGAGGTCAACGAAAATATTAAAGATAATTTTTATTTTCTCGATTCTGCGTTCATGCATATCTTCGGGATCAGATTCCGTGAATTTATTACGAATAACGTTATAAAACATTGTAGGCACGTTTTTTCTGGCGAAGGGGTTCGGAATAGAAAATCATTTCTCGGATCTCTTCAGAGATGCGTGCTTAACGTAATGCATATTTTAAGCTGGAGAAGCCGCGAGTTCTTTTTTCACGCCAGAGGTCACCTACGGAAAATTGGAAAATATATTACACACAAATAACGCATTATTTTATTTATTATATACGTTCAAAAACATGGCATATGTATTTTAATGCAAGTATTATCCATTTAGAAATTTAAAAATAAGAATTCTACGACAAACAATTATTAGTTTTATTTCACGGTCCTCACCATATCTACTTGAAGAATGTTGAAGACAAGAAAAGGGTTCTTACCCATTAGGAACAAGACTGCTACCCTCCGTAACTTAAGTACGCATCGGCAGAGGCGTACCTTGGCGATATGGCGCCTATGGCAAAATTTTAGGAAACGCCTTAATTATGTAGAACATAATTTTTTCTTCGTTTTAATAAAGAAAAATAGCACTTTTATTATACATAAATCAATGTTTCAGTATTAAAAGAACAATTATTTATAGGAAAATTAACTTTCTGCACTTTTTGCGGGAACCTTTGGCGCCTTTTGCAAATACCACCTTCGCCATACGCTAGTTTCGGCACTGCGCATCGGTAATATTATAACATTCGCAATACTTTTCTCTTACTAGATTAAAATTTTTAAATTCCTTCTCGTACGTATTAACAAGGACAAACGTAATTTGAAAAAAAGAACGCAATCGTGAATGGAATTCTAAATATTCGACGCCGAGAGAAACGTACACGATTTTTCAAGGCTTCTTTCAGAGTTACCAAAAGCAAACTGGCGGACTAAATGGCGGGTTATTTCTTAAACGGATTGACTATTCCGAGATGCGTTCCACCCGCTGTACTGTATTACGTCGCACCCCATAAAATGTTCTTCGCCTTCGCGAACAGCTGGGATCTCCGTTTGAGAAGGATAAAAGGGGCTGGGGGTGTGGGGATGGGGGTAGGCGAAGACTGGGATGGCGGGGATTGGGAAGGAGGAGCAGAGAATAGGCGAACCGTATTTGCAAGACGGGGCAGAGAACTGGCGAAGGGGACCTTAATGCGATTTAAAGGAGACGACGGGGGTGGAGGGGGGGGGGGAGGGGGGGGCAGGAGACGAATTATGAATCCTTCCTTCCTCCGCCTCCTTTTCTCCCTTCCCTTCCAACGTCGAACGTGCGTAGTCGAGCCGGTCGGGAATTTTGTGCAACCGTGGTGTAATTCGATTTCGTAGAGATTCCTTGCGAGTTAATTTTGACGAGTCGGTCGGTTATTTGCGAGACGCCGAGGAAAATCTCGTTGCACATCCTGTAGTCTGGCAAGTTTATCCAAAGAGCGAGAGAGTTAGCCATTAATGGAACTCGTTGTGCACCACGGGGTTCCTTCGGTAGGAAGACCGTTCCTATCTCGCCTCATCGTATTTCGCGAGATACGCTCTCGAGATTGGCGGGAGGGGAAGGTGAGGGAGCCGGTCGAACCGCGGCATCGCGACTATATACGTCAATTATCAACTCCCGCCGACTTTGATTAACGGTCCGCTTTTAACGGGGAGGTTATCAAAATGTATACGTCGGAATTTTTTTTAATTTTCACTTGAAATTTTTTTGTCGTAGGAGACATTTCGCGTTTCGTTTTATGAAAGAGCGTGTCGATGGGTGGGGATTGTTATTTATTATTATTTTTTTTTTAAACAGGGTTCCGTCCTGTTTGTGCCTCGCCCTTAAAAATTTTGTCCGACACGGATCATGAGTTGTAGCTTTTATCACGGCTCGGTAAAAAGCCTCATTGGATTTTAATGGTGTCACGTCGTCATAAAGGGAGAGATGGGAGTTTTGGAGGGTAGAGGATGTATAAAGTCATCATTAGCCTACATTCCCCTCCCTCGTCCCGTCGGCTTGAAAAGACCCGTTAATTGGATAACTCCATTGCATTAATGGAGGCTGCTAAACAACTAGTCCTTAAACGAAGACGAATTGAGGAAACGAATGAAGAATCTGCGAAAATTGACGTTTTTTTTATTTCCTGCGAACCACGGTTCTCTCGGTGATCTATTCAGGTCGCGCCATACGTGGAGCAATTAAAAATGTCGAATTTCAGCCGTACCCTTGAAAACAATTCCACTTTTGTGGTCGTGTGTAAATGGCAGAAATGAGATATTATTACATTGCTCAAGTAGTAAAAAAATCTCTTAAGACTGTTTTAAATGTTTACCTTTAGCTGCTCTTTTGTATTTCATTTGGGCATATATGATATAAAAACTGATAAAAACGTATTTTTGCTGTATACTTCAAGGTTGAATTAAAAAATAATTTAAAAGCGATTTCAGTTCTTAGACACGCATTCGGATAAAATCATGAATTAATTTTCTCTCTCTGGAGTTAATTAAGTACTTCATGAAACCGAATAGAATAATTTTTCATGGTTTAAAGTATCAACCTCTTCAACGAAAAGAACTTCAGAGCAGTATCTAAATCGAGCAAATAAACGCAACTCTTTTATAAACCATGCTAGAAACGTCAGAGAAAACTCCCGTCGCCGCTCTCATATTAATGTTGCGAGCCTTTTTATATGCTTGTTCTCTACATAAAGTCATTTCATCAGTAGTGCTAACGAGCAGATGCGAGATACTTTCTTTCCAGCGATATAACATTATCTCTCGCGTCGCGTTATATCTTACTTTCGACACATGCATCCCCATCCATTATGCAATCTAAAGCTGCGAGGCTTTCCATCTTCGCCTCTTTTACGGCGTCATGTCATCCCTTCGCGTCCGCGCCTCGAAACCTGCCTTAACCGCATTTTATTCCCATTCCAATTATACTACATGCCTGCTCGTTTGCATAATTCTTCCTCAACGTACACTCACCTCCCCCGGCTATAGCCTCCCCCTCCTACCCATCCATCCATCCGTCACAGGTTTCCGTTCTAAACCGGGAGGTCTCTTCCGCACAAACGGATGCGTTTAGGATGTTGAGTCATTTCCATTTTCGTGGGGGAGAAAGGTGGTCAAGCTTTCTATTCCAACCCTCGACCACGAAGACCGGAAACGCCCCTTACACACGCACTCACTCGGACATAATGCGCATTCGAAGAAATGGTGTATTGTGTCGGTTTTAGCTTTCTGTTTCACCTAGGATACCCGAAAGTATTTTATGTCCCAAAATTATATTAACGAAACTGATAAATTTTCTAAATTTCCTACTCTTAAGTAGTATACAAACTTTCTCATATATAGGTACTAATGCGTCGTTTAGTTATCTTTAGAAAATGAAAATCGTATGAGCCTGCTTTTAGAAAATCCAATTTTTGTTAAAGTTGCCCAAGAATAAACTAGCCTTATATTCATTCAGTGAGAAAAATGAAATACGTAGTATTATTGTAGATGTATACTCAAGTAACTACGAAATTTGATCAAAATCGTTAGAGCCGTTATTGAGAAAATCCAATTATTGTTAAAGTTGCCTAGAATAAACTAGCCTTATATTCATTTTTTGAGAAATTTGAACTATACAGTATTATTGAAGACGTGAACTCGAGTAACTGTACGAAATTTGATCAAAATCGTTAAAGCCGTTTTCGAGAAAATCTGATTGTTGTTAAAAATGCGTAGAATAAACTACTCTTAATTATTGATCATGTCAACCATTTCTACGTATACTCTGCTCAGTATGATAAAATGCCTAAGTACGAGATTTCATTCATTTTCGCTCTACCGTCTAGGCTCCAGAGCCAGTAATAGACAGACAGACGGCATTGCGAAAACCACTTTTTCGGATTCAGCGACACCTAAAACGTATATTTCCGTAAAAATCTCGAGGTCGAATTTTTTCGCGATAACAATACTTTCTCGATACTTCGTATGAGAAAGTAAAAAGAATTTAATAAAAAAGGATTGAGCAAATGAGAATACTTATGTTAGGATTCATAACAATGAGTCGTAGTAAAATCGCAATAGCGTTATATCGGAGGGTAGGTTCACGAAAGTTACATATTTTTATATAAAATTATCAAACTATTAGCGGGTTTTCCGTTTCTTTGCAAAGATTATTCTCACTCGTAAAAAAATTCAATATTCATATCCGAAGAAACAGAGAGAAGTTGTACTTTTTGTTGTTATTTGGTAACAAAAACCATAAATTCTTTGAATTATGTTTGAAAATATCTCATCAAAGTCAAAAATGTAAATGTTATAGAGTTTACAGCATATTTTCCCAAATTCAAGGTACAGTAAAAAGCAATTTCGCATCTTTTAAATTTCAAGAGTTGCTCATTTTCCTCTAGGAGACGCACGATATTTAGTGTAAAATACGTAATTCTGTCGTCGGTACAAATGCCTGCCTTTCTGAAACGTATTTTGGCCGGAATCTCCTTGAAAGTGAGGTCAGGATGCGAGTTTTGTTCGCTATTTCTAAACGATTGGCTTGGTCTCATATTCTGTCTTCATCGTGAATGGCATAGCCTGGCATTTGCATTAAGCCAAAAGGGAAACTCGGCAAAAAAAACATTCGACGGTAGCTCACGCATCCAGCACAAAGAAGATATAAAAATTCAGAGCGGAATTCGCCAGTAAGTATAGAGAAAGGCCAATTTTCTTGACTTACAAACGTGGATGTAAGAAAGAGAAAACATTTTAAGTGGTGGGATAAAAACATCTTTTGCACTCGTTAATGTCTTCGGAAATTACGCCATATTCAATTTCTGTCTCCTACTATCGATGAAACGCTTGACTTGAGCATTTATCCGAGTCAAATGCCATATTTATAAAAGGCAAGCAATTGAAATATGATTAAAATTCAAACAAAAGATGGATTACGAATGCGCGGGCGCCGTAAAAAAAATAGATCTTGAAAATCGGTAAATTATAGGGTACATTTTGTATCAAAGAATCCCTAATTGGAAAAAGGCAGGGATCGACGTACAATTGGTTGGATTTTGAATTACGCGTTTGGTAAGTCATGAATTGTCTCTCACTTTCCTGGATCTCCCATCGTAATTGGATCCAAATAAATGTGTACAGCTCCCCATTCAATCCGGAATTTTATTCCGACCCAGGAGGAAGATGCTTTGATCATTGGGTGTGAATTCGAAGCGGGAATATTTCCCCAATTATCCGGCCTTAATGAGCGACCGATCGATTGTTCTCAAAGCGAAATCGCGCGAAGAAACGTACTCTTGCAGTCTCCCTCTAATTGTGTAGATTTTACATTCGCGACGAAATCGTTATTTTTTCATTGCATTTATCGTCCTTAGAACCGTTGCGCGCAGCGATGGTATCGATTTCACTTGATCATTTAGTTTGCTAAAATGGTAAGGAAGTCGCCATTATGCCTCGATTTTGTTCATATCTTCGGGTTCACGTCGGATGTCGGTGAAATTGTTATATGATTAGTGTTCTTGTTCTTAATATTTTCTAAGCATAGCAGTCTGGGGAAATAACAATATAACTTTATATATATGTATATATATATATATATATGAATAAGGGTAGCAACAAGGTGTTGGAGGAAGCCCAGTGGACACTTACCTAGAATGAAGAGCCGCTGGGGGTGCTGAGGACACACGAAAAACACAAAAGAACAAAAACTACACAAAAATGGAGCTTTCGGGCTGATGCCCTTCTTCAGCGACGGAGTGTCCTCAGCACCCCCAGCGGCTCTTCATTCTAGGTAAGTGTCCACTGGGCTTCCTCCAACACCTTGTTGCTACCCTTATTATTACCTTTCCTTTTCCTTAAGTATTTATATATATATATGTATATATATATCAGGGGCATAGCCAGAAATTACTTAGGGGGGGTCCAAGTATTTGAGCCCCCCCAAATATATATATTGGATAATCTTTTGATATTTAAAGTTCCGAATATACCGCTGTTGTACCGCGATGTACTGCGTACTCACAACTTTCTTGTTTTTCTTACCTTAAGAGTGGGTTTTAAATACCTAAGGGGAGGGAGGGGGTCCGGACCCCACGGACCCCCCCCCCCTCCCTCCCTGGCTACGCCAATGATATATATGTGTGTGTGTGTATATATATATATGTAGTTATTTATTCAAGAAAGGTGATTCCAATTTCAATCATACTTTCATGATTTACTCGGCTTTAACCCCGTTACATTTTTGATTGCTCATCTTCTACAGTAACATCATGTTTCCAATTCAGAAGCGATTTTTTTTTCTTGTTATGATTAACACAAGGATGGCTACAGCATGTTTCTAAATTGCTTTCAAAAATTGCTAACAATCATGTAACGAATTCGAGATTTTAATTCAAGGACTACTAAAAGAAATAAATTTGAATTGAAGCTAATGAAATTCAGGGGAATTTGCTTGCAGATCATCTGCAGGAAATGAAGATAAATAACAGAATTAGAACTTTTATTTCTCCATTCGTTTTCAAATAGCGTTTTTAAAATTCGAAAACCTTAGCGTGCACGGTTTTATGCTCTAAAAATTGTGAAAGAGCGATTTCTCGTTTCTGTTGTAATATAAGTGAAATAGAAATGCTAGAGGTTTTATTCAATATTTTCATCATCATCATAGGTAGTCTGTCCGTTGACAGGTCCGTGATTATTCTAGGTTAAACTTGGTTCTCCATATTTTTTTCATCAACTGATTTAAATTTGAAGAAATACAGCGACGGTTGCACACGACGCAGTGGAAATATTATTGCGGCCCCTGTGAATACTCTTATCGTGAACGTAATGGTTCAAAGAGCATGTATCGATAAATTTACGACCAAGATGGTCATTCGTCGAGGTTAATATTCATAAGCTCCTCGGTCGTGTTTAGGCGCGTTTCGCTTTCAGCGTGAGCGCCTATTGTCGTCGGTCTCTCCGTCCGTCCGTCCGTCCGCATGTTCGTTCTCGGCTTCTACCGAACGGATTTTCATGAAATTTGTTATTAAGGACTTACAATCATAGGTAATAATTACAATCATAGGTAATAAGAAAACCGCAAAAATGAATCGCGTAATCTAATCAGCGGTTCCACTTTACTGGTGACAAAAAATGAACTTTCCGTCATATCTATTCAAGTATTGCTCATATCAAAATATTTTTCAAGTAAAACTTGTAGAACTAGTAGAGTATTTCTTTTCTTAAACATTTTTATCGTAGGAGTAGCCGTTATCAAGAAAATCGAACAAGAAAGTCGTAATTCGAGTTGAACTTCGAAAATTTCTTGCATGGTTACTTCATCGTTGCTAACCTAAACAATCTCCCAAACAAACGTATAATTTACTTACGTGTGCATGCAATATTTTTAAATAGGAAGAAACTGCATTATTTATGACGTAGAAAAGAACTTTAAAAGGCTCTTTCCCTTACTACACGTATATAATTTCTTTCAAATACTTCATTGCACGAAACGCGCCCATTTGTGATACGCTGTACGCTTTCCTAACTTGTTCTTTTCATTTTCCAAGCGTGAGATCCCCATATGCGAGCCCGTCTAACTTGATTGTAGGGTGGCCGAGAGCAGCGGTAACGGACTTGCGTGTGGTTAACTACTTAATCGAGAATGGCAAAAGAATTTCCCTCCCGATAATAGACATTCTGTTAATGGCATTTTTTTTCATGGGCGGCGTACCAACTCTGAACGCTGTATCAAAGAATTTATTGCTCCTTATTAGGATTTTTTGTGAGACACGGAGAAAGTAGCCCGAAAGGTATAGCTGGACAAGAGTGAAATTTACCCAGTGCGATCGGAAGTGAAGCCATAATATTAATGGCGTATTATGATGGTTACATTTTACGTGTTAGTGTATAATGTAGGAATCATAGGGAAAAGATTTGGAAAGAGATGCGTAATCTTCTCCTGTCTTCAAATACAAACGTGACCGTGTATTACTAGAAAAATGAATTGTACGAGAATACAAGAATTCTAATGTCGGCGTGAAAACAAAATAGAATATTTTATTAGATGAGCTGGTTTCGTGTTTCGACAACTATGTGACTAATTTGGCTGTCGAAACACGCACATGGTTCTGTTTATTTTTGTACAGTTATAAACATTGCCTTTCCAATAAAACGATAAAGATAACTTGTTCGTGACAATTTCTGATATATTATCAGATTGCCTCCTCCGCGATTTTCAAGGCTTGATTGCCATTTATATCATTATACTAAAGAAATTTTTCTTTTGGAATCATACTGACGCAATGCTGCAGCGTAGCTCTTATGAAACTCAACCTCAAAATCCCTCCGAGATATGTGTGCGTACTTCTATAATCCTTCTGTGAAATAGTAAGATTGGCCAACTATGCACATAATCCAATAATCTTTGGCTTATGGCTTTGATAACCTATGAGTTCACATACCCTAACATTTATCATCCGAATTTCTGTCAGGTGGGGTTTGGAAAGGATTTAACGGTCTTCCATAGCTGGCTAATTGATTCGGGAATGCAAATACCACGGCTCCGTATTCACCTTCCGAACATTAAGAAGAGGGATGACCTCCAACAGATTGAGAGCATTAACTAGACTGGTTAAACAGAGAGGCGATCAGAAATTTCGAAACGCCATGTTTGCGCTGCGAAGCGTACCGTTTAAACAAATAATTGAAGTTCACACGCACATTCTTTTCTACAGCATATTGAATTGCTATCCTGATTTCCACGACGAAACCTTTTCGTTGATAGGCAGACATCTGCCACTTTCGGCTGAAAGTGGCGTAGTAGGATAATAGGCCCTATCTCTTAAGAAGTTTCGAAAGTAAGGCGTGGTCGGTAAGCCTTTCTCTCAGCATCATCCGGGTTTGAAGGGGAGAGAGGAGACGGAGGCGCAGTGGCAGATACGTTATTATCATTATTATTCACGTTACATGTCGCTTTTTAGGCGCGTTTCGCTTCCAGCATAAGCGCCTATTATAGCCTGTCCGTCCGTCTGTCCGTATGTTCGTTCTCGACTTCTACCGAACGGATTTTCATGAAATTTTTATATTAAGGACTTAACAGTCAAAGGTAATAAGAAAATAATATAAATGAATCACGTAAGCCAATCAGAGGTACCACTTTACTGGTGACAAAAAATGAACTCCCCGTCATATCTCTTAAAGTATTGGTTATATCCAAATAGTTTTCAAATAAAACTTGTAGAACTAGTAGATTATTTCTGGTACTGGTCTGTTATCCCCCGCCATGTTTTTATTAACCTAGTAAGCGAGGATATTGGCGAGCCTTCGGCTCGCTTTGCTTTTAGATTATAATGCCTCTTATACCGGATGGAGCCGTCTCTGGGCGCCCTTAGCCTCTCTGGAACGAAGGTATCCCTCACCATTCACCGGTGATCGGGTAGGTAAATGTCGCCAAAGGCAGATCCGTCATGGGTTTGCAAGTTGTCGTTTTTCGTGAAAGTTACTAAATCTAATTAATTAACAAATATCAGATCCAGCAAAAATAGTATATTTAGTTTAAGATATCCATTTCATTTCACGCACTGTTAAAGTGGTAATTGGGGATAATTAACATAGCGGGGGATAACAGACCAGTACCGTACTTCTTTTCCTATACATTTTATCGTAGGAGTAGCCGTTATCAAGAAAATCAAACAAGAAAGTCTTAATTCGAGTTGAACTTCGAAAATTTCTTGCGTGGTTACTTCACCATTGTTTCTAACATAATCTCACAAAAATGCGTTGAATTTCCTTACGTGTGCATGCAATATTTTTAAATAGGAAGAAAAGGCATTATTTATGACGTAGAAAAGAACTTTAAAAGGCTCTTTCCCTTATGTACACGTATATAATTTCTTTCAAATACTCCATTGCGCGAAACGCGCCCATTTGTGATACGTTGTACACTTTCCTAACTTGTTTGTATTCCGTTATGAATGTCGTACAGGAAATTAGGTTCAAAACTCCGAGAAGGCAGAAGGTGTGATTATATTGATTTGCATCTTTTGTATATCGGCGAAAAATATAAAATTGTTAAATCTATAATTATTGTGCCAAAACCTTTTATTATTTGGTGAATCAAAAGTTATAATTGTGTATTAATAATGTAACGAAGTATATAACTCTATAAAGTATTTGCCTGAACATTAATACGCCTGACAATGTCTCTTGATGGTTTTAGCAGGTAACGTGGTCGTTTAGATTTTTCAAATTTATTAATTCAGAATTTTCTGGAGATTGTTCTCAAATGAAGTCATTTTGTTACCTTGCTTCAAAAAATCAAAAGTGCGTAGTAAATTATCCATTTTGTTAACGAGTGTCATACATAAAGGTATGTTTATAAGCATGGGCGGGTATGGACACTTCTCATAGGAAGAGGAACTAGTCAAAACTTGGATACTCCTCTAGTTTTAAGAGTTTTTACAAGCTAAGAGATTTTCTAAAGAATTTTTCTCTCCTTCTTTAAAAAAGAAACTGTTACATTGTGTATTCCATAAATATTTTCCTCGAAGAATATTTTAGATATTTTTGTTTTTTGATTAAAAGGGCACCCTTTTGGTTACCACATTCCTTTAGTTCGTTTTATGTTATTTTTTCATAATTTATTTCGAGTAAATTTGGATTGTAATCTAAAACATGAAAGCATTCATATATTCCTAGTAGAATCTTGTGAACGAGATTGCCAATTATATTTCTGGAAACCCTATCCCAAGTCTATGTAGGTCACCAACTATAGCTAAAGTAAGTCTGACATTACTATTGGTCGCAGTAAATTAAATCTGAAGGACTTGGTGTATTCTATGCTGAATTATCAAAGAAGTGCATAGCTGATTCAATTTTACTGGCGAAAACGATATAGCGATTTTTCATTTACTAGTTGATTCCTGAATCTGCGTAAATTTGCGTATAACTTATTTACTTATACACGTAAATATTTGTTCTTCAAACTACATCTTATTATACATTTAAAATCACATCCTATACTTAATTCACTTAACCTAGTGTCTGCAATCTTAAAAAAATAAATTAAAAACCAACAACCAATGGCCAAAAAAATTGTTTGATTTCGCTCGTTACCTTCATTACATAGAAATTATTTTATCTTTAATATTACGTTATCTGCGTAGCGAGGATAAATTTCTATGATGATTTATGAATTATTAACTCTTATTTTAGAAAAAACTACGATTTTAGAGTCAATTTGTCGACCTTTGAGGTAATCGTTTCAACTGTTTAATTTTTGAACCTTCGAGCTTCGAGCATAATAGGAGCGCATTATCGTGGAATTAATGTACTAACGGAGCAAATTACAATTCTGAGTCCAATCTTCTAATTGAGGCTTGCGATGTGTTCACGTCCCATTTCTGATGGTGACAAATTATCCACTTCTGGTCAAGTGTCCTTAACGTAGTGGATGCTAATCAGAGCTGTACTAAGCGAAACAAAAGCAGTTGAGCCGCTTTGTCAACACAGATCATGAATGAATGAAATTTGATTTTTATTGTCAACACGGAGTCTGAACGGATCCAACGTTTGCGAAATTAACAAGCATTGTATGGGAACCGATATTTTCAAAATTGAACCATCTCTAAATACGGAAATCAATGACTGCCATCATTCATGATAGCCTAAATGTGACAACAGAGTAAGAATCGCTCGAAATAAAATTTCAGATTAAATCTAAAATAAAAATATCACAGTTTCGCGACGTTTTTAATTAAATCTTATTACACTTCATTTAAAATTTTTGCACACTTTAACCTTTCAAGAAAACAAGGGCTTTGAGCTCGGTGTTTTTCTATCGGTTATTTTTATAACTCAAATCTCTCCCTGTTCCGTCGCCGTATTCAGATTTTAAAGAGTTTTCGTGTCAAAACATGGAACGCGTTATTGGAAGAGATTAAGAGCTTTCGACAGCTTGTCCAGATGTGGCGGTCGCTGTCACCGTGCTAATCTCTTCAAATCGTTTTAAGTAATTAGAATTTTTGTTTTTTTTATTCACGTTCGCTTCGATCCTTTCTTTTGTTCGGCTTCAAATTTGTCTCGTCGTTTATCTTTCTTACTATGCTCTTGTAAGGAAGCGTTTATTTTTAACCACGTCTTTAAAAGACATTCCATTGTATTTTTAAAAATTATAACGACCGGTAAGTAAATTTATTCAGATGATAATGTTTGAGCAAATTCAACATAGTAAAAGTTATTATTTCTAGAGGTTTTTCATTTTAACAAAAATTGACAATTTGGCTTAATGTGGGAAAATGGATGTATTTTTAAGGATGACTGCATGCTTT
The DNA here is from genome assembly GCA_036926305.1 of Uropetala carovei. Taxonomy (NCBI): domain Eukaryota; kingdom Metazoa; phylum Arthropoda; class Insecta; order Odonata; family Petaluridae; genus Uropetala; species Uropetala carovei. The sequence continues at coordinate 331,456 of JAXCHB010000321.1, read as the reverse complement.
AAACCAATTTAGTTGGATTAATTCACTTTCTCGTTTTATTTAACTTTCAATTACAATATGCATATGTATTCGCTCAATTTTGATTAATTCGTATGGTTCGTCGTATCTTGAATATTTGGCTTATTTTTTTTACAGAAAATGCGAAATTCATATTAAATTGAAAACGTGACATCCTTCTGTAGAAGCATTGGAGTAATTTCGTTTTTAAATTCCTGACATTAAAATGCATAAAAAGCTATTAAATATAAGATACCAAAATTGCGGTAGAATATCTGTAGTCGTTTTATTATTTCATTTTACTATTCGGCGAAACTTCATCAGTCAAGTAGAGTTCACGGATGTTTTTTTTCCTTCATAAATTTCTCACCTAAAGAATGCCCGAACACGTTCTACTGCAGTATAAAGCAATTCAGAATAAAAATTTCCTGTGAATGAATTAATTGCGAATCCTGCGGGATTCTAGTTTTTTGGGAGAGCAGTTTTTGCTGACCCAAAAATTCTTGTTTCTAGATCATGCCAGAACCTGAATTTACGCTCTCTCAATCGCCCTCCAGTTTCTATAAATTTTACCGTTTTGCAATGTCACATATTCCTTTTTCCATGCCGTAACGTAGCATATGGAACACATCTCCGGTATTTAAATAGTATTCAAGAATATATTGTGTAGTTTATAGTTGGAACATTATAAAATACGATTATCTTACCACAAAAAGTTGATTGCAAATCGTAGTGCTCACATATATTATCGAATGTTATACTCGCCCATGCAGGGCCGGCGTGATTATTTGCGGAGCCAAATTCGATAGTGAGCGGGACCTATTTATTTATGTATATGTGCACAATGGCGCAAAGAAATGACGTTTTTTAAAAAGAACAATGGTATTTTTTAATAAAAAAATATTTATTATTAAAATTAATTTTTTAATCATTATTATGTAATAAAAATTGTCTAAATCCCAATATATGAAAATGGAGCCCTTTGCGGGGTCCCTAAAAAGCACGGGCCCTGTTCGGAGGAACCGACTGTACACGCCTCACACCGGCCCTGCGCTATGTATTTAAGCATAATACTCTCAAGTTAGTATATGAGATCATTATTTCCAAAATAAATGTGTTTCAAACTGAAGTTTACGGTTTCGGAAGAAGATATTTTTAAATGCCAATTCTTACTGTATATTACGTGCAAACTACCGTAATTTTCCGATTATAATACTCATTTTTTCAGGAAAAGTTAACAAAAAGTTAGGGTGCATATTATATATGGTAACAAGCGCATACAACTTTTTTAGCAAGGAAATAATTTATATTTTCCGACATATTTTTACCAATAAATCGTACATTTCAATGCATTTCGATAAATATCGTTTTTCAAAACCAAAATAAGAATAATTATTTATTTACTTTTAGCTGTCCGAATCTTAGCCTCTGAATTCATTATTGCTGACCTGAAATAATTCGTCGGCGATTTTGTGTTCTCTCATCGTCCACGTAAATAGCGTCGCCGAGAACGTCATCTTCATCCTCACTATCCACATCGGCGAAATCCTCATCCCATATTATGTCGTCTTCAGAACCATCCATGGCATTTGTGAGGCAACACTTTTTAAAGCCATGCTTTTTAAGAAAAAATCAATGCAAGTTGCGAACAACAAATATTATTTTACATACCTTGACCAGCTTGAATGAAGACAGTCAGAACCAAACGTGATATTCATGTAAACTAGCTCGCTTGGCGGCAAGGCGAGAACTGCTATTCCAACTGAAAAGATTATTACACAGTGCGACATGGAGACATGTTTTTATACATTGTATCGATCTTTAATGTGAGAGTCAGAACTATATAGACGTAAAGTTTTCATAAACACTCTTGTGCATAACTTGCTTGGAGACAAGGCAAGAGCTGTTATTCCAACTTATCAGATTATTACACAATGCGACATTGAGACATGTAATTATACATTGTATCGATATTTAAAGTGAGAGCCAAAATATATAGATGTTAAGTTTTTGTAAACACTTGCACATATCTCACTTGGCGGCAAGGCGAGAACTGTCTCGATACTGCTAATAACCAAGTGAAAAATTACAGTGGTCTTTTTACAAAAATAAGTTGCGTATTATACATGGTGATAAGACAATTTTCACATTTCACTCATAAAAACATGGGTGCGTATTATATAGGGTGCGTATTATATAGGGTGCGTATTATATAGGGTGTGTATTATATAGGTGTGTATTATAATCGGAAAATTATAGTAATTTAATCCTCATTTGCTGTAAATATGGATAGAGCTTTTTAATAAATTATTAATACTTTATGCAAACTTAATCAAATATTACATTTGATTTAAGGACAAATGAAGTTGGTTTAATATCTTGTTATTTATTGTAGTTAATGTTGTGAAGGACAGTTGGATTTTTATCCAAGTGTCTTAAAAAATTAAAGTCATTCCTTTATCATGATTTTTAGCTTCAGAGGGAATTTTGAGGGTGAACTTTATGTGTGACACATTTTTTGCCTTGACCTCATGATTTTTCATAATCAATATGTCGTGCATTGTTTTTACCATGCTTTAATTTTTAATCAATTTCTTTTAAAATATTCCATTTTATTTCCATCCTCAGGGTGTAATCATTCCCACCACGGCCGCCCCACCTAGTAGTTGGTATGGAGGGGTGCGTAGAAGGTGGCGCCGCCTCCAGGGGAGTTTTGCTCCTCATCAGTCTCATGCTCTCATCCGCTATTGCTGCACGCCAACAAGGTAATATGCAGTAAATGTGATGATAATAGCTACTAAAAGTTTTCATTTAAAGCAGAATAACAGGTTTTAATCAGCTAATTGAGGTTACTAGCTTAAAATATTATTACTCTGTTTATCTAAGTACAAAAACTTTTGTACTATCACAGGCTAAGTTATACAATTTGGTTTTCTATTTAAAAGTCATTGTTATAATATCATACCTCTTACATAAAAGTGTACTTTTTGTATTCTATGAAGTCTTTTGGGTATGTTGCGTCTTAAGCACGCTCCTTAATTTATTGATTTATATATTATCTTCACAGATAGTATTTTCATGAAATTTTCTTGACATATATGAGCTGTTGTTTTTCCTCAACTATAGCATTCCTTCTGGTTAAGATCAATTTCTATAAATATTAGATGTGATGAAAATCATTCATTTATTCGTTTGTTAAGCTTAAAACTTTGTCCTCTGTTTATCGGAAATTAACCTGATTTCTCATTATACAATAACTTAGTCTTTGTGACAAAGCAAAGTATTTTGAACACAGTCTTTGTGACATATCAGTATTCAAAATATTTACTGAGATAGTTTTTTAAATGTTTATTTCTTACGTTTTTATCTAAAATATTTAACTGGATGATATAATTTTCACACAAAAATTCGCTTTAAGAAGTTTAATTACATCACTGTTTTACTTTGAAATTACTGTCCAAGAATGTCTTTATAACTTTTAATTGTTAATAAGTTTTAAATCACTTAAATCTAACGGTGGTAAAATTTATAAAGCTCAATTGCTAAAGTTTTACTTTTAGTATTGTAAATACTTCCATTTCTATTTTTACCATTATTATAATTATTGTCATGCAATGGCAATATTTTTACTAGTTTTATAATTACAGTATCAATGCCTGCTATTACTAATATTACCATGTTTCATTTTGTCTAAAAATTTAATCTCCTGATATCAATATATTTAGTATGAAATGATACCTACATTAGAAGAGAAAGTGAAATGCATTTATGTTTGCTGAATAATATTGTTTTCTCTGTAAAAATAAACTCACTAAAGAATTACTGAGCTTGTCTTATGGCTTTAAACAATTCAAGAGTAAGCACTAAATATCAAGAAAGGCTTGTTCTTGAATTTGTAAAAGGAAAGTTTAGAATTAATTCCAACAAACTATCACCTTCTATTCTTAAATGAATGGAAAAGTTTAAAGACACTGGAACAATTTATGATTGAAAGCTTTCTGGATGGCCATCAGTCAGTGCTGATACCATAGTAATTGTGTAAGAAGGATTTACATGCCCATTAAAACCAATTTATTATGCTACATTTATGATCACATTGGTAATGGAAAAATATTTGGAAATTCAAGAGGCTCCACTTAATTGGAGGAAGGTTATGACAAAAGTATAGAGTAGCATTTCAAATGTAAGCTTCTAAAACTACTAAAGTCATAGAGCAATTGATTTTTTCGTACAAGGCTACCTTCCATTTAAGTGACAAGTTAACAATCGCAATAGCCATATTTGGGAAAATGAAAAATCAAATTAAGTTAGGTTGAATCTGCAAAATTAATGTAAATGTACACTACAGAAATCACATAATTGGAGCTTTCTTAACTTTTCAGTATATGATATATAATTTCAATAAGGTATGTCCCCATTCACTACTGAAGATCTCTTCATGAGTTCTTTGAGGAAAAATGTCCTAACAAATGAATTTAAAGAGAAGGATCGCTTCCATATCTCAGTCACCAGATTTAATAGTCTACAATCTATTATTTTGTGTGGGGTGTGTATGTATGCTACAAAACCAAAATTAGGAGAAATTTTAAAAAATATTCACAGTACTTATTACTAAAATCAACCAGAAGCATCTTGAGACTGTTTGAATTACTGCCGTCAATGTTTGAACTTTGTATTGGTTAAGATTTTGCATATGTGGAAGTCTAAATTTATATAATAAAAGTTTAGAAATTTAGCTTTATAAATTTGTGAACTGTGCTGTTCTGTTTTATATAAACAATCTTCACTGATGCGTAAGTTGGATGCCAATTTTCTATTTGTTTGTAAGTTTTCATGGTAATGTTCAATAGTAGAATTGCAATAAAGTAAGTTAATCGATCTGTATTTGAAATCACTAAAGGATTATTTACTCTCTCTTATTCCAGAGGGCTGGTGTCATTTTCCAAACCGTTGGGAAGGGACATGGTTCCAATCTGGTGTCCGTACTCCAATTATCATTTCAGAAGATCGTCTCTCCACAAAAGGCCGTTGCATAGCCTCTGATGGTGGAGACAAATTCCTTGTGGTTGATGAGTGAGTTCAGCAACATTTTATTTCTCATGACTTGTGCATCTTTGTAACATAATCATTTTCAGGGTTCAGGCTAGATTACGCATTTCATGTTAAGAGATAGCTCATAATTTTTTTAGCAGCTTTGTTTTATATGGAGAAGTTTCCAGTCATCTAGTTTTATAATTTGTACATTCCTCTTTCACAAACACATTCTTGAAGGTGAGAAGAGGGAAACTCAATACCAGCATTAGTACCAAGAAACTTTACTGTTAAATTTTCCTTCCAGACAATGGAGTTCTGACTTGAATGTTCTCTTCACAGTACACAAGTAAAAAATGGAGCCAGCCTGCATTGACAATCAATGTACACACAATATTCAGTTCAATATGTCCGGCATCTCCACAAGCCTTCCCACAGTGGCCTTATGCATAATGTTATTCAGTGAAGCACATGCATGTTGGAATCTTTTATGGGGTCTAAAAGAAGCAATAAAAGAAGGATGGATGATAGTCAAACTTACTCTTATAGCCATAATTTCTCAACCATTTTATGGCTATTGGGGTCAGTACGATGTTCTACAAACTTCTAAGTAACAACTAGATTTTCTGTATATTTTCAAATAAAAATACACTAATAACAGTATAACTCATAAAAGAATCATAATCTGTTATCTTGAATTATCTATCAAGTATCCTCACTAAATGTTACTGTATCTTTCTATAAATGCTTAAATGTCAGTGTCCCATCAACTTCTTCCAAAGCTGTTTTAGACCCAGATTTAACGTTATATTAAATATCTCTCATATAAGGTAATATTTGGCACTGGAAATGATAAATATTTAATAATGATCTTTTTACTGTCATACTAAATGGCATGAAAAACATTAATGTGATTGTAGAGATAAATTCATTTTGATTCATATAAAATAACCAAATATGCCTAATAAGCAGCTTTTTTCTTTTTTAAATTAACTGAGGTAATACATGTCTTTTTATTTGATTATTAAAATTATGATAGAAATTTCTGAGAAAATGTATTGAAATATTTTTTTTAACTTTTAATGTAATGATACAAATTTTCTCCTTCATATTTTAGCAAAGGAGCCTGCTTCCGCTGTGTTGTTATATATGAGAAACATGCCAATGTTCTGCAGTATAAGGAAAGTGAGTGTAAATTTTATTTCATCACATCAAAGTATTTATTTAGTATTATATTGAATAATCAAATGGGCAAAATACCTTAGGTGATATCAACCTTTAATGGATAGTCTAAATATTTTGTTGTACCTGCTCGAATTTTTTGCTGTTTTAATAATAAGAGCTTAGTTGGATATATTTGAAGTGAAAATGTCCTCTTAACCAAATGGCCCAAGAGGAATGAGGAAAAATTTGCTTGTAAACAGAAAGTAAATAATACAGAAGTTAGGATGTCTGAAAAATCTATGAGAAATCTATAAGAAAGGCTCAATTTTTACATTTGAAAATCTCATTATTGAAGAATTCTTTAATTAAACATCATTAACACTACAAAATGGTGTATGAATTTAGTGAATAAATATACAAATATGTTGTACTTTGGAACTATCATGTTTATCTTATATTTCTTCAGTTTTATTTAGTATATTTGCTTTTACAAGTGAAGCTGGTCATTGATCAATATGTAAATAGTGATGTTTGACATTAGAAGTAGAAACATTGATAGCATAGGATAGGCAGGAGAGGGTTAAAGATATTTTAGAAGCCTCTAAACTAGCTTAGGAAATATAAATCAAAATTGGAACACTAATTAAAAGAAAAAAGAGGTTGTATGTTGGAAGTACAACGCAATAAAAAGAAATTACCAATGATTTATCTTTTCTCTCTGGATCAGCCATTGTTAAAATTGAGGTTTCTGAACTTAAAAAAAATGCTATCAACATAGCAATGAAATATGAAAATAATTTAATTAGTGATGATTTTTTCTATTGAAATAGAAAGTTTTAAATTTCAGATGCTATCAGTTTCAGAAAATGTAGCTTCAGCCCTACCTCTCAATCTTCTACAATTAATGTATGACTTTTCACTTGTAGAAACTTACCCAAATATATCTGTTGGTCTTTGCATATTCCTAACATTATCTGTGACATGTGAACGCGACTTTAGCAAACTTAAGTTAATAAAGAATTACTTAAGGTCTGACATGGGTCAACAAAGATCATCTGGACTATCTATTCTTTGTATAGAACAATGGTGCCCAATCTTTTCTACGTGGCGGGCCACATCACTGGTTGTGAATCCTTCGGCGGGCCACATTGTAAGTTGGCAATTATTCGCCGGGCTGGATTAGAGTTTAAATCGGATGTTACCTATATATTATAAGGTGCCATTTTAATGAAAATCAAGTCTTAATGGGATTTTTATAGTAAAAATTCCAATGTTAAAAGTTTTATTATAAAAAATTTCATAAAAATATATGAATTTGTGTTTCATATGGATAAGCTTTTAATGGGAATCAGAGGCTTATATTTTAATGCCATTAATGTTAAACTGTACCTAATGAAGAAAATCGGATATTTACATAATTCCCATTTTTGGAGCTTTTTTGCCCCAGTATTGTTCCATACGAGAAAAAAATGATGAGGCAGCTCCATATATCCTAGTGACTTGAAATTTTGCACAAATATATGTTTCGTTGTAACCGAAGATAAAATAAAAAATTGCAAAAATTCCAATTTTTAGGGGCGAACATTTTGCGGTTTAGGTATTTCTATATGGACTACAATGCTGACATTTTTTCTAACGGTAGAATTTACTAAATAACGAAAACGGGAATATAGAAATTTGAAAATTTTTATTCATTCGGCCGTAAAAAATTCTTAAATATTAAACAATTTGACTAATGTTTATATACTTTCTGCTGGTGCAGGACGATGAAAATTTTAACCTAGGGAGGGAATGATGCTCCAGTGGTAACTAACATTAAAATTTTCAGAATGGTTTATTATTGTGGTTGTTAAAAATTCATAAAATTTATACAATTAAATTCATTTAAATGCATTTCTAGAGGTGCTACATCGATGATATTTTGCACAAATATGAGGTATTCAAAACGGATGATGACAACCTATAAAATGTTTATAATTATACACTTTAGGGGTTGTTTTTACCCCAATATTAGCGAAAAAATACACGTAATTAGGTGAACAGGTGCAAAATTATGCTTTTGAAAATTAATTGTCGGCTTTTATTCTTTACATTAAGGTGAGAGAAAATGCTTGCAGAATGCAAGCACACATTCACTAGTATATATAAATATATATATATATATATATATAATATATACCATTCGTATATTTTTATTGTTTGCATTTGATATTTTACATTAAATTGTGTATATTTGAGTGAGAAATTACATCACAGTTTATTTCATTTTTTAAATGGGTGGGAGGAGGTGCATATTTAGTGGTTTGTCCCAGCTACAGTGATGATTTTACCATAAAGAAGTGACTTCTGTTCTCCTATTCATTTACAGCCTATTGTCATGCACGGGAGTCTTTACCATCCCTCTGCTCCTTCATTACTGGAGATGCCCTGCTCTTCAGCATGTTCCGAGTTGATGCTGCACCTGTTGCGTGTCCATTTGCTGGAGCTTTCACTTTTTCATATAACCGTGGCCATGGGGAGTGCACCACACCACCTTCCTCTGTTGAGTCTTGCACACAAGACTCTCGTCTTCTCCTACGGTACCAGGCTTGTCCAGATGTATATGGTTCTGAAAGCACTGGTAAGTATTGATTTTTAATGTAATGTCATAGAATAGTTAACTTAGAGAATAAATAGTATGCATTTAATATACAGGGTGTCTCAAAAAAATGTATACACACTTTGATGATTAATAACTTGTGTGTTTATTAATAAATTTTAATATAATAAATGCATAACATAGAGTATATGTTCGAATAAAGATAAAATGACAAACATTACATGTTAGATGTTTCAATGTTGCATTATTCTTACAATTATGCAATATTTTTGTACAGCATTATTGTTTTCATGGTTTCAATTGTTTTGTTTTTATTGTTGCATTAGAAATGGATAACAAAAGACTTACGTTTGAACAACGCAAATTTGTACTGAAATGGTACTGGAAATCTGAAAATGTAAAGGAAGTCCAAAGACAGTGGAGACGTGATTTTCAAACAGAACCTCCCACCCGAATTACGATTTCACGTATTCGTGACAAATTTGAAACTGATGGTACCGTTCAAAATGTGCATAAACAAAGATCTGGAAGACTTCGGACATCCACAAGCCCTAGGAAGTCAGAAGAGGTGCTGCAAAGATTTTCACAATCACCAAAGAGATCCGTCAGTCAATGTTCTCGAGAAACACAAATCAGCAGGTCAAGTGATCATCGCATTTTAAAGAAGGCAAAATGGAAAAGTTACATCCCAAGATTAGTGCATGCACTGAATGAAGATGATTCTGATCGCCGAGTTGAATTTTCTGAATGGTTTCGTTCAAAAATAGCAGAAGACGCATCACTTGCCAACAAAATTGTTTGGTCTGATGAAGCAACATTCAAGTTGAATGGTACAATTAATTGTCACAGTTGCATGTATTGGTCCACAGAGAATCCACATGTTACTGTGGAAAGGCACGTAAATTTACCGGGGATCGCAGTGTGGTGTGGTTTATCATCCAAAGGTTTGATTGGACCATTCTTTTTTGATGCAACAGTTTCTGGTATTGTGTACCTCAACATTCTTCAGAGATGAATTGTACCACAAATTTGTCAGCTGTATGGGTATGAGGAAGACTTTTATTTTCAACAAGATGGGGCACCCTCCCATTTTCATCGTGATGTCAGAAGTTATCTTGATGAAACATTTCCAAACAGATGGGTCGGACGAAGAGGCAGTGTTGAGTATCCTCCACGTTCACCAGACTTAACACCACTTGATTTTTATTTATGGGGTTGCCTTAAAGATAAAGTTTATGCCATTAAACCTACAACACCTGCACAGTTAAGACAAGCAATCGAAGATACGTGTCGCATATTTACAACAGAAACGTTAATTGACGTTTGCAATTCAGTTATTCAACGATGTCAGCAGTGTATTGACCAGAATGGAAAACTATTCGAACTGTTGAGATAATGCAACATTGAAACATCTAACATGTAATGTTTGTCATTTTATCTTTATTCGAACATATACTCTGTTATGCAATTATTATATTAAAATTTATTAATAAACACACAAGTTATTAATCATCAAAGTGTGTATACATTTTTTTGAGACACCCTGTATTTACAATGGATTCTCCTTTAACTCAATTAACTTGCTTTCCTGCTTAACCATCCCCTTTCTGGAGACTCAGTACTTTTTTTAGGAATCCTGTAAAAAACAGGACACTGTTAGGGAGTGAGAAGAGTTAGGACAGTATAAAATTTCAATATACCTATATAAAATACTATAACCTGAATGTTTGAATAAAAACTAAAACAACTCAATCATCATGTAATAATTCTCAGAATGGTGCCCACAGACATTCTTGTGGTTATTTTGTGTAATCTCATAAACTAAGAATGCACAGGTTTAATTCTAGAAAAGATGTATAAACTGAAACCTAAACATTTGCTGAACAAAGGGAATGAATGAGGTCTTTTTGGAAAAAATAATTAAATGCTGTTTGAATGTTTCCAAAGATTTTATATAACCCAAAAAAGAAAAAGCATTTTCAGCTTTTTACCAATGAAAAACTTTACTATGGTTAAATTAATGCAGTATTGTTTGTGTTTATATAAGCATGTATCACTAATGCTGTGTAAATAAAGGCCCTAAAGACTTCTAAATGAGTGAGATTGTTCAGTACTGGGATGGGATTGTGAGATCAAAGGGTGGAATAAGTGCATCTGGTAGCATGATATTCCTGTCCTTAATTACTGTACAAATGAAGTAAAAATACTTTATATTCTATGCAGTATTTTAATTTACTGTGTCTCTAACCTGAAAATGTAATTCTGGATTACCGTATATACCCACGTATAAAACGCACCCACATATAACATGCAGGGAGGTTTTTGGCAACATATTCTGCAATTTTTTTCATGTACCTGCACATAGCACGCATATGTTTCTAGAATTCGATTTCTGTCACGTTTTTCATTCAATGGCAAAATTATTTGTTATATTGTCAATGTCATTGAGATAGTAAATTAATGAAAATATATGTACCGTATCTGCCCGAATAGAAGCCGACCCCCCAAAAATTTTCATTATTTTTTGGCAAAAATGTAAATTTCGTTGATTTTATGCTGAAGTGTGCCGGGCATTCATGCACGGCTTAGAATACATTATTTGAGATCAAAGGAAAGAGTGGGAAATGGTTTAGTTGTTGACATATTGAAATATTACTCCAATTAATAATTTTGCATTGTTGAATAATATTCCACATGCAGTGACAATAATTTCATTCATCTTCATTTTCACAAAGGCCACATATAGTAATAGGGATCTCGCCAAGATAATTTTTCATCCAAGTCTATTTCCATTGAAATTAGCATTTACGTTGCCTTAAGAAATTGCATTTTTATAATTATACACGTTCCATGTAAAGTTTTACTGTTCATTATCAGCTGAGTTTTGCAGTTCAAGTTGTTGCTCATACCTTCAGAGCAGATCTCTCTTTATTTACCGATATTCAAACAGTTGAGCATCCAAAGCCATCAATGCATTTTGCATAATCGCGTGAAAATCATGTGACCACTCAAATAATGTGAAAAACCCTGCCTTAATCGGTAACAAAGCACAGGTAGTGCTAAATTCAATATTCTAGCCATTATTATTTATTCATTAATATTCATTGTAGGTCAAATATTTACTTTACAAAAAATATAGTGCTATCATGAGAGACATGCTGCCATCTATGAGTGACTACGAGATTTAACCATAACCCAAATTTTCCTCGGACTCGCATGTAAGACGAAGGGTGATTTTTTCATAATGGATTTTGACAAAAAACATCCGCTTGTATTCAGGCAGATACGGTACTTCAGTTTGTACTAACAATAAGTAAGACAGCACTTCGCTCAAGTTGATTATAAAAATCTGCCGTTTAAGAAAAGAGCTGTTACGTAGTTTAGCAGTTTCCCAGTGTGGAGGTGACAGTTTTAAATATCAGTTGAAACAGAATACATAGTTGCAGTTCAACTGCACTTTGGACCCATCGGTGGAGGTCGACTGATACAGCCAACTCCGTTATTCACGCATTAGTCACCAACATAAATGTATTGTGAGGAAATTACAATGTGAAAATATGCTGTGGAAAACATAACACTATCTTCCATGGAGGATGATTCCGATAACATCACCGACGAATGAGGCAGTGATCAAGAATTTCTTGGGTTTTGCAATGCTTAATAATGTTCTTTATTATTATTACTTTATTTAAAATATCTTGTATTGTACATCAAGTATAATTATTTAATAAATTTGGCGTTTTTGTTCATTAATTTATGTTTTTCGTTCAAGTTATTACTGAGAAAATGCATGAAAATACACTCAGAACGTTGAATTACATCCCAAGGTCGAGCGGACGTAAAATCGATGACATTATCTAACATCCGCCCATTATAATAAATACCCTGGTAAATACATACCCTCGTATAAGACGCACCCTGCTTTTTAGCTTAAAGTTTTAGGAAAAAAAGTGTGTGATATATGTGGGTATATATGGTAATTGCCTTTTCAATGAACCTTTTCCTCCCTCAATACCACAATTGACAGTTAAGTAGAAATTTGGTTTACTTTTATGTTATGGAAATTTTTCCATTAAAGTCTAGTTGCAGGTAAAATAAAAATGTTGCATTTAAAATCTCATGGATACACCTGGATTATTTTAGTCTTTCATGTCTTAGTATGCAGTGTAGAAGCAATTTATGCAGTCATTCATTTTTCTTTATCCTCATCATTAGAATTATTGTATAACTGAATCTCTAAAATAAAACTGCTTTTCATAACAGTAAGTGTTTTCCTAATGCAGTAAAACCTCATTATTTTGAAGTTCAAGGGACCAAAAAATTATGACTTCAAAGTATCCGGGTTCAAAATAAATGAACTTCCATATAAATCGAACTTTTTTACGTTTACTTTTACAGCAAAATCGCAGTACAGAATATTATCTATCCTTTCTACAAATGAATTGGCCTTACAAGTTAGTATACACAGAAAATTCAAACAGAGCTGAAATGAACACTTAGTTTGCAATTCACAAAGACCACCACGTGTGAAAAAAGGTTCCAGTGATATTCCGAATTTCCCAGTACATTTCAAGTTACTCTTTTATGCCATGAAGAAAAGATGTTCAGCTGCACTCTGAAAGATTATCACTCATCTATACTCCATACTGCTGCATATATATTACATTGTGCTCTTCTTGTATGACATTATGGTAAAACCAGTGATGAGCTGAAGCCGGCTCCCGCTGACTCGTGCATTTTTAGAAAATATGAAAATTTATTGATTTTGTCCTTTCAAGTACATTTTACCCTATCTGACATTCAATTAGTGACAGTGTATGAAATGGAATATGTTACGAACTGAACACTTCTTAAGCTAGTGGAATGGCATTACTAAACTAGAGCGATCTGGTGCCTCCTGCCACCCTTATCCAAATTTCCTTACGACTTTTTTGAGAGCCTGTTCTTAATATTTTTTCCAGATCATCACTGGGTAAAACCACTAGGTTTTTGTTTTTGGCTCATCACTTATTCTCAGGTAAAGCAAAGGCATGATCTTTTTAGAGACGACATTCGGTATAACTTCATACAATGTTATTGAAAGATTAGTTCAGTAACAGAAATCAATATTACATGGTCTTTTCTTGAGCATATCACTTTCTCATGAGAAAAACCTTGCCCAGGTTTGGGAAAGCATGAGGATTGAGATAATAGGAGTTCTTGCAACTTCTATTCATTACAGATTGGTTCTCGAATTTTACTATCCGATTGAGAATGTGAGGTTTCACAGTGATTCAAGGATAAGCTGATTCATTTATTTGAATCATCTACGACTTTTATCTCACGGTGACTATTAAATAGGGTCACCATATTCCAACAAGGCCAAAACAGGATATTTCCCGTCGTTGTAAGAAAAAAACGGGACAATTTTCACATCATTTTTTTAACACATTCAATGCATTCCAAAAATTGATTACATTTTCCGGTGACGGTTATATTTAATTTAGTGTTTCTTTGTCTAAATTTGGTGTACTTTCCGCATACCCAACTGATATTTTTATATTCATATAGGAAAATGTAAAAATTGCCTTTGCTTACATAAATGCCATCTGCCATGGGCAACAAATATACCTTAGGCAACCCGCATCACACAAAACGTGTAAAAATGCTGTGATGTATTTTTGTATTTTTCTCAGTTTTTACAACATCTACGATATTTTATTGAAATAAAAATTATGCCATAATAATGTATTTACTCTTTTTAAGCATACATTTTTCTACCTCAAAGATTGTATTTTGTAAATTTAATCCTAACGGAAACTCATAGTATTACTGATGGAAATTTGAACGAAGCCTATTGTATCGTGTGAGCATCTAACATAAGTATAATATTTATTTTTTAATGTTTCAAAATTTTTGTCTGGCAAAATGTATTTTGTTATAATTTATTTGGTGAATCAGCAGTACGGCTGGAAAGATCAGTTCCCATAGCGAGTTTTACTCCCATTTTTTCGGCAGCGGCTCTCCTTTGATGGGTAAAACCATTCGTTTCAATGTTTTTGCAGCATAATTTGTTTATAAAATGAGTTACAACTAAACTTAAAATGATAATAAAATTTTCTATTTTACCAATTCTCGCAGAATATTCCTCAGAAACCTTCCCCCTGGTCAAAATGAATGCTAGAGAGTCATATATCAGGGATTACATCTCTAAATACAAAAATGTTTATAGGCAGGCGTTACAGAAAAGCGGGAAATTATGAAACATTTTTGTATTATGGTAGTCATATTTTATTCACGAGAAATATAACAACACTGTGTCATTACATTTTAAAAATCATATTCCTAGGCATATTATGGTACTCCTGGAAGTATGGTCTGAGACAAAGGCCTGGTTGACCCTCACAATCGGGACAAATGAAAGTAACTAACTTCCTGATCCCTTTTTGGTAGCACAGTCTGCATCTTTTCTGATTCCTGTGCTTACCCCCAAGTTCAGTGAGGTCTGGGAAGTGAGAATCCTTATCTTTCTTTGGGGGAGGGGGAGCACGCGGTAAATGCCCAGATCCAAGTAATAAAAATCGGTACAACATACATTGTACAAACTTTCTCATATATGGGTACTAATGCGTCGTTTACTTATCTTTAGAAAATAAAAATCGTATGAGCCTGTTTTTAGAAAATCCAATTTTTGTTAAAGTTGTCCAAGAATAAACTAGCCTTATATTCATTCATTGAGAAAGATGAAATATGTAGTATATTGTAGATGTATACTCAAGTAACTGTACGAAATTTGATCAAAATCGTTAGAGCCGTTTTTGAGAAAATCAAATTATTGCTAAAGTTGCCAAGAATAAACTAGCCTTATATTCATTTTTTGAGAAATTCGAAATATATAGTATTATTGAAAACGTAAACTCAAGTAACTGTACGAAATTTGATCAAAATCGTTAAGAGCCATTTTTGAGAAAATCAAATTGTTATTAAAAATGCGTAGAATAAACTACCCTTAATTATTGAGCAATGTCGGCCATTTCTTCATAGCCTCAGCTCAGTATGATAAAATGCCTAAATACGAGGTTTCATATATTTTCGCTCTACCATTTAGGCTCCAGAGCCACTAACAGACAGATGGCATTGTGAAAACAACTTTTTCGGATTCAGCGACACCTAAAACCTATATTTCCGTAAAAATCTCGAGGTCGAATTTTTTTGCGATAACAATACTTTCTCAATATACTGTATATGAGAAAGTAAAAGGGATTCAATCAAATCTATTCGAAAATCATAAAGATTCTTCTTTTCTCCACTATACTTGTTCATTTATTTAAACATACAAATTCTCACATGCAGCATATTCGCCATTTTACAGTGAAATGTTAACAGAAGACAGATATATAAAATTAACATATACTTAAAAAATAAATGACAATAATTACATAATAGTTGGAAACAAAAACTGTCTTCATTTGAGTGAAATGTGTGTGATTCCTTGTTTAATGAATGATTTTAATGATAAGGAAAAAGGATCAATATTTGTGGGTACTGAATTCAAAAGAGAAGGAAGATAAAAGAAAAGAGAACATTTGGGTAGAGAAATCCTCAGAGTAGGCATATTAAACAAGAAAGAAGAACAAGTAGCTTTAGTAGGAATTTGGAAATTTAAATGTGATAGTAACTCAGAACAGTCTGTAATGGAATTTAAAATATTATAAATAAATGAAAGATCATATTTAGTTCAAGTATCGGATAGATTATCTAGAAGGAAAGTAGATAAAACAGCTGCATTAGAGGCATAACGAAGAGAAGTCACACGATATTTCACAATTCTATCAAGGGAGGAGAGATTAGAAACAGTGGACATAGACCATATTGGAGAGCAATATGTTATAACAGGCAAAACAATGGTGGAAAAATACATTCTGACCGCTAAAGGATCCCTAATATCTGTAAAACAGTACAAAATGCCTAAGAGAGACATAGCTTTATTTTTTATTGCTTATGTTCAGAAAAAGTTAGTTTGCTTTCAGTAATTACACCTAGATCTTTCTGCTGTAAGACTATAGTCATTAACTCCGAATTAATATAGTAGTTAAAATTTATAGGGTTTATATGAAGGGTAACAGACGTAACATTGCATTTCTTTAAATTCAATTTTAGCTTCCAAACATCACACCAGTTTGATACCAAATTAATAGATTCTTGTAAAGATATACAGTCAGCTATTGTATTTACCTGTTTAAAAAATTTTCAGTCATCTGCATAAAGTAGGGTCTGAACCTCCGAAGCATTCAGGGAGGTAGTCAGGTCATCTATGTACAAATTAAACAAGTAGGGGCCAAGGACACTACCCTGCGGAACACTGGAGGTGATGGGTGACCATTGTGATGGAGTACCAGATAGTACAAACCTCTGTTCACGATTTTCCAAAAAGCTACTCAGAAGATTTAGAAAATTCCCATGAATATTAAATCGGTGGTTAAGTTTGTGAGTTAAAAGGTTATGATATATGGAGTCAAAAGCCTTAGAGAAATCAAGGAAAACAGTGTCTAACTGAGATTTATTTACTATAGCATCAATAGCATGTTGGAAAACTGGTGAGTTAGTCAGGCAGGATCAGGCAGGAACAAATCCATGTTGCTTAGTGGAGAGATAGGGTGACGTAAAATAATAAAGGCGGTTTAAAATGATTCTTTCACAGATTTTGTATAAAATAAAGCTGTTTATCATCATAAGCTGAAAAACATGTATACCCAGCTCCTTATACCATTTTAGCGTTTTTCTCTCCTACAGGCAATACGCCATGAACTGATCAAGGTGATCGATACCACCCATGAATTTGTTATATTTGGCGATGGCCTCAGGCTTTTCCTTAACCCCTCTCATACTTCTGACTTCAACGAACCTACTTCCGAATTCAAAGGAAATCATGAGGACGTCTCGCTTGTCCTTCCACGTGATTACACAGATGCCCTCATCCATTCATTGCTCGATTATCTCCCCCTTCTCTTATTTCATATTGATGACCTGTTTTGGATTTTCTCACCTATTGGCCCCGTGCAATAGGTTTGATGGGCTAACAAATCTTCTGTCAGCCTTACACTGTTGTAATAGTTGTCCATATATATACTGTGACCAATGTCTTTCATCCCCTCCATTAACTCATGGACAACATTATGTGTGTGTCTGCGGCCTCCTACTTGCTTATCTCTGGAGCCAGCATAAACTATCATCCACAAAACCAAACCTGACAGCTCCGTTAGCATGTACAACTTTATGCCATACTTATGCCTCTTACCCTTGATGTATTGGTAAAAAATTAGACGCCCACACCACAGTAGCATAGATTCATCAATGGCGAGCTGTTTTGGTGGGGATTTAACATTGGCCACTGAATTATGGAACATGTCTAAAAGTGGTCTAATTTTATATAATCTATCGTCTGCCCTATCATATTTTTTTCCAAATTCTCTGCTAAGTGGAGAGCCTGCAGGATTCCTAGAAATCGATCCCGACTCATTTTGTTACCAAATACAAGCGACTTCCGAGATTCGACAGGGATGCGTTCCTGAAAACGTGGTCGAATCTCAAACAGTCGAATGTCGAATCAGCACAAATTCAAACAATTAGAGAAGAAATAACGATGTCTAGACTGAAACTAATCCTCTCGTGGTTGGGCGGGCCGAAAATTACTTCGCATAAAGTAGTTTCTAATTCGACCGATCGATCGACTGGGTCGAATCTCGAACGGTCGAATCTTGGGAGTCGCCTGTATCTGAAGATTGAATAATTCTGTTTTTTTCCAATAGTCCATAATGCGGTTCGTTCTGATTGTTCCCATATGGAAAAGAAGCCCTAGCCAAATGTTGAATTCTCCCTTGCTCAACTCTTTCCAATTTGTTATCCTACCCCTAGGGGATGGGTTGTTTAGAAATATAATAACTGCAATTTTCTGCATTTCTGTCAGATTTAAATCATAAAACTTACTCTTGGCCAAAAGATCGAAATAACCGTTGGATGTTTGCAAAGAGGGGACTAATTTTACTAATTTTAAGCCTGGGCTCCCAGTAAAGGCAATTCTTGGAATAGAAGGGGATGGGTCGGGCCACCAGTAAATGGGAATATCAGGGGTAGAGGGACAGAAAACAGATGTGGAGACCATAGGGACTGGTGACACAGAGGATCTGGGTGCGAGTGAGTTTTCAGGGAAAGCCATAAAACCCTCTCAGGAGGTTGACCTGGGCTCTTCGGATTCCATTTCGTCCACCGAGTTGTATTGCCATTCTACATCCTCATCGTGGGAGTCTTCCTCTGATGAGAGTGTTTGTAGCATATCAATAATTTCCTCATCTGGAATGTTCGTCAGATCAAATCTTTTTCCTTCTCTGGCAATCGCGATTTTTTTCATTTTGTTAGCAGGAACATCTTGAGGCCAATAAAATTAGTTAAAAGTGATGGAAAGTACATTATACATAGAAATTGTATTTTTAAAATGTAATGCACTTACTGGGTTGTTTCGAAGTCCTCAGAGTGTCGTCTTGAAATTTTCAGACTCTCTGGTGAGTTGTGCGAATTCTCTCAACATCTATAATATAGACATGAATGAAATAATATATTTAAAAAACTGAATCAATTAATGGGATAATGATGGAAATAATAAATTATACAGCACTTACTTGCAATGCTAGAAGTGCTTCGTCCATCATCTTGGGTATTTACATTATTATCTGAGTCAGTATCCATGCCTAAACAGAAAATATTTTAGTTTTTTCTGAACAATTTCCATTATTTTGCATTTATATACTGTGTATATAACTTGATTCAATATCACAATATAAATGAAATTCAGTTTAATTAGTATAGAAAGTAAGAGAAATATAACTAAAACTAAAATTATGTTTTGGCTTTTGAAAGAATATTATCACAATATGTTGATTCTATTACATATAAATACGCATGCAGAAAATGTGTTTTTGTATCCTGTGAGAAAACATTTAGAAACGGTGCTTCAAATAACTTGCTTAGTTTAAATGATCTACTAAATACTGAAGCTAAAATTATATCTAATAATGAATGATATGTAAAATAATTACTGAAATTCATTGGAGAAATGACCTTAAAATATCGTAAAATTAAAAAATAAAAATCACGGAGTACCGACTGTGAGAAAACTTTAAAATACATTTTAATAATTTTAAAAGCAAAGAAATATATTTACTTACCTCCGAAAATCCAAATAAAATGGCAGCAGAACACTAAAATCACTCCACTAAAGACTGGCTGCACAGGCAAGAGCAGAAGTGCTTGAAAAACTTCAAATCAACGTAAACATGAAACGGTCTTCACTACCAGAGAGCTGCGTCCCTTCTGAGTCATGGAGAAAAGGAACCGTTGCTCTCCGCCCAACCATAGGGGTACAATAGCCTCAGAAGCGAAAAGGGACCGATGGCATACATGTACGCCACCCGTCACAGGCGAAAGGCCGCTATGGCTTACGTATATGCCATCCGCATTGAATGTGTTAATGGTGGATCTGTCACTATTACAATCTATAGCAAAAAAGGCAAATATGAACTTTCCTTACAGTCTGGAGCATAAGCATGCCAGACTAGGACAAAGCTCATAATCAAAAGAGAATCTGACTAGCATTATCATTGTCAAAACTCAAAGGGAATAAGATAGGTGGAACCCAGGCAGGATATTATATGTGGAGACCAGGTTTGTCACCTCAAATTTATCAATGACCTGAGGTTTCCTAATCCGACAATTGCGACTGTAATTAACATTTTTTCATTTGATAACTTACATGTTTCCAAGAATCCTACATTTCTACTAGGATTATCAGTTAAACTATCAGATAATCTAAATTTTATTTGTGATGGGCTTCAAAATGGTACAAAATGGCTTTTTTGATTAAAAAAAACAGGACTATCCCGGCAAAAATGGTACATTTGTTCATTCTACTATTAACCCCTCAAGATTTTTTTGTGCGTGCAGGCCCTATTCACGGTAGTAATTTTGCAAAAATCGCTCAGCATGCTTCTTGTTAAATAATATTTTATATCTTCGTTGATTACATATTAAATTCCATAAAAATGTTAAATGAATATAAAAAAGATTTTACTTATGATATATTCAGTGTTTTATCCAACGTACACTCTCCTAAGTACACTGGATTTCTAAAAATGTACTTTAGTGTGGTAGATTTTAAAACACTTCTCTAAACACAAGCCAATATCATACTCAGGGCACCAATATATCTTGTCTTTTCTTTCCTCTTTAGCAGAACACACTGGGCGTCTTCTTTGTGGTCTAGCCTTTTTCCCTCTCGGCGGCAATTTTTCAATGAAGTGCCTCTCGACTAAACGGCGCAGTGACGGATTTATGGGGGGTCGTCTCACACTTGGTGACTCGGAAATGTTCCCGTATTTCTCAAATACTTGTTGTATGAGAAGAAGACGAAAGCTCAGATGGTTCATCTTTTTTTGAGAAGTATTGAATTTTACCAATGCATTATGCACCGAAACATTTAACAATATTCTAAATAATTTGATGTACCATTTGTTATTTTTTTTACATTCAAGTGGGTAGGGCTGTAATTTTTGATCTTTTAGATCCACTCCTCCCATTGCAGTATTATATTCTAAAATGCAGACAGGTTTAGATTTTCCATCTTTTTTCCGAAAATTGTTGCAGTGAAAGGTCGAAATAAATGTTACCAATTTTTTGTCCTTCCACTTCATAACCATAACTTGATTGCTAACCTTAGAAATATGCTCTCCTTTCTTCAACTTGGCTGATTTTATCTCTTTTGGAACATTTTTTCTATTTAAACGTAATGTTCCCGCAACGTTGGTACCTCGAGTCATTAAAAATTTTGCCAAATCAGGTGAATTACAGTAGTTGTCCATCCACAGAGTATAACCTTTTCCTAATAAAGGTTCTAATAATTTAATTACTAGTGCTGATGTTTTGAGTCCGTCTGGAGTATCCAAAACTGAAATTGTCGAATCTGCACCAGAGTAAACAATAAGAATTCCATAAGTAACCGGTGTCAGATTCGCAAAGCTCAAAAGTTTTTATACCAAATTTAGAGGATTTCAAAGGAATATATTGTTTGAATGACAGATGCCCCTTCCAAAGCGTAAGTGATTCATCTACAGCAATATTTTCCTTTGGAAGATAAATGTTTTGAAATTTACTCTGTAGATAATCAATGATAGGTTGAATTTTAAAAGACTTTTTGTTTCCAGTATAATTAGTAATTTTTTAATTATCGACAAAATGAAAAAATTTTGAGATGCTTTCAAACCTATCTTGAAACATTGTTTTGGGAAAAACTTCAGTTTCCAAAAGTAGATTTCTTGAAAAATAAGATCGTATTGTAGGCTTTTGTACAATACCCATTAACATAATGATTCCCAAATACACATATATTTCCGATAGATCAACAGGTTTCCATTTGTTAAATCGAGATCAGGAAGACAGCACAACATTTAAAAAATAATTTTCAGCATACCTGTTAGTCTCAATTAGGGTTTCATCAAAAAAATTCGTAAAAGACTCACGAACATTAGTAATAGAAATAGTTGGACCACATTCACCAATGAAAGGATTTTTTCTCGGAACATTACCTTCGTCAAAATTCTTCACTAGAATTTCCACTGCTAGAATCAACGTGTAATTCACTGTCTTCTATTTCATCTTCAAGTAAATGTTGAATTTTATTTTCTCTCAAAAAGGAACCACTATTTTCACGCTCCATTTTTGAACAGGGCGTCTTGACTTGCTCTCACGACTCGACTGAGAACTAGGAAGCGATATGGAATACAATCCATTCTATCCGACTCAGAATTTAATAAGGAGTTACATAAACCAGATGCCAGCCACATATACACAAAGAGAAAATGAAAGAGCAACTCAAAGTGCTGGCGAAGCAGGCCCTCTCGATGAGATAAGAAAAAATATTTGTGCCTATTTTTTTTAGCTTTCTGAATGACTTATCATGTACCAGAAGATATTTTTATGAAGCTGAACCCTTCTAGAAAACAATGCTGTCCTTTATCTTTTGGAAAAAGAAGCTGGCATAGCAAAAAAAATTCATTTATGACGTGGCGCTGATGTACAGCATACTGAGATCCATGCATAGGGATTAAATAAGTAAAAGGGAGTCACCTGTTTGGGGTGCTATATGTATTTCGTATGCGAGAAATGGGGAACAAAAGTGTGATGTGATGGTGCGCATGCGAACATTCCGCTTACACAGGATCGAGGTTTCGAATTAAACAAACTGTTCGTGAGTCACCAGACCAGATCATGACTTTGAATTTAATTGTAGGCATATTTAGAATAATCCGTACCAAAAAGTATGCAAAATCCTATGATGTTGTCCGGGGACCGATCTTAGCTTTGAATTACACCATACTTCGAATAATCCAGGATCAAAATAATGGGATTTTAATGTAGTTATAGGCTGCATTGATTCACCTTTGATCCAAAATAATTATTTTTGCTTTTCCTTACAGTTGAAGAGCTGCTATGCTTAGCAACCTGGAAGGAAGGCTCTTCACGCTACCTTGTTGGGAAAGTGCACCATAGCCATGCCACGTCTAATGAAGATCGTTATCGTTGCTTTGTCTATGAGAAGTCTCTTACCAACCCTCCTCTTGGTCCAATGGTACCAGCTCCCCCTGGTGTTACTCTTGTTCCATCTGAAACTACAATAGACTTCCGTGTAGCTCAGTCAGGAGATGCAACATGCAATGGTCTATTTTCTCCAATGGAAGGATCACGTACAATGGCACTAAGAAAGGGTATGTTGCATTGTATTTGAGTTTACTGTGTAATAATATAGTCTAATTGAATATAATAAAAAATTAAATTGAATGTATAATTTATCATGTCTCGTAAGTCTCCAGTTTTCAGTTGTATGGTATTGAAACAGTGATTGGTGACAGATTGCATCTTTTAAATAATTCTTATTTATCACTTTTTATTTAATCAATTTATCTATTAATTACTTCAAGAATATTTTATAACGTTTTTATGAGTTGAAAACAAAGTTGTTGAAAATTATTTGTAATTACCCTAAATTACTGCTTCCCAAGTTTATTGTTTAGTGTATTCCCTTATAAAATAAATAACAATAATTTCGAGTAATTAGCAAAAAAAATAAGCTGTTAAGACTTAAATTTAGGTTATCCATATGAGAAAATTTGTCAGCCAAATTGGCTAATCCTTGGATCCAAATGGAATCATCCAAACAAGAAGATAGGTTAAATAGGTGGTCCTTAGTGTAACACAAAATGCTTTTAATTCCCTTATTATTGCTATCATATTCTGTCATATTTCTTACATTGCATATCACAAGATGATGAAGCTGTTGTTTCTGGTTGTGTTGCACTCAACAGGTTCAATGATAGCTGTTTTCATATTATTTATATTTAGGAGTTAATCATTTTTCAACCATTGATCCATGTTCAAAGTGCACTAAAATAAATCTAAAATTGAAGGTTATATATTAAACAGAATTAAAAAGTATTTATAATATTACAAGATACAGTAAAACCTCTTTATAACGATATTGAAGGGACCCAATTTTTGACACTTTGTTGTAAGGATGTAATTTTTATGGAGGTTTTTTCAGATTCATCATATATGCATATTCGCGTATTATTGTTGGTTATAATTTATAATGGCGCATCTTCAACATTGAGATGACGTAATCTTTTTGTAATATTAAAGCTCTACCTTTTAATTGAGTTTTAAGTTTATTATTGTTACTCAAGAAAAACAGTTCTGTCCTTAAAAATTTAATATCAGTTTCTACCCACACTTTTTGCCGGAATAAGTTGGCATCTGGTATCTGTATTCGCCGAATTGATCGTGAGCCGCTGACGCTCCTTTAACCTGGTAGAGAACCATAGTTCCCTCTAATGTTTTTCATCCATGGGCTGAATGAATATCGCTATGCACGCCTACATGATGCTAGTGCACGGATGTGCACCGGGGTTGATGCGGCCCTGTTCCAATATATTCTAAGATACACACAATCGTGCACCCTTGAAAAATTTAGTGCGTGGCACTTCATAAACTGCTGCATGGACGTGCAGTCACTCAGCTTAGAGGGAACCATGGAAAGAACACACCTATGGGGAATCCCCACATTTTTTGATTTTTTTTTCTAATTTTCTGCCGCTGTAGACATCAACTTATTAAAGCACAATTTTATTTTTTTCTCCTCTAACTGGTCCAAAAATAGGGGTGCGTGTGGTACATGAGGTCGCGGATTACGTGTGTAAATACAGTATTAAAATTAATTATTATAAATCTTCTAAAATAAATGTCATAAAATGTAAACACTGGAACAGCTGATTCAAAATAGTGATCACCTCCACCGAAAGATCAACGATCTTCGTAAATATCATTGTTATTCATCTGTAATTTAAGGTTCATATTTTATGTTCGGCGGATAAGTCGATAAGTTTTAGGAAAAATTTTTTAGGTTTCAAAGGTCGACTTATATGCCGGAATATATGGTATATCTAGAGTTATAATGTAACTTCAGGCACTAATGTGATGATTACTTTACTTTTTCGTTCGTTGATTTTTAAGACCCAATTCTAAGCCGAGTAGCAATTTTTAAGGATGTATAAAAGTAAAAAAAAGGTCGGCTTACAATCAATTAAATATGGTAAGTAAAAATATTGAAACAGTGATCCCAAGAGGAGGATCATCCAGAATAGCTTTCAGATGACATGAATAAGCTTAAGATGGGGAAAATTTAGACCCAGAACCCAATAAGTAGGTATCCATAAAGATTGTGCAGCAAATAAAATTTGGAAAGATACAAGATATATTTAATTACATGATTGATCCTACTGCAAAAGCAGACATGCTTCATTCACTGCCACACCATAGCAAAATTTCAGTATCACTAATGAGTAAAAATATTAAATTTCATTTAAAATATTAGAAATTGAAAAAGGTAAGGTATTGTAAGTATATGAAAGTTGTACTAAGAAGAGATTCTTTGAAAGACCTTGACCCCAGAAGGGTTGGTAGAATTCAAATACTGTATTGTCAAAATGTTAATATGTATCATGAAATGGATAACCAACATGTTAGTTGGTAATTCTTTTCTATATTTTTATCACTTGAATTTAAGTAATGCAGTAAAAATAAGTATCTCTCAAATTATACAATTCATGTTTAATTCCTTAAATTTATTTTAAAATTAAGATTTTGTATTGATCAAGACTTATAAAAATTATTTTTCAAAATGTCTATTTTTTTTCTTTACAGCTCCATCTCCTATCAAGTGTCCTTTTCCATCTTGGCTAACTGCACATTCCCGTTGGCATACTCTGGATTATCGCAGATCCTATCAGTTTCATGCACGTAACACCACACTCAGAATTTCCAATGCTTCAACTCCAGATGACACTGCCCCCCCACCTCCTTTCCCTCCCCCACCACCTCCTGCTGTGGGAAGTGGAACGGAGGGGGGAGAGAGAGGTGGTGGCCCTGGAGGTCACCATCGAGGAAATGGGGCTCACCATAGAGGAAGACACCAACAGTTGTTGCAACAGGTTTCAGCATCGCCATTATCCTCGCCTCAAGATGCAGAGATGCGGGTTGTATGCTCGGAGGCAGTGGAAGTGACAGGGGATGTAGCTCGTCTGGTTACACATGTCACAATGGGATGGTGAGTAATAAATAAATTTTTGTAGTTGCGATATTTATATAGATTTGTTTCACTCATAAACATTGAGTCAGCTTGTCAAATCAACATCAGCTCAGTCTCAAGTTCCATGTTCCAGATTGTGTTTAATTTATTTAGATAATTTATCATAAAATTAAATTCTCAGTAAGCCTTAGGAAGTGTATCACAAAAATAGCTCTGCAATGTAATGTAGATGTTCTTCATCATAGAATGACCAATTATTATAGCTTGCTACTCATATTATATATATTACCGTGTATCTCAGAGAAAACTTCTTAATCAAAGATAATTTTTCAAGTTCTCTTGAATTAATACATTGTTTAGAAACAAGGTGTCCTATAATCCAAAAGAAAATCAGTAATTGGATTACTATTTTTATACTGCTTAATCTTATCTCATAAATTCAGTGGAGGTAAACATTGCATTAGCATCAGAGAACTGAAATTCACAATTTTTTTAGTAAATTAACTTTAAAGATTGTTTTGTAAAACTAATGAAGTAATGTATAATTAAAAATGTTGAATCATTAAGACATATGGTAATTTATTTTAGTCTTAAATAGTGAATATCATTGTTTTGTACCTAATTTGTGAATTAGTTCAAAATAATGATTAAATTTGTGTTCTAAGTTCTAAGAAACAATATTTTTATATATTTTAAAGAATTATAATGAGAAATGTGTCCTAATAAATTAATATGCAACTTTTTTGATGAGCAAGCTATAATCCTAGATTTAACAGGTTGACTGCCGTGGCAGACGCAAACCATGACAAAAGATCAACTGATCTATCACACAGACTAAAGTTAGCCCCAGCAAAATAATCCCTCAGAAAATGAACATATGCACATCCTATCCCACTCATTTGTACATTTATAACTCAAATTGAGACCTACTATGGAGGCCAGCGAAAAATAGGCGGCCTCAAAAAGGAAAGTTTTGTACATTAAGCTGAGACTTGAATTCTTTGTACTTTGAGACCAGCTGCTAAAAACAAGCCATGGGCCTGAATAGGGGCCAAAAGCTATAATTTTATGAAATGGGTATAGCGAGACATCAGTGAACTGGTAGGTTTGCCTTCATGAAAATCACAACGAGAAATGTAAAACTCGTTCGAGTGAAAAATTGGAAAAATGAAATCATATTATTAAAAAACTATGTGAAATTAAATATAAACAGAATACCATACTTACTTGTTTAACCTGTGCACCTTTTTCCCCAAAATGTCAGTAAAAAAGGGACTGCGCATCATACATGAAGACCAAGTTTTCCAAATTGCGAGTTTTGATATTAAAGTTACTGCAACACGCATGCGTCTACATTTATACTCACAGAAGACGAAGAATTCTACGAAGTATATGCTTATTTATACGACCAAGCAAACATTTAGTATTTAAATGCACGTTTTTTACTGCCAATGGTGCACCTTTAAGATTGAGATGTCACAATATTTTTGTAATGTTAAAACTGTACCTTTTAAATGAGCTTTAAGTTAATTATTGTTACTCAAAATAAGCAGTAATTACTATATTTCTACAAATACCATCTGGTATTTGTGTTCATTGAATTCATCGTGAGCCACTGACACTCCTTTAACCTAGGGGAGAATGTACAGCAAATCCCCACACTTTTTTGATTTTTTTCTAATTTTTCAACCTATTCCAGCACGAATTAATTTTTTTCCCTTCGAGCTGGCCCAAAAATAGAGGTGTGCATGGTACACAAGTGTGTGGGTTACATGAGTAAATACAGTAGTATTGTATTTATGGAATGGATGACTGACATACCAGCACAGTAACATTGAGAGAGTGGCGGCATACAGCAGTGTCCAATGCATGAAATATACGTTATTATTATACAGACAGTAATAAATTTTAAATAATTAGAATTGGTTATCACTAACATACAGGATTATAAGCTAAAGAAGAAAAAAAACTATTTCATACACAAAGAAATATTTGTCCCCAAATGACTGCCCATCCCAGGCTGTGGTGGACACTTTTCCGCTACATAAAATCTTAATTATTGTTAATAAAACAAACATTTGTAAATTTTAAAGTTTTTCGCTTATTGTATGAGTAACAACTCGTCCATAACACAAGTTGACCTGAAAATAAAAACTTGAAATTTAGCCTTCGGCAGTCAACCTATTAATAGACCTTGGCCGAGTTATTCTTCCATGTGAAATAAAAATTTCTTTATCAGTTCAGATATCAATAGCATTTTGTATAATTTTGTTTTCACTTCAATAATGTGATAGAATAATGTGAAAACCAGCAAAAAATTCATGAATAAATTATCTAGCTTACATCATAGCTTGAAACTAAGAAATTATTAGGTAGCTTCTGTAGTATTCAAGTGGTTTAATGAACTACATTGCAGCTGAAAATACTGTTGTTTGTTATATACCTCATTTTTCTTATTTGGTACTTAGGGAGTAAGCAGCTAGCACTACCTAGTTCATCGTTTAGCCGCTAGATAGCACTTCTTATGCATGCCATTGTGCCTCCCAAGGACTTCCTATTTTGGCCATTATGTGGCACTGTGTCCATAAGTCACTCTAAATGCGATGTTTCCGTATTCTCATTCCCGGCAGAATGGGATTCTCCCAAGTCCAGAGAGTGCCACAGCCCAACCATTCTTTTGAAACCCTGATGTGCGACAGTAGTCCTGTAACAATTATGTTTTGCATGAAAGTTATTACGGGTGCTTAAAATGGAACCTAATCCCAAGACCTGGTTTGCAAGCTAAATAGGCTCCATTTGCAGCACTACAGTCAGGGAGGATATATTGCACTTTAGCTGCCAATTTTCCTTTGCACATAACAAAAGAGTAGCGAAAAACCTACTGTCGTGTGCACTCGGGAAAGTCCCATTCCACCAGGAATGAGAACATAGAAACATCACAGTCAGAGTGAGTTATGCGCACAGTGCCACGTAATGGCCAAAATAGGAAGTTCTTGGGAGGCACAACAGCACGCATAAGAAGTGCCATTAGCGATTAAATGTTGATCTAGGTAGTGTGAGCCGCTTACCCCCTAAGTAAATACCTCTTATTTTTATTGCACCCAAATATATATGCTACACTATAATCTGGAAATGCGAATTCAATATATGTCTTTACATAATGCTGTATATTTTTGCAATTTCAGCCACAGTGGATTTGTCTGTATGACTTTTTACAAGCGTGACTCCCATGTCATTGAAGTTCAGACAGGTGTGTGTTTCAATATTTTAATTATTTTTATCACATAAACTGAGCATGTATGAACACTATACAAACTGAACTTTCCACTGTTTAATAAACTTGCTTTTTCAGGGAGCTATACTCATCGACCGGAAGAGGCTTGCCTCTCATCCCATTTCGATGAAGCCTCTTTACCCTTTGTAACACTAGTTAGTGAGTATCTGTTACTTTTTTTAAGTAAATATAGTATTTTTTAAGTATTTTGGTATGCAAAATATTATTTTTTATAAATTTGTTTTATTTTGTATCACATTATATGTTAACAAGGTGAGGGTAAGGCCAAATCTGTTCAGCCTTACTTTTATAGTCCTGGTAGAAGAGAGCTTCTGAATTTTGCTCTACTGGTATCTCTTGGAAGCATTTGTAAATTTTTCATTCCATTCTTAGCACGTGTAATCTTTTTTGGAGAATAATAGTTCATAGATGTGTCAGCCAGGGACATACCTGGGAGATACGGCACCTTTGGCGAAATTTTAGAAAGCACCTTAGTTATATAGGATATTATTTTTCCAGCATTTTTATAGAATGTATTAGTATTTTATTCAATATAACTCGTAACATTTGTGTTAAATTAATACTAATTTATTGAAAAAGAAACTTTTGGCATGTTTTGAGGGAATGTTAGGCATCTTTTACCTGCAGTGCCTGTGGCAAATGCCACCTTTGCCATACCCTAGTTATGCCAGTGGTGTCAACTATGTTTCTCAAAACACTAGCTCCAAATAATGTAGCTCTTGTAACTATTGAAATCAGCCATTTGATCCTGCATTGTCATATTCTATTAAGCATTTTATGCTTTTCATTTGTTGAATATAGTGAATCCAGCTCCTGATTCTAAATTTACATTAACTTAGGGTGACCATATTTCCACGAGACTAAAACGGGACATTTCCTGTAATTCTCCAGAAAAAAATGAGACAAAATTTTTGTGTGACTTTTTAAAACGGAAGTTTGGTTTATTTCGGTCAATGTATCATTTACAAGAATTTGAAGATTTATGTATGTAGACAGGAAAAAAAACTCATTAACAAGAAAATTTAGATAATGATGTGTGAAGTAAAAAGAATTAAATGAACTTGTTGAACACATAATCAATTAGATCATTGGCAACTACGAATGTAAGTAGTATTGTCAACAATATCGCTTGACCTGCAGACTCTGGGTCTAGGCCCTATGGATCTCTATCCGATGTCAGGGTGTAGTTTCTTCAGGTCAGCGATTTTTTCTGGACTTCTTCTAAAGAAGTAAAATACAATATGAAATATTGGGGAAAAATTCATTCTCTCATTTCCGACGCATTGATTTCTATCTTTACTTTATTATGCAATAGGGAGATCGGATTTTATAAATTTAAAAAACAGCCGACATGTAAATTTTAATTCAATGAAAAGAGTCGTTCAAAAGCATTATCCCAAGTGGGGAAAAATATAAATTTACTTTATTAATTCTAAAATATTTGTGGATGAACAAATTGTTTTACTTTTTTTAAATTCAGTTTATTTACTTTTCCATAGTTTTGTTTACAATTAATTTGCAGTTGATGTAGGACAGTGATGGCGAACTTATGGCACGCGTGCCATAAGTAGCACGCAATAGGATTTTGGTTGGCACGACAACGAAGGCGAAAACCAATCAAAGCATATATCGTACTGATATAGTGCCGCAAAAACATTTGTGCTATTTAGTTAGCTATGTTGTACTTTGTGGACGAAGATATTTCTTGCAGTAATTTGGGATTGTTTAAAAGCAAATTGTAAAAGTCGTTGCACGAAAATTCCCATCACTGCTTTGATGTTTTCAACAAGGAAACGATTCTTTTCATCTGCCCACAAAGAATTTGTGATAGAAAACACTCTCTATAGCTCCACTGGTGCCGGGTATGGCTAAAGCAAATTCCAAAATCATTTAAATATTTTTTAACGATATTCCTTCACCTTGCACGAAATTGAAAATTCCGAACCATCGATCCAGTTTCAGTTAAGTTCCTGTTCCATTCAGCAATTTTGTTTTTGCTGATGTTCATAACATGGTGGTATTCATCGAAAAACTCATCTTCGTCTATTATTTCAGTGATGTTTTTGTTGACATGTATTTGAGTGTATCCTGAATTTGTTCCCAAACTGGAGGACTCTTAAGCTGCACCCAATAAAACACTTTTAATGGTCGATAACTCCATTTTTCTAAATACATTAGAAGTGCGTCGTAAAAGGAATTTGCAGCTCCTGTGAATTGTTTTTCACTGCAGAAATCTTCTAAATCTGATAAAACCGATCTAAGTTTCATTTCTCCGGTTTTTAATTTTGTTTGCTAAAATTTCCAGTTCTTCAGCTACTTCACTTCCTGAAATATTATCACACTCTATTTTCTTAATAGCTTCGAGCAAACCTTTAATTGACTCCATGAAATGAAGTCAAATAATGGAAACAGGATCATTAAAAAACTTTTTCAGAATGGTCGGACATTTTTCTTGTGAAATAAAGTAACATTTTAATCCAGAGAATATTTCAATAATTCTGGTGATTGCTGGTTGTAGTGATAGCCATCTAGTTTTCACAGTTCCTAGAATCTGCTTGTACTCAATATCGACAGTGTCACAAAAATTCTTTAATTCCTCCACTCTTCTGTCATTGTTTGCTTGGTAAAATATGAGATTAGGTACCTTTTGGCTGCAACTCTTACTGCTTACCGCAATCAAATGCTTTTTACTTTCTCCATACGAAGTAATGGGAAAGTATTGTGATCACGAAAAAAATCGACTTCGAGATTTCAACAGAAATACACGTTTTGAGGTCCCTAGAACACGTTTAGACTTTTCTGAATGATGTCTGTGTGTGATTGTGGGCGATCTAACTTAAAAAAGTACTTGCCATATCGTTACCAAACTTCATATATAACACTTGAACATGAGCACAAAGAACTGATTAGTTTTTGGACAATAACGGGTAACCAGAAGTCAAAGTTTATTCGAAACCCGATTCGGTTTTTGCGATATTTCTCCGTTAAAACATCATTATGATATATACAATTCTATACAAATGTTATAGATAATGTAATTTCCTACAACTTTCATTTGAAAGAAATTTCCATAGCAGTTATTGTTTAGGAATTATTTATAAATAATTGGTTTTTTCGGTTTCTGTCAAATATCTCCTTACAAACATCGTTATTGGTAATCTTCGTGAGGACCAAAGTTGTAGAGAATAATATTTCTTCCAGGTTTTGTTCGAAACAAATTTTCGTAGAACCATCCATTTCGGAGATATTCATCTTTTTTCGTAATTTCCTGTATACAGCACCACCAACATGTAGCGGTGAATTCTGTAAACATATTCAAAATATACGTAATTTACAGCAATAAGGACGACAGTATTCTTTTACGATACGAAATAATAATTTTGCCTCATAATGCTATTCATAATAATTTAACTATCTATACCCCAAATATGGAGAAAGCCATGTGGTGGTCACATCAGATTTTTTTGCTATGCTGTAGTATATCTATAGAAAACACCGATTTGCAAAAGGTACACAACACTTTTCCCACTTGTGTATCATCCTTTAAAAAGGGAATTCAGTTTTTAACCTTTCAGTAAAAACATTTTCTTTTAGGCATTTTCCGGGGTTTTATTTACTTTTCTGAATCCAACAGTACATGTATAACCGGTCACATTCTTCCAAAACCACGTGTTTGCAACAACAAAGCAAACTGAAACTAGCTGCTGTTGTGCGTTACCAACCTACGAAAATGAGTATATTCTGTTGCACTGCCAACATAAAATTAAGGAAAAAGCCACCATATTCTGAATTCATTTTTAGGCTTCATTTTGTGTGTAACTTTGTACATGAATTGGCACTTCCGCAAAAAATGGGACAATTGGCGTCCCGTTTTAACTTTATCGGGACAACGGGACACCTAAATAAATAACGGGACGATCCCATTAAAAACGGGACATATGGTCACCCTACATTAACTCCATCAGAAAACTTGGAGATTACAAAAAGTTTTTGGAGTTTTTCTTATTTCTGTAGAAGGGTGCATGACAAACAGCAGAGATATTAACTAATCTGACATTAGTATAATGAAGTTATTCGAGCAACTGTGTAAAATGCTGTTCTTTGTTTAAATTGGAAATAAATTAAAATTTCGTACCCTTCTCATCAGTGCTGTAACTAGGGTGGGGCATCTGCCCTGGGCGAAACTAAGCAAGGGGCGAAAACAATCCAAATATTAACTAAATAAACTAGAGAAAATAATTTTTTGAAGAAGGAGAAGGCGCATATTCAGTGGTTTGCCCCGGGTGCTAAAATATTTAGTTACAGGGCTGCACCTCATTCAGTCTGCATCTGATCCACATTGTTCAAAAGATAAATCATGTTTGAAGTTTTGTAGATAGATTTATTCTTCATAAGCTTGGCATTTTTATATGTGTTTTGTGAAAGTACCACCACCAGGGGTGTCATCTTCAACATTTGCTGATTTAACTCATAGATCTTCAACTTTTTTCAGTTCACTGTCCACTTTTACTATATTTTGCTATTAGTAATAAGTTCACCACCACTTTCCATATCAATTCAACAATAAAAGCACCCACCAAAAACTAAAATTACCACTGGTGGGCACTATCACCCACCTTGAAGACCACTGATTTAACTCTTTACCATCTCTCTAGTTAAAGATATATATATATATATGTCAGTTTACCTTATGATAGGTTTTATATGATTTTTATTTGTATAATTGCATTCATTTTTGTGTATAATTATGATTTTTGTAAATCCATAGAATTTGTTGGGTTAGATTATCACTATTACCACATTATATCCATTCAGTTTTTAGTTTATCATCAGTCGTTTTACCCATATCCATAATTGTATTTTGTTTGAAATAAATATTGGAGGTTTTGCAAGGGCAGGAGAAAAATTTTGGAAGTATGAATTTTATTGTTAATAATAATAATTTTTTAAATCTCTACACAGCTGCAAGCCCAGAACCTAGGGAGTGTCCCCATATGGGACGCTTTAGTGTTACGGGTTTAAGTAGAGGCCGAGGTGTCAGAAAGAGACGTAACACTTGCGCTGAAGATGAAGACTTCACTTCTTTAGCTGTGGGATGTAGCAGTGCAGATACCATGGAATTCCGATCAGCCTGTACACGGTCTGATCTTATTTCTGGTGGGTTCTAGTGTACAGTGTTCCATGTCAGTACAAATAAGATATAACTTCTATATCAGTATAGAGTTGTTTATTTATAATTTCAGAATGAGTTAGAATTAAATGAACCAAACAAGTTTTCTTTGAGATGTGAAATTAATTGAATAGATTATCATTTATGAAATTGTTGTTTATAAATAACATAATTTGTGGGAAAGTAAACTTTATTTGATGATACAAATATTCATTTCTACTTTTGTAGAATATGCATATTTATTGGACCACCTAACAGAATTTGCAACTGTTGTTTGCCTCTTCTACCTTAAATTGCAATCATAAAAAGTAGAACTGGAGACATATATAAATAATTGCAGTAAAAATTTCTTTTGTCATACATATTCTAATGCAGATCATTATATATGGTATTCAAAAGAAATATTTCTTCAGCTGTGGTGGAATAATTTGTTCTTAATTATATACTAAAGTGAAGGATTGATATATTTTCTATGATGAGATATTTGTAATTATACTTTTGAAATATCGTAATTGATTTCAAGATTGCCTCAAATAATTGATTTTTCTTTCAAAGTGTGTATTAATTTCAGATATGAAATTATAAGTTTTTGCAAATTTGTTAATTTATTCAAAAATTGTTTTTTAGCATACTCATGTCATGGAGGATGGGAAGATAATGGGACTCACTTTCTCATCACAACGCCTCTCTCTCGTTCATCACACGGGGCTCGCCGACTTTGTTTTATTTATCGGGAAGGGGGAGCTGGTAGTGGAGGGGTCGTGCACTTCTCCTCAAGCCCAGATTCTTGTCGACGCAATGTTCTCCCAGGGGTAGAGGGTGCTCTAGCTTTCAATGTCACTAGTAGTGGTAAGTTACCATTGTTATTGAATGAAATGAAATATTATCATGAAGCTGTGAATCAATTTCGTCAGTTAAGAAAAAAAACCTACTTTCACCAAGAAACATGGAAGTGCAAAATTTAAAAAAATTCGAAGTTTATGAAGTTTTGGAAAATGGATTATTTCAATAATTTTTCTGCAACATTTTATATTATCTCAATGAGAATATTTTAAAGTGATTGCATGCTAACATTGAAGATATAATGGCCACCCCAAAATAAAAAGTTGTTTGTTTTTCTGATTAATGTTTAACTACAGTTGAAGGCAGCAATGCAGTAACAGTTAACAAGAGCATGTGTAAAAATACCTTTACACTTACTTTCCGTCATAGTCTTCATTGTTTTCCAGATGTATATATATACCACTCACAATTTGTTAAACATCAGAACCCATTGCAACATTTGGGTTGGTCACCTTTACTTGTCTTGCATATTGCCCAGACCTTGCTCCCACTGACTCTTTTTGTTAGAGCCTCGTAAGGGCACTCTAGGGAGGGAATCTGATGATGACAGCTCATTGCTAGCTGCATCAAGAAATGAAATTTTCTTTCCTGATAGCATTGCTTAAACATTGATGCAAATGTATGGGATGTAATTGAGATTGTGAGAAAACAGTGTAAAGAGATTTTTATTCATATGCTTGCTAAAGATTACTGTGTTGTTGTTAATCAAACATTTCTCAGAAAAATTTAGAATGATTACTCTTGTATTTTAAATGTTTTTTATCTAAGGCTCTTATTGCCATTTTGAAAATTTTATTCTTGATTTTCAAGTAAAACTCATTGATTTTATCCCTTATATTGGCTGTTCAAATTATGTAGTTTTTACAGATGGAGAAAATTTTGTGTACAGGTTCTCATTTTGCCAAGAGTAATACCAATCATGATAATGAATTTTTTTGTAGTACATAGATTCTTGATGCAGTATTAACTTGACTTCTATTCTCTATCCACAGGCCAATGCATGGAAATGAGTTCTGCATCAAAACCAGCAATCTTCTTTCTCCTGTTACTCATAGGACCGATTCTCCTTCTGCTTCCTATGCCAAGGTGATGATAAAGCCGCCCCTAGATGAGAGACCGTGCATGTGGCGTGGCCTCCCCTCATGGGGGCGGTTCCCATCTGTTCCATGGCTAAAGGAGTACCTTGGGATTTATATATATACACACACACACATATATATATGCATATATATATCTGTGTATATGTATATATACATATATTTGTACACACATGGTGTATTGTGAAGAAAAAAGTGAGACTCTCTATGCTTAACAGAGATTTTTAAAAATCCTCAAAGTTACACGTGTAGAGTCCTCTCATGAGGACAATTTGGAAGGGCAGTTTCATGGTGTACTACACTTCTTATGTGCCCACCTACATTCTAAGGTGATGACGAAAAACTTTCAAGGTGCCTTGACTCAAAAGAAGAAAAATAATTCAAGCTATAATCGATAAAGATAAAAGAGAACTTAATATTACAAGGTGATATGTGAATTGTAACATGTGTGAGATGTTGCCTTCTTGCAGCAAACCTCCTATGAAACTTTGGACTGATCCCAGCTTTATTGGGGTCCTGAAGCACCTCAATTCCAGTGAAAGATTTCCTCAATTTATTGGAGATATAGATGACCCCCAATCACTTCAGATCTAGCGCTCCTGTTCTTGTATTAATATGAGTCCTTTTTTTACTGGTTGTGAGTGTACAAATTTTTACAGTTTATTGTTTTGTTTTGTTTCTGTACTTGAAGCATTGAAGAGGTGGAAATTTTGATATCATCAGAACCTTCATAAATGTTGCAAATGTGAGAAGCGTTCCTCAAAGAGGAATCAAGAAATGCCTCATAATTTGTATAGAAATGGTCAAATGGGATGTGGTCGTACCTAAAATGATTTTCAGGTCGCACCTGTCTAATATTTCAAGGAATGTGCTAGTTGACCACCAAAGTGGTAGGAAAAGATGTTTGAATGTATGACATTCATGATGTGTATAAACAGTATGCCTAGAAATACTCACTACCTGCACACTCACGGAATGCTTTCACACACTCACAGACACTTAGATATCTTAAATTAGTTGGAATGGATAAAGAGGGGAGAGATATTGCTATAAACAATTGAAGTAAGATTTAATTTTTCAAGAAAAAAATTGTGGTCCAGAACTTAAAGGGTAAGATGCCCTGAGTTGGACTTCTTATGGAAGTAACCGACCTTTAAGGTAAAATTAAAAATTTTAAAAACTTTCTGGTGCATAAAAGATGCTAAGCAAAAAAAGCATTAAATTGATTTTGTGATGTGAGAATGATGTAAAGGATTACGCTTGAACAGATATTTTTATTCAGAACTCAGTGGGCATGAATGCATTTCCAGAATAGTTTCCAATTACTTTCCATAGCAGCAATAGAGCATCATTGCCATCATATTACCTTCAGTCTACTTTGCTCATCATATTACAGCTATCTTTCCCAAGCACACCACACAAACTTATCGCAAGAATATCCTTCCTTCAGCTCTATAGTAGTATTGTCAACCAATCATCTGTGCCTTGGCCTTCCTACATTGTTAATTTGTTTGCTGCCATCATTCCCATGCTTTCACTGATTTCTTGAAATTATTTATAAATAGGTCATCTTAAGCATTCCTTACATTTTCCAGTACCCTTTCATGAGCAACTCCTTTCCTTCATTTGTGTGGACTATCTCCCCTTACCCCTGTCATCAATATCAGACATACACATAATTAGTCATTAACCTCAATACTTGCCCCTATTGAAAGTGTCATACATCTCTACACTCTAAAGGGTGTTTACAATGTGCTTTTGTGATGGCAAATAATGACCAAACTTCTTGGGTGAGCACATTTAGTTTGTGTAAAAGGTGTAGTATACATGCTCAATGACAGGAGGTTAAATAGTCTCTTGTGGTGCATGCTACACTGACAGGCTAAGTAAGAAAAAGCAATAATATTAATAATCATGATGAGAGTAACTAATAAAGCTTTTTGAAATAATTTTTTAGTATTATTATCCCAAAAACTGACTTGTTCAAATAAGTAAGTTTGGTGTAAAAATTGTTTTGCTACACTGTAATCAAAATATGCTTAATATCATTTATTTTTATATAAGAATTAATGTAAAATGACTCGTTAGTACAGTTTTGCCGTGATTACAAGATTTGTATTACTTGCATGATAAAGAGGCTGTTGCTGCAAATTACCATTGCACTTAAATATTGTGATGAAAAAATGATTTTTCTGCATTGAATAGCACTCGTTCATCAAAATTATAATGTTGCAAAATCATAACAACTTTGAGAGAATCATGTGTACTAGTGTAAAATAATAAGTCTTACTGAAGTGGACACAGGTTGAGAATTGTAGAATTAACTATCAGAGATTTACTACTGATAAAACGTTTGGTAATTTAAATGCATACATGGCTTAGTCAAGCATTTTATGATTTTAGTTATGTATTATTTATTTCAGCATAAATATATGGTGCTCATTAGGACATATAACTGGCAATTTTAATTCTTTATATAATCTTGAATAAATGAGAGAGAATGAGAAAGCTGCAACTCAATTCACTTGTGACCTATATTTTATACATTCAGTAACTGATATCTGTTGAGATATCCCAAAGTTGTGAAAGGGAAAGTGATTGTTTGCATCATTATGCCTC
The DNA here is from genome assembly GCA_036926305.1 of Uropetala carovei. Taxonomy (NCBI): domain Eukaryota; kingdom Metazoa; phylum Arthropoda; class Insecta; order Odonata; family Petaluridae; genus Uropetala; species Uropetala carovei. The sequence goes on along the minus strand of JAXCHB010000321.1, from coordinate 291,973 downwards.
GGATTATGTTAAAAGCATAAATGAAAATCTCAAAGAAAGGAAAATGTGACAAATATAATATTGACAGCTTTAAAGTATGTTTGACAGTTTTACATCAGTCTCATGGTAATACATCTTAGTATATCAAATATGTACCTTGGTTTCTTTTAAGAGTGTGAAAAGTATCATGCTGCTCACATTGAGCAAATGATATTGAGATTATTATATCAATACTGAAAATTGTAAAATAATGGTGAAAGCAAAGGAAAATAAATGAGATAAAATGCATTAAATTTTGATGGGATTTGTTTAAGGCTAATGTTGAAAAGAGTGGCAAATAGTATAATTAATTGACATTCCAATATTTTGAATATCCACTAGTGTGAAATATACCAGATTCCAGTATAACTTGAATGTAAATATTTTATTCAGGGTGGATTTTTTATTAGTGATATAAATAGACTCGCTGGTCTATTAGAAGCATCCAAAGTTTTTAATGAAAAATAAAGTGAAAATGCTTTAATGCATGCATTTTTTAACTTATGCAAAGCACTGTTCTACATTATTTAAACTCGGTAATAGGATAAATCTCTCTTCAAGTATTCTGTCAAGCTCACCACAAACTACAGTAATATTTTACAATTTGCTCTGAGAAATGATTCAAGAAGTGCCATAACATACTGCTTTGAATTCTTTTATCAACTGTTCAACAAATAATATATTCATTAAATTCATTCATTCCTCTGGAAAATTCTGCTAAAAATTACACCCAGGTGTACCATTGGTGGTTTGTTATCTCATAAAAAATTACACTGAAAATAATTCTCAATTTGTATTAAATTTTTGTCTATATGTTTCAATGCAAAGAAGGCTGCAAAAATACAGATTTAATGAACTATTATGATTGCATCTCTTAAATAAATCCATGGCATATATTTTCATTTTGCTTTTTCATCCATTCTCATGCCTGTAAGATGCTGAACTTTGATGTTAGATTATTATCACATTTAGATTATCTTGACAAGTTAACTCGAGCAATGAATTTGTTTAGTGAGCCAGACATTTCAGATGAATAGTAACAATTCCCAGTGATAATTCGCTGTCGATTCTAAAGATAACCTGATTAAGCAATCTCTCTTAAAAAACAAAACGGTTTCATTTACAACCAACAATCACTTATCACAAGTGATCATAGTCATGTCAACATTTAATGAGAGTGGTGAATCTTTCAACAAACTCTTCATTTGATGATAAGGCAGTGACGGACTGGAGTTAAAAATTGGCCCTGGCATATAAATCACCCCTGCCCACTGTCACATGATATAAATGACATTTTAAAAATCAAATATATATGTAGGTAATACAAAAGAAAAAAAATTATTATAAACTTTAACAAAAATAAGAATGTACTGTTATCATTAATTAAATTATGAAATGAGAAGTTTCTGTAGTAGTTCACTTCTTTCTGCTACTCTGTCTATTACTTCATCCATATCAAGATTCATTAAAATGTCTTTTTCTGTTGCCATCTGTGATATCTGGAGAACTCAATATCATTAAGCAATTTAATAACTGTTTAATAAAACTTTTATTCACACCTTTGCATTTAATAATGTTCCCCTTAACAATGACAATAATGTAAACAAACAATAATGATGCATAAACAGTGTTGACTGAGTCTGCTACCAGTGTTACCAACATTACAGTATCCCCCCCTTTTTTATTTAAATGGAGAATATGTGAGATCTTCGGATCATCCTTTCTATCAATTTAGAATTTTTCCTGTTACCAAAATTAAAAGATCACATCAAAGGAGTTTGCTGGGAATCGATATCCGAGGTTAAACAAGTAGTTTTGAACTGGCTTCAATCAAACAATCCAAATTTCTACAGAAATGGGCTAAAACGATGGCGACAATGTATGGAGAAGTGTTTCGAGTCAGATGATGGATATAATGAAAAATAAATGCTTGTTTTGGATTTATTCTATTTTTATGAGATCATTCCGGGAACTTTTTGATTCACCCTCGTATAGTTTTATTACATCTTGGCATTCATCTAATTGTACTGATTGGAAATATTTATAATAATCTTTATCTGAAATGGCACTATATGTAGCACCACTGTCCAAATGTGCTTTAACAACAACTCCATTTAAATTGACTTTAAGTATGATTGGTGGGTATAAATTTGGATTAGAACACCTTATATTAAAAAGGCCAATCATATCTTCTAAGTTAGAATAATTAAATTTTTCACTTACAGTATCTGGTTTTTGCTTCATATCTTCCAATTCCATGCAGTAATTATTCAATTGCTGTTTACTAACCTTGTTCCGACTGGATTTATCGGATGACTGAGGACAAACTCTCTTTAAATGTCCTTGTGTCTTGCAAATGGTACAGACATAATCTTTAAATCTACATTGATGTGTTGCATGGTTGTTATAACCACAAACCAAACAATCCTTCTGAGCACAATGAAAATATCTTTGAATAGCGCTAGTATTGGTTCTAAGTTGATAAATCTCAGGCTCAACTTTCATTTCCGAAGACTCAAACATATGTTGGGCTGCCCGAGTAGTTTGTGCTAAATTGACTGCTTCATTGAATGTTAGTTTAATTACATCTTCTGTAAATAATTTTTCTTTGATTTTTCCTTTAGGTAGACCCATAATAAATGTCTCTTATAGCCATTTCAAGATGTTCGCCGAATTGGCAATCTGAAGCTAAATATTTTACTCTGGCTGCCCAGGCAGCTATTGATCCGCTAGTGCACATTTCAGCGATATAAAACTGATAACGTTGAGAAAAACCTCCAGATTTTATTTCATAATGTGTTGTGAGATGTTTAATAATATCATCATAGACTAGAGCCTCAGATTTATTAGGAATACTCAAATCGATTAATAATTTGAAAGCATCTTGATGTAATGAATTAAGAAGAATTGCTTTCTTCTTACCTTCTTCTGTTACGCCATTTGCTAAAAAAAACTGCTCTAATCTTCTCTTAAATATGTTCCAATCATCTGTAACTGGATTGAACTTATTTACCTTACCAATAATAGCTGAAGCCATCCTGTCCGCAGCGCCAATGTGATATCTGGAGAACTCAATAACATCAAGCAATTTAATAACTGTTTAATAAAACTTTTATTCACACCTTTGCATTTAATAATGTTCCCCTTAACAATGACAATAATGTAAACAAACAATAATGATGCATAAACAGTGTTGACTGAGTCTGCTACCAGTGTTACCAACATTACACCATCAGCATCCGACTCCAAATGCTCCTGAGATAGAATGCTTCTTCAAATGGTTCTTGATAAATTTCAAGGTGAAGAAACTTCTCCCACAAGCAACTTTTGTAAAATATATTTTTTAAAGGTATTTGTAGGCCAGGCCAATTGTAGCCTATGCATCAGCCAATAAATTGTATTGCATAAAAATTTGGTAACAACAAATAGTGCAGTTCATACATACAGAGCATATCTTTTTTACCAGCTCTAAATCTATGGTGTCAGCATCATTACATTTTTTGGTGATATTGTCTTCCTCTTGTATTTTTCTTGCTACCCTAATTGTATATTCTTCTAATATTGATGTCTTCAATTTGTCCCACTTTACAGCCGGACTTTTTAATTCACATCACAAATTTTTAACTGTGGCTCTTTCAGCAAATTGAAGTAAGCGTGTGCTTAGCGCTTCTAGTGAAGAAGTCCACAATCTCTTATATCGGAAAAATATTTAGGGTCCATGCAAACCAAGTCTGTGTATAGTGTTTCACCAGCAAGGAAACTGCAATTCATACTCTCGGTGACTACAGCCAAGATTACGTTGTGGACTTGTATCCTGTATATTGTAAAGGCATCAGCAGTGCCAGACACTCAAGTTTTGGGGCCCTGGGATAATAATTTTTAGGAGCCCCTATAAAGTTTTAAAAATATAAACAAAATGTAATATTGATATTATATATTTTATTACAACAAAAGAATTACAATACATAAAGAAAAGAGCCGGTACATTATATTTATATCTAATTACAAACCAACAATTAAAATTTGTACTTATTTATACATATATAAAAGAATCACTACTTTCTACATTTTAATTAATCTCCTGCATTTTACAGTAGCATAGTCTCTAATTACGTTATCATATGTTAGCGATTTTGTTATATTTTCAGTTGATAATATGGTTAAATAATTTAATCTCTCTTCTGTCATGGTGGTTCTATATTTATTTTTAATGTAACTCCTTGAGAAACTACTTTCTGCTTTGCAACTTGTAATTGGCATTGTCAGGTAAATTTTTAATATAATGTTTAGAATTATGGTGGCCTAAGCATTGCAGGATCCTGGGCTGAAGCCCATGTAGCCAATGCCTATGTCCGGCCCTGGGCATCAGATATGACATCATCTTGAGTGGATTCGCCTACCATTTTTTTCTTTTTTCTTAACCATTTTTCAGGCAGAGCGACCTGTACTTAGTGTTCTAAGTCTAATTCTTGCAGTTTACTGTTTGCCCACTGTACGAATGTATCTGCAGCTTTCTTGACAACATCGAAATCTCTTACTGTTTTTCAGTTGTTCATGTGATAAACTTTTAAGACATCTATTCCACTCATTTGTAGATATTTAGATAGCGGTGTTGTCAATTCAAATATTCGCAAAAATATTTTAGCAGTGAGAACTGTCTCAAACTTAAGCAGTGCTTCTATATATACTTTTGCTTTGACACAGATTTTAGGTTTAGATTTAGGATTTTCTTGAATTCTTGTCATTGTTGCAATAAGATGAACATACAATGCAGTTTCCTGATTTTAAAATGATCCGAATACTTTTCTCAGTGATGCATCGTTAGACCACCAGCGAGTTTCGCTGATGGCAGAGAGTCTTCTTTGATGAATATCCTGACTGACATTTTCCCATGTGTTTATATGACTCCCGAATGAAGAAGCAAGAAGCTTTTTGTGAACTCGATCTGTTACTTACTGTAGAATTACAGAGCAATGATCTTTTTTTTATGTAATGTCCTAAGTTGTATCAATCTGTAATGAGAACACCCCAGCTCCCTTTACCTCACTTGAAACAGCCTCAGAAATACGATTACGAATTGCCTCAATAATTTTATCCATTGTTTTTTAGAAAGCAAAGTAATAAATGGTCCCCGTCCCTTTCCGCCTATGACTCCTGAGGAATGCAAAGTTTTGCTTTATTTCTGTGCAGTTGCTTACATGTCCTTGCAAACAAACATCATATTTGCGTAGAAGAAGAACAAACTCTAAAAAATTACCATGATCCACAGAAATTTCATCTAAAGTGTATGCAGTCTCTGCTTTATTTCTCCTATAACTGAGTCCATGCCTATCATTTTTACTATGTCTATCAACTACTCCGGAATTTTCAGTCTTTTTTGCACTTGTTCTTGTTGTACAAATGTTTGATTAGAAGGCAATAAATTATCGTTATTTGCACTACTGACCTTCAAAAGCTTCTACATAGGCCCGCTGCATAGAACGTTTTTCTTGTTCTTCAATCCTCGGATGAAAATGTCTCCTGTCTATCATACCTTCAATAAATGGATTCATTTCAGGTTTTAGAAAATGCTATACAGACTGAGAAAAATATAGCATTTTTAGGCACGTTTCACTTCCAGCGTGAGTGCCTATTATCGTCGGTCTGTCCATCTGTCTGTCCATCCGTCTGTCTATCTGTCCGTCTGCATGTTCGTTCTTGGCTTTTACCAAATGGATTTTCATGAAATTTGATATTAAGGACTTACAATCAAAGATAGTAAGGAAATCGCAAAAATGAATCAGGTACGCCAATCAGGGGTACCACTTTACTGATGACAAAAAATTAAATTTGCATCTTATCTCGTAAAATGTTTTCATATCAAAATAGTTTCAAATAAAAGTTGTAGAACTAGTAAAGAAGAGTATTTCCTTCCCTATACATTTTTATCGTAGGAGTAGCTGTTATTGAGAAAATCAAACAAAAATGTCTTAATTCAAGTTGAACTTGGAAAATTTCTTGCATGGTTACTTCTTCCTTGTTTCTAATGTAAACAATCTCACAAACAAACGTTTAATTTACTTACGTGTGCTTACATGTGCATGCAATATGCAACAGGAAGAAAATGGATTATTTATGATTAAGAAAAGAACTTTAAAATGCTATTTCCATTACGTACAGGTATATAATTTCTTTCTAATACTCCATTGCACGAAATGCGCCCATTTGTGATATGTTGTACACTTTCCTAACTTGTTTTTATTGCAGGCCAACCACTTGCGATTTATTCCATCGTTGCGATTCACAGCCTTCTTTAGAACAGGATCACTAATGTTTCATTGTGGATGATATTTAAAGAATAAATTGAACTGACTTGCATTAGGACATGCTAAGTAATTGTAACAGAGATTCTGAACTTTGTGTGCATGGAAAACTACTGGTTTCATTTAATTCTTGCATTGTTTCCTCATGTTCGGGCAATAACAAATTTACTGCTATATTATCAACATCTTGCCTAGGCGTTATTGCTATATCTACCTTTTCACTTGTGTATTCTATTTGTATTTTGGAAACATTTTCTTCTGGGACTGGGGATACTATCTCTTCACTAGATCCTGGAATACTAATAATATTATTATCACTTGATGGAAGAGAATGATTGAACCAATCATTTATTTTTAGGCAATTTTTGGCATTCGCTTTTAAAGTCTTTTGTTTTCTGTATCTAATTTTTTCAGATCCGCCTTTTGTTTTTTCTTTTCATTATTTTCTATATTTTTATGGTATTTAAGTTTATAATTTAATTGTAAATAAATATTCAAATCTCACATGAAATAATTGATTTTCCACTGTACAATATGCAGGCTCGATATGTTCTATATAATTTTATCTGCTATAGTACTAGCGCACGCTTTCCGTTTTGAATAAGGCTGCCACCTATGTTGTTTATATTTGCAATGTGTAAACTAGTTAACTCAGGGATGCACAGAGAACCATCACAATCACACTCTGTTCTCTTTTCTTTTCACATTAATACACGATATTACATGGATTCTCTGATATTCTATAATTTATCTATCATTTGCAGTGAGCTCGCGATACTAAACAGGCTGGCCCTCCCGGCCCATCAGGCATTTGCATAACCTTCCATATGGTCAGTCTAGCCCTGTGATAAGATGGCTTTTTTATATGTCACTGTGAATTTAAGATGGTCCTTGGGTTATAAAAATCTCTCTAAAATAAAAGAGGAAACTTAGCTTCATTTCAGGTAAAAATTGTAAGTAAATCGATTGACATTACATGTTTTGACAAAGAACTCCTTTGCTGTTACAGCTTTTGTTTGATTGATCTGATATATCTGCAGATGTGTAATAACTGTTAAGTTCGTGTCTTCTTCATTATCCATAAAAGCAGGCAAATTCAAACTCACTTCAGAACATCCGGTTAATCTGCCAGTGGTTTTTCCATATATGGATTATCAGGTTAGAAGTCTAAGGTTCTTTAAAATTTTCATTTCCACCTTCCTGAATCTATTATCTGATTAAAATACTAAATAAAAATCACATACTGCGATCTAAATATCTACTCTGTAATAAAACATCTAAATAAACAACTGTCTTAAATATATTGCGTCACTCCAAACTCAGGTTTTCCTAGGTCACTGCTTAATAATGTTACCTTTGAGGGGTTTTAATGCTTAGGGGCCCCCAAATAACACAAAGAATATTATTTTTCTTTCATTTACTTCAATAACATATTAAATTAACCTAACGAAATTCAGGCACCAGGTAGTAGAAAATACTTAATTGGTTTTTAAAAAATGTTTAAAAACAATAACAATTGAAATATACTTTGACTAACTAGGACTGAGTACTATACACATGCTTCTCACTCCTCTCCTGGAACAAAAGTATGAGTGCATCAGTGCTACTCAGGGCCGGCTCTAGGGGCGAGCACTTGAGGCACAGGCTCGAGGAGCCAAATTTTAGGGATGCCAAAATCAAAAACGTCACCTGAAGTTAATTCTTAAAAATATCTAATATGCCAGCCCAAAGAGGCGCAATATACATATGTAAAAATATCACATCAGTGATTAAATGAGTTGCCGGATTTATATTTTTACTCATTTCAAGGCAAATTTTCATCCCAATTTTCAGCTTGTTTTCACATTAAAAATTTAAAAAATGATCATATTGTCTATTATAGCATGAAAAACCTTTAGAAAGTAATAAAATTGATCACAAACAACCTGATGGTACAGATGTGATTGTTCCGTAACGAATTTCGATCTTTTTTGTTATCGCTACGTATGTATTGTTATGAAAGCAGGGGCAGATCCAGAAACTTCTCAATGGGGGAGGGGGCTATCGTCCCTCCACCTATCGAATCTGCCCCTGCCAATGGCCACATATTTTGAAAATCCCTACCCCTATCAGAACCTTTCCTTCCCTTGATATACAGACCTAATCTGCAGATTACAATTGGGGAATTTAAGAAAACACCCAGTAGGGTGCAATGGGGTTATCCAAGGGGGGGGCGATCGACCCGACCCCCCCCCCCCCCCCCCTGGATCCGCTCTTGTATGAAAGTGAAGCAATTTCTTCTGAAGTGGCAATAATAATCTGCTTATGATAATTTCAATATGGTAATGTGCAAAAATTTAAATAAAGATTATTAAAAATTCAAATTTTGAGGTGATAATTGGCAAGCCTTCGACTTGCTGTAATTTCAGTTTCTAGTGCTGGCTATGTAAGGTGTATACCGCTCGGGCAGCTCATGCATCCCTTGCAATCCCCAAGATAGAGTATTCCTCACCATGTATGCAGTGATTGGGTGGGTAAATGTTTGTAAAGGAAATAATATATCGCATGCGACAATTGTATCTTTCCCCTATGTCCACTGGGTAATTCAGCAGACAGCCTTGGCAGGAAAACAGAAGATCGCATTTTGCTAGCGAACTCAGAGACCGGATACGATCGAATCAGAGCTAACCTGACTAACTAGCCTCTGTCATACCCGAGAACCTCTAGCCCAGGGCTTCCCAACCTGGTGCCTGCGGGTGCCATTGCACCTGTCAAGATTCACTGTGGTGCTCGCTAAGGTTTTTTCTGGTGTCCTCCTTAAAACTTTCAGTTCTTGCAACTAATAGTGTTGAGCGGTCACATAATACTGGAAAGTGCCAATCTAACAAGACTTTATGACTTTGTCATATAGAATTTACATACAAATTCAAACATTGATTCTACTCGCAATTTTTTCACCAACCTCTCGTAAGTGGCTCATTTATCATTTTAGCTTTAAGCTTTATCGTCATGTATCTCATTGTAGTGAATGGTGAACAGTATTCATTCTTTTCTTGCTTCTTGAAGAAGTGTTTGCACTTTAGTCACATTTCTCTGTTCGTTGATAACACCGGTGAGTATTCTTTTATAAAATACTCGAAAGGCTATTTGCTTGTATTATATAACCTCATTACTTCCGTATTTTTATTACTACGCTAAACATTTTAAATCAAACTTTTTTAATAGGAGTATCCTGCGAGCTAAATAACTTATAAACGTTATTTGGTTCCCACATCGGCTGATATTTCATCAATAAGTTAATACCGATTTTTAACTAGAATTGTTCTGAATACTTTATATGCAATCAATCAATGATAAATCCAAAATGTCGAACCTAACACAACACAATGGAGCTTGTGCCCGAGAAAAAAATGTGATTTCTTGTGAACGTATAGTATTATTAGTAATTATATTAGTATAGACAACACAATAATACAATTATTAATAAAATAATTAATATGGTTATCCTAAAAAAATTAATAACAATTATATTAGATATAATGAATTTAGTAAAAGTTTCCTATTTAGCAATGAAAAATGTTGGTGGTGAGGGGTGCTTGAACAAGTTTGGTGCTCGGGGTGCCAATACACCTTGAGCCGGTCCTGGTGCTACTCATGACACCAAAAGTATTAATGACTTTTTTTTAGATAAACTGGGAGGGGCCAATTTTAAGTTCCATCACTGCAAGGGAACCTAGAGATTGGAAAAAATTGTGAATTCAGACGTGAAACGCTCAGAACACGTGGGCATGAGCGATTTGTTCACATCCGAGCTGACTGGAGAGTCACATGATGTTCAACTTACTCTAGAATTTGTCGTGGTTATGGTGAAATTTTCATTTAAGAGAAATTATGATGCTTGAGCCTGATAAATTTCATGCTGAATCTAATTAGGTATATTATAAATTTCTAAAAATTTAGTAAAAGTTTTTAGTATTAAAGAAACTAAAAATATTGGCACGGTAACAGTAATAATAATAATGGCTTTATTAATTCTGTCTATATTTTTAAACATTATCATCCTAAAGGATAGGCACCTTTTATACATAATTATTGGCATACTTCATTCCGAGAATAGCACTTTCTTAGTATAATGGTAAAACCAGGTAACTGCACCCAGGGCCGGCTTGAGGCGTGTACAGTCGATTCCCCCACACAAGACTCCATTCTCATCTACTGAGATTTAGACATTTTTATCACATATTAATACTATTACACAGTGCTTTTTTTGTAAAAAAAAAAAGAGATGCTGGTACTCCCATCCCTCATCCACCTCTTCCTGCACCCTCTCCCCCTTTCTCTATTGAATTTGTGATAGACTTTTAATAACAAAGTTGATAATAAGAATCAAAATGTTTAACATTTATAGAATCTGTTTAAATGAAATTGTACCGAAATTAGATGTGGGTCAATATCACTCTGAAAAAAGGTGCTGGTACACCATACCAACGCGTACCGTCACAAAAAAGCACTTCTATTACATAATAATAATTTTTTAAGTTAATTTTAATAATAACTATTTCACTAAATTTCACGAGCTTACATTTATATATCTTTATGGTATGATGTCTTACTTAATCTAGCAGTGCTTGCTTGGCATTTGTTTATGCATTCATGCAGAGTAAAAATACCTCCCAGCAGAAAAAGTTTAAATTTTAAATGTTAATACTGTGTTATTTTGCTTTTTTGTTGTTACAGTTTGTAGTATAAACAAGACATTTTCTGTTATATAAAAATTTTTAATACAATTATCAGGGCAAGATTAAGAGGTATGCAAAACATGCCAGTGCTTAGGGGCCCAGAGGACAAGGGAGCCCACAGTAGGTCAACCCTATCTCGTCTCATCGAAACCATTTCCAAGTGTTACCGCACAGATCAGAAACCTTGCAATAATGTGTTACTTGTTACGAATTTACAATTGGGTGTGGCCTTAAACGTGCTGTGTGTGGGGTCCATGAGTCTCTTAATCCGGCCCTGACAATGACCCATGTCAGAAAATTGTGATGCTATCTATTTTATTCACTATGTCAAATTATATGGAAGATGAAGTGTTGCTGTAGCAACAAAGGCATTTGAATGTACAAAGTCTTTAAAAAATTCCAGTGTTTTAAACTTCCAAAATCGATATATGTACTCTAAGGGAACCGATATGCATTTTCGCTGTGCATTCTACTGTGCAGCCACACAGATATACACTGAACTTGGGGAATTATGAGATGAAACTTGAACTTTTTATACAAAACAACATTCTAAGAAGACAAAAACCTTAGGAAAACCACAGGTGTGAAAACTTTGCTAGAATATAAAATAACCCTGAGCAAGCACTGTAGAGTTAATGTTATCATATCCCAGATATGACTTAAGTGCAAACTCATGTAAATGTGGCAATTAAGCCTGTTTGGGAAAAGATATTTTGGTAAGGTGATATACAGTGGGATGTTTGTGAGTCCTCTGGCCACTTAAGGCCACTGCACACCGGGCGCTATACTATGAAGATATAATATAAAGATATATCGCTAACTTTTGTGTAACATGTAATTCAATGTAAGCCCGCAGACTGAAGGAAAAATATAGCGCACTATAAGCTGTAAAACCCTGCTATATATATATTTTTTATTTAAAAAATTACCATTGTTCTTAAAAAACGTTATTTCTTTGCACCACTGTGTATATTTACATAAATAAATAGGCCCTGCTCCCACTCACTATCGAACTAGGTCCCAAAAATAATCACGCTGGCCCTAACTGTGCCACTTTGATTTATTTAAAAAACACTAGTGTGAAAAAGTGAGCCAATTATACAAGTAAACACAATGAATACTGAGATTTTCATAGGAATTCCTTGAGCTTTGTTATTTTGCCTATCTAAATACATAGCGATAATCGGAATTCAATATAAAATTAACTTATATGTTTTTATCGGTTTGTGAAAAGAGGATAAAGATGCCATTGTGGCTTCAGCTTTCAGAAAATAAGTATAAAAAGTCTTTATTTATTAACAGAATCGCACGATTTGGGAAAGAAAAACCTTTTATTCTTTACTTTTAATGGTACCTACTCTAAAATGTGATAAGTGTATATGTATGTACTATACTATTTTTCCCGTCTTATGGCGCATGACCTTGGAAGAGTGAATGGCCAATGAGAGGGTTTTCCCCTTCCACCACCACTTGCAGCTCTCGGAACGACCCTAGCTACCGAACAGCGTTGCTACAAATGCATGCGGGGTAGTTTTTGGACAGCGAGAAATTGCGGTCGCTATTTAGCCTTTTTCAGTGAGGTAAAATAGCTATCTGGCAACACGGTCGAGTGGAGAGCGAAGTGAACACCACGGCAGTCGAAGAGACACTGTCTGATTGGCTGCAACAGTAGCACTTTCACCAGTGCACTCAAGGTCATGCGCCATAAGACGGGAAAAATAGTATAACAAGTCAAGGGTCCAAAATCCAGAAAATTCCCAAATCCGACAGACATCCGGTCCCGCAATGCCGTAACTTGGGCGCAAAAAAATCCAAATAGTAACTAAATAAACTAGAGAAAATAATTGCTTGAAGAAGGAGAGGGCGCATATTTAGTAGTTTGTCCCGGGCGCTAAAATAGTTACGGGTCTGCGGTCCCGGAAGTGCCGGATAAGCGGCCCTGTACTGTATTATGCATTTTATAGTAAGCATAAATCCGACGATAGAGCTTTGGAGCATTTTATAGCGATGTTATAAATATACAACACAATGCGACTAAGAGCTGAAAACGAAAGTATCTCCAAAGGAAAATCCAACAGTAGGTTGGTTGATCGCCAGCTGTGTTCCATTCCTGTTGAATATGCCAATGCAAAACAAGGGTTTTCAACCGGTGGTACGCGTACCCCTAGGGGTACGCCAAGAGTTTTGAAGGGGTACGCGAAAGTGTTAAAGATTATAATTTTGCTTCTTACTGTGTCTTTCGTGCATGACATCGGAATGGAAAGTTGTAATATGACGCCCAAGAATAATTTCATAAAACAGGAATATCTGTTAATGTTAACGTACAAACACGGATGATCCAAACTAATACAAGTGTCATTAATTTCATTACCACTTTCAAAGTAATTGTAGGTACTCAACCATAAAAAAAACTGCTGTAAGGGGTACGCGAGTAAAAATATTTGAAAATAATAGAGTAGTTTCCGGAAAAGGGCATGCAAAATCCATCATCTGATTGACGCTCGCAAAGGTATCAGAAGATAAAACTATAGATAACTGTCTTAAAATGTAATATCTATTCATAGTCTGAAATGCGACACATGCAAACTTTTCAAGACAAATGTGTTCCTATTGGCATATGAAGAAATACAGATAAATCGTAAAGCTTATGATACTAATTTTTTCTAAAGAGCTAGCACATTCTATCACATCGTCATAAGTTGTTTCAAGGTGAAACGGTACTTTGCGGTAGACCTTGATTGTGATTACTCATCAGAAGTGATTTCTAATGCATTATTACGCGTCAGATTTATTGACATTTATAAATGTTAACCTACTATCAATTTCGTTTCAAGGATATTATTAAAATTGGAAAATATCCGCTATTTAAATCTAAAGATTGCTAATAATTCATACAATGATATATTCTTCGAAATAATCATTACACATAAATTATTGATTGGATCGTGTTCCGTAAAAAAATATGCATGTTTTTATTTATATTTAAAAATAAATACTCACAGGAAATTAAATAATATGGAATTTTTGGAGAACTTATAAATGAAATTGCGTTTTGTAGATAAATTGGAATAATAACTAATGGTGATATTTGGCAACGCCGATATGTGTTTGCTGTCTGCCCCGTGAACCTTGTGACGTCTTACATATCGTTCAGGTGCCAGCTGGTGCAGCTGGTATTAAGAAACCAAAACAAACAAAATGGCTGATGCTGAAGCTACGTCCTCTAACGCTGAGCCAAATTCAGCTTATTTTGCTGGAGAACCATCGAGCAATCCTCCAGAAGAACAAGAAAATAATGAAGAGATTTATGAGCCTGAGACAAAACGCAAAAAAACTGAAAAGAGCTCTGAGGCAATAACCGAGAAACTAGAACAGAGATTGGGAGGAATACTTTGCTGCGCCGTTTGTTTAGATCTTCCCCGTGCTGCAGTATACCAGGTTAGTCACGTCATAACTATAAATTCTCAAATATTTTGGAGTTATTATGGTGGTTACTTATATTTCGTATCAAATTCTCAGTTACTCTTTCACTCGCCTTCTCCTACAGTAATTAAATACCGAATTTCCACACGGAAAGTGGAGGACTATTTTCTTCATGGTGTAATAATAATTGGTATTGATTTTTGAATGTCTACCGCAATATATATTTTTACATGTGTAATTTTTTTCAGTGAGTTTGCATGTCAACATTTAAATTTACTAAATGTTTGCAATCTTTGATAAATTTCTTCCTGTTAACAATTTAAATTAGATTGGTATTTATCGTAAATGTTCATTTGTCTCATTCTAATGCGTTTTGTTATTTATTTTGTTTAACAATCGCAGATATGAAAATTCAAATATTTGTTGTCTGTCCTAGGTGAATATAAGTCTTCATTCTAATGTTTTTATAGTAGTTTGGGTGTTATTACGAGTAGTTTTACTCTATTTAATGTTTATAAATGTTATTAAAATGTGTTTGTATGTTTATTATGTTTCAAGTAATCCATTTCCTTTCAGCCAATTTATTGTAATGATTCCATTTGGTGTTCAATTAGATTGATTGTGGAAAAGGCTTTTAATCGTCATTGTTAATTGTATCTGTCATATAAGAAATGAGCATAATAAAGTAAATGGAAAGTATACATGTTATTCTGTCCTCTCTATAAGCCTTATCCTTCATCATTTTTATCCTCAGGGTCACAAGACCAGCGGAAAAGTTGAGAGCATCTTATTTTAAAAAGAATAAATTATAACGTGCGATATATTTATATCGTATTTTATATATTAAATACTGCTTTTCGATTGTATGGAGATAAAGTATTACAAACTTAGGCCGGCCAAATCGTTACATGCAAATGACTTCAACTTCATATATCATTTAATTTCTACATCATCTTTCAGTAACTCTTACAGTTAGATGGATTTTTAAAAGAACATCTTACGTCCATTTCCTCATGTTTCTGTCGTATTGGCAAATAATTGTTGAGTAGAAATTCGCACAAAATTATGATTTTTAGCAAATATCAATAACCTATTTGTGTGATTAAAAACTGAAGTTGGATTGAAGTTTTAAAAATAGATTAGGGAACTATTTTCCTCCTAATTTAGGGTAGTACCAAATAAGAAGCCGTTTTTTGATTATAGAACGTAAAAATGGCTGGCATTTGAGGAAGACTATTACAATTTTGGAAATTGAAGAAAAAGCCATTTGGGCTAAAAACTATTTTTGCTGAATTTTGGCTGCATCTTGTAGTAGTCATCTTGAAGAAGTATAGAATAAATGAATGTTTCGGGCGAATGGAATTTAGGACAATATTTATGAGAGGCCTTTATATCAAGATGATGGTGAATTAAAAGTATGTATTCCTATATAAGACCAGGTTAGTATATAAGAAGGCATTATTTAAATTATTGATTTTCAAAGTTAATATCAAACTAAAAAAATAAGAAAGCACAATTATTGGCATAGAATTCCATAAAAAATAATTGGGTATTTATTTTCATGATGCTCTTCTCCATTGGTCACCTACCCATTGTCAGTGACAGTAATGAGGCCTCTTACCCATTTGAATACTTGTTTTCAATGCTTTCCTTGGTGCGGCCTTCTTGGTTCTCGGTGCCTCTCATTTTACAACTGGTGCTGGCACATGTCCAGTGCACCAATGGTCATCTCATGTGTGCTGGTTGCTTCACCCACCTGCTAGCTGATGCTCGTCTCCGTGATGAGGTGGCCACATGCCCGAATTGTCGGGTAGAGATTGGGAGGACTTCAGCCTCCCGCAATCTCGCAGTTGAGAAGGCAGTCAGCGAACTTCCAGCAGAGTGTACATTCTGCAATCGAGAGTTTCCTAGAAATTCACTTGATCGCCACCAGGAGTCTCTCTGTGAGGAGAGGTGAGTCTTCTTGTGGCTGGCTTCTGAGATGTTTAGAGCATCTAACGCTTGCCTAAGGATTCTGCATATCTATCTAATGCTGGATCCTCTATGGTATGAACCAGTATGTTCAAGCCTGGACATGGGTATCGAACCTCAGACTCAATCAAGTATATTAAAATAAGTATTTGTCGTCATTTATAGGTTGTATTTATCGATTAACTATTTTCTGCATTTAATTGTAGTAATAATAATCTTAAAGGTGTGCGACAAATTATCCCTAATAGAATGATAGACTAAAATTTTAGAAATTAAAATTACACATTTGGGCGTTCAAGTTTCATAAAAGAAGGAACTGAAGTTATAAAATCCATTTTTAGGTTAGAGCAGGGATCTCAAACTCAAATGGCATAGTCAATGACAAAATATAGGTTTTGCCACGTTACAATAAATAGTATTTTTCCTGGGACTTAAACCCTTTGGTCACCAAATTTGAGGTATCCCAGTTATTAAAGAAGCGGTAAACCATTATTAAGGATTATATGAGATTACAAAATTGTGGTATTCCAATATTAGCATCATTATATGCCATCTAGGAGGGGAAACCTACTATGTGAGTGTAAAGTTAGCTATGATATGTACATTTATTATTGTTATTATCAGAAATGTGGTCAAGTTGACCATAAGACCTGGTGGAAGCAGTATAAAAAGAATATAATGCTTGACATACACACTACTACATACCATAACACAAACATTATTAAAGTTAACATTCTTATTCAAAGTGTATTTTTTCCTCATTAAATGACCAAAATTGCTCACAGAAACTAAACAAAGTTAATAGTTTACATTAATTTGCATCCTTTAAATTTCTATTCAAGTCTAATGTAAGGATTTTCAGAGTTCCTGTAAGGACTTTATGGTTACCAAAGTGGTAGTGGAACTAACCAAGTCCCCAATGTTTATCACCATATTAGGCTATCTCCCACTTTTCCCTCACAACCTTAATTACTAAATTTCACGAGCTTACATTTATATATCTTTATGGTATGATGTCTTACTTAATCTAGCAGTGCTTGCTTGGCATTTGTTTATGCATTCATGCAGAGTAAAAATACCTCCCAGCAGAAAAAGTTTAAATTTTAAATGTTAATACTGTGTTATTTTGCTTTTTTGTTGTTACAGTTTGTAGTATAAACAAGACATTTTCTGTTATATAAAAATTTTTAATACAATTATCAGGGCAAGATTAAGAGGTATGCAAAACATGCCAGTGCTTAGGGGCCCAGAGGACAAGGGAGCCCACAGTAGGTCAACCCTATCTCGTCTCATCGAAACCATTTCCAAGTGTTACCGCACAGATCAGAAACCTTGCAATAATGTGTTACTTGTTACGAATTTACAATTGGGTGTGGCCTTAAACGTGCTGTGTGTGGGGTCCATGAGTCTCTTAATCCGGCCCTGACAATGACCCATGTCAGAAAATTGTGATGCTATCTATTTTATTCACTATGTCAAATTATATGGAAGATGAAGTGTTGCTGTAGCAACAAAGGCATTTGAATGTACAAAGTCTTTAAAAAATTCCAGTGTTTTAAACTTCCAAAATCGATATATGTACTCTAAGAGAACCGATATGCATTTTCGCTGTGCATTCTACTGTGCAGCCACACAGATATACACTGAACTTGGGGAATTATGAGATGAAACTTGAACTTTTTATACAAAACAACATTCTAAGAAGACAAAAACCTTAGGAAAACCACAGGTGTGAAAACTTTGCTAGAATATAAAATAACCCTGAGCAAGCACTGTAGAGTTAATGTTATCATATCCCAGATATGACTTAAGTGCAAACTCATGTAAATGTGGCAATTAAGCCTGTTTGGGAAAAGATATTTTGGTAAGGTGATATACAGTGGGATGTTTGTGAGTCCTCTGGCCACTTAAGGCCACTGCACACCGGGCGCTATACTATGAAGATATAATATAAAGATATATCGCTAACTTTTGTGTAACATGTAATTCAATGTAAGCCCGCAGACTGAAGGAAAAATATAGCGCACTATAAGCTGTAAAACCCTGCTATATAGCACGCGTTGCGGTCTTGGCTATTTTAACAAAATATACCAGAACTGGCACATGCGCAGAATGCATGGGCGACCACGTGTACAGTGCTCCTAGCATCATATAGTTGAAGTCTTTACTTGAGCAAGTGTCGTGCTGCTTGTTTTTTTCTTATACAGTGTTTGACATGGAAAAATTAATTGAAGATGTGAAATTACATCCCTGCTTGTGGCAGACAAGTAGCAGTGACTACAAGGAGGTTAATAGGAAGAACAGGAGTTGGGTTGGTGTGTTGCAGAAAAACGATGAAAGCCAGGAACCACAAGACGATTTAGATTTGTATTAATTTCATGAATCCACTTCCTTTTCTTTGGCTTTAAAGCCAATGTTAACAACAGCAATGCCTCGGCATTTATTCTCTTGGTTTCCCGGGAAAAAATAAAACAGTATCTGGTGTGCGCATATTTATATCTTATCGCTAGCTATAACATCGCACAAAAATATAGCGCTATATAGTATAGCGCCCGTGTGCCGTGGCCTTAATTAGACACGAAGGTCATCTTTCATCATGTGATGCTTCACTGTCACAACAATGGTAGCTCATTCATGTCAGCTAAAAAGTTGTACATAACACAAAATTATGAACTTTAAGAAAAAACTTGGTGTTTGATGACTTGGTAAGTTTTGTCACTCATTGTTGTTCCATGTCTTGTTCAGTCTACTTGCAATAGAATGAAAATAAAGAGAGGGTTGTATTTTTTTAAGCCTGCACCTATGGGCTAAGACATATTTTGCTTTCATATGCACTCTTTTGGGACTACACATTATTGGCATCAAAGTTATAACTGGATATTACAAAATATTATCTGTTGGATAGTACAATCTTAACTTTTTTATACTTGTTTTTACTTGTAAGGAGATTAAATTGATTGGCTTTGTTCATGAAGACTGATGTGATTGTGAGATGGAATGGCACTAGAAATTGAAAACCCCACACTTGAAAAAAGCTGTTAAAAATTGTTTATATAGTTGAGAATCCTAACTATTAGTTCAAGCGTAATTCAATTTTTTTGGTTTGTTGCTATGCAATAACAATATTTTAGGTAGACTTGCTAATACATTTCTAATTGCTTGATTTAGAAAAAGTATGTTATTCGAGTTATCACCAACCATTTCAGTGTATTTGAATAGGATTTAAACCTCGGAAGTCATAATATACATACACGTAGATATTTGGGTAGCTACACATGTAAGTACTGAGTATGAACATCAAGTCTAACTGTTTTAAAATCCCACTTTGAAACATCCATGTTTTACTTATTGGAGAAGGGATACAGCCTGGTATAATATCTGAGATTTTGAGATAAAATTCAAGTAAATATAATTATAAACAATATATGAAAATAATGGTTGCAAGGACAGTATTTGCAGGATTAGTAGCACTTGATATTCAAAGAAAAATAGATGGGTAAGATGCACAATAAGTACCAAGTGAAGTTTAATAAGAGTTTTTAGAAAGATGTTTTGTTACATTGTATATCTGCTGATTATTAAGAATGCAACCATTTAATCTGTGTTGTTATTCAAAGGATAATTTTTTTTGCTTCAATCAATAGCTATTTAATTTCTTTTTATAGCCAATCTCAACATATTTAATGCATACAACAGTTAATGAAGAGAGCTTTTTCATTGATTGTTTAGAAATTAAATCACAAGGTGCATTGGATGTTAGCTGTTTTCTAACTTTTAACATTGAATCACAGATAAAATGGGTTTAATCCTGAATAATATTATATCTTTTTTGTTTGCTTAAATAATAACCAATACATTTGTTGCTTATTTCCGGCAACAAACAAAAATTTTTAATTCGTCACAAATATTTGGTCAGGTAATTTGAACAAAATTTCTTTTTGCGATTTCATCAATGGGGAAGATTTTTTTGGAACTTTTTTAAAAAATTTTTATGAAGTTGAAGGGAATATTTATGTTTATCAATATTGCAGAAGTTTCCTTGTGGATGTTATTCCATTATTGCAATTTTAAACAGTAATTCATCTATTATCCAACCTCCAACCAACTGACTAATTCAATTGACTGACTTTAGCTCAGATGGCAATGATATATGCAACTGGATGTTCAATCAGTTGGTCAGTTGATTGGCCTCGGGTATTTTGTATCCATTTTTCTACTTAGAAAGATGTAAATATTTTACAAAACTACTTTTTATTTAAAATACATAATGGTTGAATGATTTAAACTTATATTTCAGCGTGGCAGGGTAGTTGCTCAGAAATATTTTCACTTCACCGTCTTTTATAATGAGCATATCAGTGATAGCAAAGATGAATATAGCCATTCCCACTGCAGGATTCATACTTGTGACCTTAGTATAAAGAGGACAGAATAAGGTTGTTAAGAGGGGATAGAAAAGATAAACCCTGCTGAAAACGAAGGAGCATGACCTACCCTTAGTTATGGTGTACATGTTGGTTGCCAGAGACACCCTCCCAATGGCCTATCAAATAATTTGCTGATATGGGAATGCTGTCTACCATTCACAGAAAGGTTGAACATATCTATATTTTTTTTAGTTTTTCTTTGTTATTTTTTTCAATACATAATTGCCTATGTTATGTTTTTTTATATTGTCATGAAAAATTTTCAAAGTAAAAAGGGCACTTGAATGGATCCCTGCCCAAAGCAAGTAAATACCTTTGTTTTCTCCTCTTAGTACTGGTTAGGGAGGATGCATATATATATATATCTATATGTATCATCATCAGCAGCCTTTTTCAATACACTGACAGATGAAGGCCTCCCTCAGACTCTTCCAGTTTTCCCTGTCAACTGCCTCCCTCCTCCAAGTTTGCCCCAAGAACTTAACAAGCTCTCTGTCCCACCTGTCTTTCGGTCTCTTGATGTTTCTTGGGCCATATTGCTAGAAGAAATATATATATATATATTTAGGACAACTAGGTGTTAAAGGAAACCCAGTGAACACTTACCGGAAGGAGAGCCGCTGGGATGTTGGAGAGAGACATTTGTAGAGGTTATTGGAGCTTTCGGGATGATCTCTTCATCAGCACAAGAGAGAGACAACCTTCAACACCTAGTTGTCCTAAATATCCTCATGAACAGTCACATGAAATAATTTTCAGAACAGCTCCTTAAATCAAGACATATACTATAGCATCCTGTTTAATATTACCAAGTTATTTTTTTGGCCAGTCATTGCTATTGTACACAGGTAAATGTTTCCAGCAACATCATACAATGTGTACGTATAGTTAGTATAAATTGCAGACTTGTTTCAAAATTGAAAGAAGAAAAGGCTCTAATATGTTTTTAATGTAATGGTCTCCTATTTGAATGTACTTGTTCAAAAGGAGTAGTTTTTAGGGCAGAGCCGTCTCTAGGATCAGCGGGGCCCCGGGCGAGAGGGTTGCTGCGGGGCCCCCTACTCATTGAGGGGGGGGGGGGGTGTTAACCCCCAAAAAAAACCCCTGGATATGCCACTGATTTAAGTTATTGATTGGAATGAAGTAATACAGTAATATGGTCAGATAACAACATAGCAATCGAAAAAGACAAATTCAGAGCCCGAGACTTTATGAGGTTAACTGTCTTCACTGCAATCTCTAGCACAGAGTTTAAATCTGCATCAAGCTCTTTTGCAGCCAATGCCTGTGTGGATTATACAATGAGTCCACTTTATTGAAGAGTTTACAGTTTTTAATCGAGCAATAAGAGCATGTTGTCGACCTACAATTGCAGCTGCTCCTTCTGTACACACAGAGACGTACTACTTCCATGATAATTTGCACATACGAATTACTTCATTTAGCTAGCTGAAAATGGCTTTGCCTGTTATTTTCGTATCAAATTCTTTACAGCATATATGTTTTCTCACATATTTCCTATTTATCTTCATTAATATATCTAACAAACACCATTAGTTGAGTGCAATTCGAAATATCGGTATATTCATCATGTTGTAACGCAAATGTTTTTTCTTGATAATTTTTTCTGTTACTCGTATTATATCTTCAGCCATCTTGTGAATTCGTCTACTTATTGTATCGTTTGAATGTGGGATATTTTTTAATTTAACTACTTCATTCACCACGGGGCCCCTAGAATTGTGGGACCCCTGGGCAACTGCCCAGTGTGCCCATGCATTAAGACAGTACTGTTTTAGGGGATTAAATTGAATTGAAATTTGCTGTCCACATTTTGTCAACCTGTTTCCAGGTCCTGCTGGGTTTGAATAATGGGTGAATTACTGTAAAAAAAATTTTAAGATAGGTATTTGGCTGTAATATCTTTTCATTATGTAACCTGAAAGTGAAGTAATTTGATTTTCCTAAGAACATCCTTGAACCCCCTTACAATTGTTGAGAAACACTCACTTGGGCTTTGGGTCCCTGGCATACTGGTGAATATAGGATCACCAGCTGCCGATTTGCACGCATTGGCTGCCCCTGGAGAGGGCCATGGCATGAGGCAAGCAGTCATGAGGCTGCCTGTGCCCACCCTACACGTTCAGGACTTGAAGTGATGGAGGCTCTGCAGGCTGCCAGCCTCATCGAGGAACGAGAACGTCATCTCTATGACTCAATCTTTGAGTTGCTTTCATACGAGAAGATAACGTTCAATGGTAAGGGTGTGTAAATGCTGTTGCAGAAGGAAAGCATTAGTTTTAACTCACAGCACAAAATGTCAACATGGAATATTGGTGAAATATAAGAAAGAAGGAAGGTTTGAAGGTTACATTAAAGTCAGAATTATCTTAATTTACAATATGGTAAGGGTAGTATACATAATGAACTCTTATACCTCGAACATCTTGTCATATATGTCATAGAGACTCCAGTAAGTATTCAACTGGGATAAACAACGTAAGACTTAACCACCAGATTTGCTTCGACTTTCTGCGACAATGCAGTTTTGATAATTTTTTCATCTGTAATGACATCTATTACCTTTGGTCCAAGAGCCATGTTTTCTAAAGTAAAAAGGTTGAACCACTAACTAATTAAAGTAAGTATCTCTTCACACTAGGGTATAAAATAACGTGAATATATTTCAATGAACATAATAATCTGTATTTATGTGCATTTGAAAATATTAATGTTCTAAGAATTTTTTCAATTAATCCCTTATTAGAATGGGATGGATACTGCTTATAATTTTCAACCATTATCCAGTTGATTGTCTTATCAAGAGTTCATATTGATATTCACAAATTTATTGTTGAGCTTTATTACTAACAAGGAATGTTAAAATGAATTAAAAATATCAATGATTATGAATATGCTTGCTTCAAAGCACAACACAACATAAGTTGTGTGAAAAAAATTTTCCTTATCATTTAGTGTGCAAACTAAGATTTCTAAAACCAAGTAACTTTTATACAATACCATAAATTTCTCTTCTACCTTGGTATTAGGTTAGGCCCACCATATTCCTACAAACAAACCAAATTTTGGGTTAGGCCAGAGCAACAAAGAAAAACATTTTTACTTTTCATAATGAGCATATTGTGTGAAGAACGAATGCAATTCATCGAGTCAGTGCTTAGCTTTGCATTTTCACTTTGGTAACTTTGATTAAAGATATTACTGCTAACTTATTTGTGATAATGATGTGTGAATCTGGTTTACATTCATCGTATATATTTAAAGTATTACCCATTTTCATTAAATAATAAATAGCCTTTCTTTAATTTTAAACATACAAATTGTGCAATTTTTCTGGTTAAAGGTTGATTTTAAAATGGCTGTATATTTTTTTACGTGATTAGGATCTACCATCTATTTTGAAAATATTTTATTTATCAATGGTTCGGTTTGGTCTCCTTAATAGGTTTGTTTTCAGATATGTCATTTTTAAATGCCTGAACTATTTTGGGAATCTTCCTCTTACTGTAGTAAGTCATTAGAATTTCAGTATAAATCTGCATCATTAATCTAAGTACGATTACCAACATCTCTGAAATATAAAACATAAGTGTGTAGACCTTTTAAATTTTGATGAGTTTAATTAATAAAATTGATGTGAGGAAATAAATAGACATTTTTCTGTTTGACATGTGAACAAACAATATGGTTGAAAACTTAAGCAGGTATGATACAGAAAGCCAGGAACAATAATTTAAGAATATGAACCACTGTTTATGTAAGTTTTCAGTCATCAAGGCATTCTGAAATCTTCCATCATTATTTTAAGCAAACTTGACAGGTTTACTTCTTTTCCTATTATTTATTTCCTTGTTTCTTTGCTCATGTTATTTTTTTAAATAACATGAATAGTCATTTTTATATGAAAGTATATCACTTGCCAAATTGTATATCCTTTTCGACAAATTGGTTCTAAAGATTTGCAGATGAAGCCGTACCGATCAGATGAACTAGTACACAAGCTCTTCTATGAGACTAGTAGGTTCTCTGCATTCAACAATCAATGGGTGGTGAAAGCTCGCGTCACTGGAAGTCAGAGGGATCCAACACAGAGTTCTCACAGGGAGATCACATACCAGGTAAATAAAATCTCTGAAATTTTTTGTTTTCATGAGAAATTCAAATGTTACAGTAAGCTCTGTTTTAATGTTTGGAATCCAGACATTTCCTAGGTTGTATAATTCTGCAATCTAAGAACATGGAATGTCATTTTAATGTTTTAAAAATATTGAAATCAATAGGGAGTTGAAATTACTGTTTTTGTACAATAATTTTATTTTTTCCATTCCGCATCCTTTAGTTGGATAAACATTTCCTGTTGCACCTATTTTAAAATTATTTTAAATCCTTTTGAGCAGATCTTTATGCTTTTTAAAATACTGCACTGTAGGTATGTCTTCCTTTGATAGTTTGGCAGTATACTGTCAAGTTTACTCCTTGAATTCTCTGGTTTAGTTGATTCTGAAAACAAAGACAGCTGTGCCTATGAGCGTTCACCATCTGGTAGTGCATGGTCCTTTTGGTGATGCTCGAGTGATTCATCGCATCAACCGCTTTGACTTCTCAGACCAAGACAGTGAAAGTCCTGAAGTGCAGTTGCCTCTGGCAGACGCTGCTGAGTGCAACCGACTCCTTGCGTCTAAAGCCATCAACTTCAGGTACCATCCTAGTTTACTGGATAAATTGTCAATGAAGTATTTGATGCTTTTTAAATTATACACTCTTGTCTATTAGATAAACATTTTTTTAAGACATTAGGCAAGTAAGAAATAAGTGTTTGGAACATTTTTATGAGCAGCTGTCTGTTTAGTATTTTAGTAAGGTACTTAATGCAATTCTTATACATAAGAGATGCTCAAAAATACTTCAGAGTAGGGGGAATTATTTTTTAATGAAATTTTTCATCTTTTATTGTCTAGCGCAATGCTAATGATTTCTATTAACACAATTTGATTATTATTTTACTTATGTTGATTGAGTCTATATCATTTTGTTTTTACATTAATTTTAAATATAATATAATTTACCGTACTGAATACCGGCAGCCCCATACTTGGAACCATGAGAAGTTTTCAGGGGGTTGCAAAGATGAAATTTTTTGTAATTTTATGTTTGCATATATTTAGAACGATGATAATATACAGTATTTCCCAGCATATAAGACGCACCCCGATTTTGAAACAAATTTCAGGGGAAAAAAACATGCATTTTATCTTACCGCATGTACAGGAATGAAAACATGCTCGATATATGCTGAAAGTTTATGCATCATAGAAGCCTAGAAAATCGTCCTCGATGCTGCTGCAGTCATCACCATGAGCACTTTCACATGAATCTTCACTATATTCGTACAGTGCCATCTAGAGTATTGCTAATTCCATATTTTAAAAATGATTTAGCAATCATTTCTGTCTTTGCCAAATTCCAAGAATTTTTCACCCACTCACAAACATTTGAAATCGAGGGTCTTTTCTTTTGTCCTGTTGGTGCCACGTCATGGTACATTCCTGTATCATTTTTTCTGTTGGAGGTGGACCAAAATGCCTTTCAGCTGCTAGATTTCCGTGATCTATGGCATACTTCATGACTTCCAGTTAAACGCTATACTGTATGAAGATCTTTTATTTTTTGATCCCATTAGGCACTAGAATTTGCAGCTTATATTTTAACATGGTAATTACATATTGAATGTAACCACACTTAGTTAAAATAATACTATATCAAACATGCAACACATACCAATGAAACACACACCAATGTGCTATACTATTGATACGGTGACTCACCCTGTTCAGGCAAAGCAAGGTGATTCCCCATATCCAGGGGTACAATGTTTACGATTGAGATGAACATGAGAAATTGTATACTAAGTTACATTTATAGCTGCCAAGCCAATGACAAAGTCGTTTACTAATACTGATATGTAGTTTTACCACAAAGAAAAGCATGTATCATTTGTTTCGTAAAAGAACTTTGATATTAGCTTAGGAAATGTTTCTTTTATTTTTCTCTCATTAAAACTTTTATACAAAATATCGGCATGTCTATACGGTTGATAAAATATTTACCCCCAGCGCATAAGAGACAGGATGATTTTAGGCGACGTTTTTCGCCAAAAAATGTGTCTTATATGCCCGGAAATACGGTAACCATTTTTTGCAAATAAATATAAAATTTTGGAATTAATATTATATTTTATATTTATTGGTGGATGGATGGGATTAAGGGGGATGCTACCTTAAGAGGTGTCAAATATGCATAAAGTTTAGGAATCATGTACTGAAGGGCAGGGAATGATCTCCGAATGCTCTAACAGGGCTGCAGACCTTATTTCCTATATTTTGTGGATAAAAAATTATGCTAAACATAGAAATGGAATATACTTACTATGCAAAGAACCTAGTTTTCATAAAAGTTTTCCACCATGTTTTGTTTGTTTTTTATGTAAAGGACCTTAATATCACCTTATCCTAGGGTTGCCAACTCTATGTGACAGCTAAGTGGGATATTTGAAAATTAAGTAGGGCATTCCAAAATTTAATCATATTTTCACGGATACTCTTAGGACAGAAATAAATTATTTACAGTCATATTGTGATAAAATTATGTAATAAATTGGCCAGCACTCTTTAATTTCAAATAATTTCTCCATATTAAGCCCTAAAATATTGTCTAAATTTAGAGTATCAACGATATCGCAAAAATCTCGATACTTTGGCAATATATCATTAGAAGAGGAAAAATGAGCTAAAGTTGATAACCAATATTTGTTATACTCAATTTTTTTCAATAAATATCTCAGGCAAGCAGAGTAAAAAGACAAAAATTCTTTATTCAACTTTTCTGTATCATGGGGAAGTAGCTTTTTCATTCAACATTGAGCTTCTAAACCAAAGAAACTGAGCCTTCTCTGCGAGCTGTTATTTTCGATTTAAATTTGCACATTATATTCATAATTATAAGCATGTAGTGCATCCTATACTATTGCGATCTAATAAATGCAAAATATGAGTGGAGGAGATTAGGGAAAGAGGTAAAAACAATGTGAATCCCATCCATTAGGTCCCAGTAGTCGCGTGGTTGATTAGGGGCGATGTCACCGGTAGATCATCTTCCAAACAGATGTGTCACAAAGTAGGACATTTTGAGTCCTACTTGACATTAGCGTAGGACAGAGGACATTTTATCTCAGAGTAGGACTGTCTTACTGGCAGTAGGACGGTTGGCAACTCTACCTTATCTCTGGGTCTCATAAATTCACCATGCACCACTGCTAAAATATGGGAGTGATAGTTTATTTTATACAAGCGAAAATGAAAACTTTGTTTCTCTTTTATCCATGAGAGGTTACCCAGTTACTATAGCGACAACAATTTTTCTTCTGGATGTGAATTTTAATCTCTCAAATACTCTTTCTTCAGAAGTCAGTGTAAGTTTCTTCCCCATTTCTTACATTTCAGACTCATCATGTTCTTGGTGTCCAAATAGGAGAAGCCATGAGCCTAAGAGATGATACTTATACTGTTTTGAGGAATCAGATGAAAACTCATCTTTATAGTTAAAATTATGAGTAGTTTGTTCTCTGAAATGCTGAATTTATTCATTAACAATTTTGCTTAATGTGATGTAATTTTATTCAAATAGTTCTGAAGATGACACATGCATGCTGTCAAATCAGCACATTTTGATTTATGATTTTGCTATTTATAATGTTGATTTTTCACTAAACATGAAGTTTGCTTGAAGTTTTTAGTCACCTGTGATAAAAGTTATTCTGTGTAACTTTACCTTGGAGATTGCTTAAATAAATTATCACTGGTTGGTTTTTATGGAATAGTATAATAAATAGAGGGTAGAATCTTTTAGTGTCAAGTTTTAAACACTTTTTATTTTCTATACTAAGTCTATTCTCTAGTCCTCTCTGTATGTTATTAGCATAAATGATTAATATCGTGCTCAAAATAAATTCATCTTATATTGTAGTCACTAATGTTGTGGTACCTGTCTGCCACTGAAACCTCATTGCTACTTAGTAAACCGTCCACATGAGATTGCTTAGGTTCCAGTGGTTGTATTTACTCTTATTGGCTTCACCTGCACTTGCAACTGCTTCAATTTCTCTTCCATATTTTACTTCTCAATACAAGCTTATTATCATGTGTGCTAGGAATGTCTTTATTTCATGATATGCTTTCATGGAAATTGACAATAGCTTGTCATTTAAGACAAGTGACAAACAGAATGTCATAAGTACATGTTTAACTGTTATTTGTCATTGGAATTAGATTAATCTAGATTGTATCTGTTCATGTCTTGAGTTGAGTGAGCTGTATTTTCAAACTTTTTGATAGAGAAATTTAGATTGAGAATGTTGCTAATATGCTAGTGTAATTTAAATTAGTTTTATAATTATATCTCACAGAATTCTAAAATCATCTTTATTTTATTGAATGCCCAATTTATTGAATTTTCGTAATAGTTTTTATAAGATGGTGAGTTATTGGATTGTCAACTGCCTTCCCTGTTAAATATTATTATATAAATTAAGATACCTGGTGCAAGAAGGATGCATTAGAAGTAGTTTTAATATTGAGTGGCAGATTTTATTGGTGTCTTATTGATATCCAGTTCCTTATTCTGAACTAGTACATTGCATACATTAAAAATTTTCTGTAAATGTATAATTGGTATCATAGTGGAAAAGCGTTTAAAAAGCTTTATTTTAGCACCTAGAGAAATATTTAGTTAAACTTGCTCAAATTGTTGTGCAGGCATTTTTAAAAAACATTTTTTTGTTTATTATTTGGGGCTGATTGCATTGATAAAAATTCAAGTATTAATGAATTTCAGTTAAAAAGTTATCTGCAGAGAATAAAAGTTGAAATTATAAGTTGCATTCAGACTAAATGCACTACCTTTGCATATTAACATTTGCACAAATAACATTAAAATTTTTGACTTAATTGTTTATCTTGATATATGAATACTATTATGAATATATATATATATTAGTTGTATATAAGTGAAAGTAAATGTTTAAAAGAGCCCCAAATCATCCCACAGAAGTTTTTGATTGCATTTGTTAAAAATCATAACATTGCTAACTCTTGAAATTGTTCATCAATAATTATTCAGCTTCCAAAATTTTAATTTGTTTTTCTAAAGGAATTTTGTGTGTCACATAGCGATCTTAGTGATATATGTATACACACACAGAGTATAGAACCTTTTATCCGGCAAGCTTCGGATATGAGGATAGCTGGTTATCTGAAATTTCTGGTTATCTGGAATATACTCATAAACAATGCTCGGAAAGAGCTAAAACTCACCGGAACTGCATTCTGGTCCATCGTATGTGTTGATAATATCATTCTGTCTCGTCAAACATTTAGTAATATCGTTTTGTTAACTTTATTTAATAAAAATAATATAAAGATTTTTTCTTTACTTTTCTTCATCGTAGTGCATAAGGATTAAATCAAAATTAACTCGATTGTAAATGTTCTATCAGTTATTTCGTGTTCACTGCTTTAAGTTCCACTACCAGAACGGGCATTCCGTTTCGTAATACTTCCATTTCGAGCACTATTATAATACATATCTGTACTCAGTGATGAGCTGAAGCCATCTCGTGCGAGCCAGTTAATTTTTGTCAGAATTTATGAGCCAGTTGTTAAATTTGTAGAAAATATGAAAATTTATTGATTTTGTCCTTTCAAGTACATTTTGCCCTGTCTGACATTCAATTACTGACAGTGTATGAAATGGAATACATTACGAACAGGACACTTGTTAAGCTAGCGAAACAGTATTATTAACCTAGAGGTGTCTGGTGCCCCTGGCATGTAGGCTTCCGCTGCCATCCTTTTCCAAATTTCCTTACGACTTTTTTTTCTTTTTTAGAGAACCAGTTCTTAATTTTATTCCAGCTCATCACTGCCTGTACTATACAGTAATAATAATACTACAGTAATCAGCAGGGTAGGCTTGATGGCGGTGCGAATGGTGCAACTGCACCGGGCCCCGCACTATAAAAAATATTTGTTGTACTTATAAAGTACACCCATTTTTATAGAAAATCTGAAAAAATGTCAAAGTGTCATAGCGAGAGAGACTGCTTTATTTATTAAAATTTACTATTAAAAATGTTTGATGCATAAGAGGTCACGCACACACTTAGCACTGGACCCCGTAATTTTCCTAGCCATCTTATGTAATCGGGTACTTCCCAATATAAATTTCTTGTTCTCTTCCAAATTACGTGTTCACATGTTCACTGGAGTGCACCCAAATTACTAGCGAAGCTTTAAATTTAAATTTCTTTCTCCTAGCAAATTTTGGAAAAATGCATTATTTTAAAAAAATAGCTGGTTAACTGGATTTCCAGATAAAAGGTTCTATACTGTGTGTGTGTGTGTGTGCATATATATATATGAATGTATATATATGCATTTTCTAAATCATATCTTGCCTCATAATAGGGTTTTGAGAAATATACTACTAATTTTGTAGTAATATGCCATATATATGGAAGGGAAATTGTTTATCCTTTTGTACTTATACGTGTTAAAGCATTACAAATGACAGTGTTTAGGATTTCATTTTCAGTGGGGTTTATGTATAATGTGCTATTTCTATAGTGAAAATGAGGTCACATTTTATGAACATAATATCTTTGTAATTTCCTCCACATGTTCATATATCAGTGTTTAATACTCTTAATTAATAGTGAAAGCAACTGAGAAATGATCAATGATATATGATGACAAAATGTGATTTTTTTGTTATTGGCTTTTATTCCAAAGATTGTTTTATGTGGCAATTTATTGTCTTTGTTTTAATAGTACTAGTGAATATGATTTATATTCAATGTGTGATTTTAGACTCCATGATATTTAAAGAGTCAAATGCATAGCAGAAACTGTTTTCTGCATATATCTTTTTTAATGTTTCAATTATAAGAGATTTTCTGGAATATAACTATATTAATTTTAGCCTGGTAATATAGCTATGTATTTGCTCCTGTGATTAACTTTTTGAACTCAAGTATGCTATTTAATGCCCTAATTCATATTTTTTGTGTTGGTTCTTTGTAATATTACTGTAAATTTATCGTTTACGTGAATGAAAAGACGTTGCATCTATCATTGTTTTTGTATACAATATATACTATGTCAAATAATAATAATGTTGGAGTGTTATTGCTTCAAAATTTTTTGTGGTTTTACCCTAATTATTTCATTCTGAATTATTATATATTTGTGACTAAAATCAGTGCTGTCTTTATGATTTTTGGGGCCCTGGGCATAATGTTTTTGGGGCCCTAACTATGCATTCCCCAGTTCTTTTAATTCTACAGGTTTCAATAGTAAAAATAAATTGAAAAAAATTAAAAGCAACAATCCGAATATTTGCCTAAAAGCTGTTGAAGGGGAGCTGACTTTATGATTCAGTATCGCCGTTTAGGGGCTCCCTAGAATAGGGGGTCTGGGCCCCATAGGCCCCTGCATAAAGATGGTGCTGACTAAAATATCGTGACATACTTTATATAGCACTAATTCTGTATTGAATGTAATCAGTTTTACATGAAGATTGGGGAGTAATTAATTGTTGGTATGAAAGTTTGGAAGTATGGATCATTGACTCAATTACAATTCACCATGGAAAAGGTGTTAGTAACACTGGTATTTGTTATTTATTTTAGCATAAGAGTTACAATTTCAGATTCTATAACAATGTCAAAATATAACTTCTTCCTATATTTTGTAGATATTTATGTTGTATATTTCAAAGAGGGTATTTATGGTAGCTTATTTTAGGTTAGAAATTGAATAATGAAAAAATAATTTGTTGATGGAATCAGAAAGTTTGACTTATATTTTATGGGGATTGCTGTGAATCCAAAATAAAAGCAATATTTTAGCTTTAAAGTCAAACGAGATCATAAAGTTAGCATAAAGGGTTTTCCAAAATTAATGCAACAAATTTAATTTCTATTAAATACAGTTTGGTGGTTATCTTTGTGTTCAGACTGGTCACCAACACTTATTGATTTGAAATTCTGTGATTGGCTTTATCAACACCTTGTTCAAGTTGATCAATCAATACTTGAGCTTTAACTCCATTAATTTTTTAACAGCTAAAGTCGTCACTGATCATCTTTAATCATAAATGTATTCAGTTTTTTCAACCTTATTCTGTAATTTATTAATTGTAGAGGCTATGGGGCATGCTCTTGAAACTACAAACTTCATCTCTCTGTGCATTTTCTTTATAGTGATAGTGTGCTCTTTCTTTGTAAGTTTCCAGGGCATTCAAAGGTAAATTTTCGTAATAATAAATATTGATTTGTACAAGTACATCTATGAACAAAGACAAGTTATACTGCTGTTAATCAGTCAACAATAGAACAACCTGTGGCCAAGCAGTCATTGGTAATATACATTGAAAATAAAGTTTTAAAAGTGAAACTGTTGCATAAGTTTTGGAACATCCTGTACATATGTATCTAAAAGAATAACAATTTTTGTATTGCATATTGCAAAAAAAAGAAACCAATATAATTTAAAATATATGTATGCTATCATTAAGAAAACTGTGTCACTCTTATTTTCTCAGACAATTTCTCCCTTTGAAGAACTCTGTGTTGTTTTTCATTGCTAAAATTTCCATCAAAATCAATTTACCCATTATATGAGTGTTAGAGTAGCATTGATTTGATATTTTACAACTTAAAAAATATTATTTTAGTTTGTGATCTTTTCATTTGTTCTGATATATTTTGGGTTCCAATATACAATTGTTATAGTAATTAATATGAATTAAGAGATAGATTTTCTTTGAAATATTTGAAAAACATATCCATTTGGTTAATGAAGTGGAATTTTACTTTCCAATAATTTGCATTTGATTTAATAATTATCATTTTTCTCTTTTGGGTAAGTTAAATGACAATCTACCTCTCTTGATTTGTTTATTTAGTATGATTGCTTTATTTGATATAATAAGCTGAAACAAGACACATTTGTAATAAATTTTTATATAACAATCATAATGAACTGGATATTTCCTGTTTGAGCCATGGACCAGATTTGTAAGTATTTGTTGTGAAATTTATTTTTAATGCATTTATCATCCCATAAAGTACTTTTATATTACAGATCATATCACTGCCATTGATATCAACAGTACGGGGCTTTATTCACTTGTTTTCAGGAACTCCTTCCACTTATCTTTTCGTATTGCATTGGCACATCATATTCAAAACTTCTGTGATCAATTCATACATAGGTTATCATATACAAAATCTTACATCTTGCTGAAGAACTTTGCAATGTTAATTGAAACGAAAGGTAATGTATTTGAGTAAGAGTTGTTTCACTAAGGTTTAGTGGCATGGATAAAAGCATGCATTGCACAGACTACTGGGTGCCACAGATTTGATACAGAAGATTGCACTCATTTTGAAATTCTATTTTCAGTAAAACCTCCATATAGGCAGCATCCATTTAATGTACATTAGCTGATGCATATGTTTATAATGATACCATATGTCAATATGTAAATAAATATTGTCTGCTGATATGTAGATCATCCCCAGGAAGACTAGATTGTCTGGCGTGTCACCACATATATGCTGTTGCTGCACAGGGCTGCTTTATCCAATGGGCAAAGTGGGCAACTGCTCAGGGCCCCCTGATTTTAGGGGCCCATGCTGTGTGTGTCGGTACCATGTGCTTAACCCTTAGACCATGAAACAAAGATTTTATACCGCTCACTTATATACTGTGCATTTTTTACCTAAAGAAATTACAATTTAAATTGTGCTTTTTTGATAATAAAATTTGATCCAGTTTTACTTGTCTATACTCGTCAAGTATTCTAGTTTAAATACACAATTAAGATCAAAATATGATGTGGGTAACATAAATATGAATTATGCAAAATACATTACATTTATGGCATGCTACATGCAGAAGTTTTGCACCATCTGTTTAAAATTGTTTTATCAATTGTTTCAAGGAAATGGTTCTTTTTTTAAATAAAAAAATCATACTTTGCCCAGAGCCCTCCGTTGCCTTAAAGCGGCCCTGTTGCTATGTGATGTATGGTTAACCATCTTGACCTCTTGTATTTTGCTTATGCTTTTATATTTTAAACAATTTAAGTGAAATTTAAAATCATAATGGGTGATAAAATATCCAAAAACAGCAACTCTTTGAACAAAATTTTTTAAGCAGATGCTGCCTGTATATTGAAACAGAAATGGCCAAATATTTTGGCATTTTGATACATAGAGATGTACTATAATTGTACTATAAAGTTGTTCATAATAGATTTAGCTTTTTATAATTGCAAAACTAAGGAATTAACCAAAAGTAATAAATAATTGTATTTCATCATCATAGCAACATCGTTTAATAAAGCAAGAAAGCGTTATGCGCAGTAAAAAAATCCCATTCAGAGCGATCGCCGTATTACTTTTATGTTGTCAACGTAGTCAAAATGCTCCCCTTTGAGGGTGTTCTTGATTCGGGGGAACAGAAAGAAGTCGCTGGGGGCAAGATCCGGCAAGTAGGGTGGATGTTCCACAGCTGATTTTTTTTTGCCAAAAACTCCTTTACTCAGAAGGTAGAATGTGCAGGCGCATTGTCGTGATGCAACCGCCACAAAATGGGCCACCTCTGTAGTCTTTTTTCTCAAATCCCCTCTCGTAGACGTTCCAAAATTGTAATGTAATAGTCTTGATTAATAGTTCTTCAATTTGTTTGATGTTTTCGTCTGTCCTCACCTCCACTTCGAAGTTTATCTTCGACACTCTCCTGTTCAAAAATTCTTTCGTCCAGAAAAAAAACACGTGCACGAGACATTGCTTCCTCACCGAAACCCTCTTTCAACATTTCATGAATTTCAGGTCCACTTTTTTTCACTTTCGTCAAAAATTTAATGACGATTCTTTGTTGTAAATAACGGTCGTTATTCGTTTTCTGGCACGACAACAAGTCAGTACTTTACACAACTGCCTATTACAACACACATGAGTGTGAGCGAGTTGAAACTTGTCCACACAGTTTCGGTAGGGTTGCCTCTATATCCGCACCTAGTGGCAATGCTCTGAAGCGTGCTGTTGTTTCGTCATAAAAATAGTCTTGATATTTATTGGTCAGACCTCATATTTAGCATCTTTCGCACCTTGCCTTCTTCCAGTGATGGTATTACAACTTCCTCCTCATTCCTCCCTGCCATCTGCAATCTCTTCTCCCATTCCAACTTCCTTATCTTTAATCTCCACTTGTTCCTTTAAATGCCTCAGTTGGAGCACAAGTAATCGGAGCATTATCAGCTATTACAAACACACAAAGTGATGTTTGCACCTGAATTTCTTAAAACTTATTTCAATCCATTCAGCTTGCTCATTACTAAAAGTTACATTATCTTTTGTTTCATTTCCTCATACTTTCTTGGTAAAGTCAGCCTATGCAGAAAAACTTAAGAGATGATAGTAATTTTACTGGCCTTGGTAGAGGGGTGGTTCGCATGCTTAGCTTCCAATATTTGGGTTCATGGGTTTCCGAGGGCATTGTATGTGTTTATCTTTGTTATTGTTATTATACTCGTAAAAGGCAGTAAAGTGCTGTTTATGATCTTGTGAAAAATAAATAAACATTTGACAGGCCATAGTACAAGTCCATTTCCCTTTATATGTAGAGCAGTAGCTGATATCTGTATAGCCACTTAACTTGAGAAATTCTCTCTTGGTGCAATGGCTGTAATTTACTACTGCAATTTTTTGTTAAACACATTATCTTAACATTGCTGAGCAGTGCATCGAATGGAAAACAAAATGGTTTTTCTTTTATACATACCCATTCTGATTCAAGGGTAGTCAGCCACATACTATATATTTGATCCAAGAATTTTTTGATTTGTTATACAGACAGGAGTTTCCTAATATTTTTTAAAAATACATAATTTTTTTAATTTTGCCAATTTTAAGGGACTCAAAATTTTCACTGCTATGTGAATTAGTAATATAGAAAAATTAAGGCAAACCTCTCTTTATCCTTCAGTCCTCCATCGCAAGATTTACCTTTCACCTCAAGTGTTCTTTCTAGCAATAAATTGAAAAAACAACCAGCATCTGCATAGAAAATCTTTTTGTTCTTACCCTCTTAGAAATGTCACCAAAGTACTTCCAATCTCATTGAATGCATCTTGAAATCACTTGTGCTTCTTGTTCACATCTTTAATGATTATGTGCTCCACTGCATTTTGTTTTTTGTAAGCCTACTCATAACTACAGCATAGCTATGCTTCGACAAATACCTTATTTAACATTTTGTGGAAAGTAGATTTTTAAAAAATATTCTAGCCAAGAGTTAGTATATCTCAAGTGCTTCTGTGAATTTTAAAGTTTTTGTAATAACATAAGTGTGTATTATGATTTAATGAGTAATTATTTTCAATATGAAATTGTGACTGATACTGCCATATTGATTTTATGCAACAACAAATTGGCAACAGCTATAGCCATCTTGTCTGCAAAAATGTTAAACCACTTTTAATTAGCTTCAGGAGTAAGTAAGAATATAATTTCTATATATGGAGGTAATTTTCTTTCATGGTGGATATGGATTTAGAAATTTAGAAAGGTTAAGAAATGAAGAGATTTTTGCTGTATAATTATGCTAAGGTCAATACCAAGGCAGTATTATGAAATACATAGGTTTGCTAACTGGAGGTTTAACAGTATCATATTATGATAACACAACGTAATATCAGAAATAAAAAAGTATTTTTTCGGAGAACCATTTGCTCAAATATTGGAGGCTCACCACTGCACATAGGGCAACAGGTTTTGTACTGCCAAAGGCCCCAAAAGGTTAATCTGCCACTGCATCCAAAAGCAATGGACAAAACCCTGTAATTGCAGTTCATAGTATCGATGTTGAATGAATTTGGTTTTTGAACTTAGGCTAGGATGGTCTTCCCAATATTAATAAAGTGTATCCAAAGCCTAAACTTCTGGATTTTTCTAATTATTTTGGACATTGGCCATATCACATGGGCAATATTGATAATTATTAATACTAACAGATTTCAAACTTT
This sequence comes from Uropetala carovei, assembly GCA_036926305.1. Taxonomy (NCBI): domain Eukaryota; kingdom Metazoa; phylum Arthropoda; class Insecta; order Odonata; family Petaluridae; genus Uropetala; species Uropetala carovei. Next base: position 253,945 of record JAXCHB010000321.1, on the reverse strand, counting down.
GACCGTAACATATTTATAAATCATTCATAAATACGTCGTGATCATTTTAACCCCAAGACAAATATCCTCAGTTATATTCTTATTCTATGAAGTTCTAGTAGTCAAAATACAGCTCTGTGTTGGTGAGAATGTGTGCATAGCTGTTGAAATTATATTCTCAAATACTCTGCAATTGCAGCTGTGCCACATTTATTTTAGATTTTAAATTATTAATGCAATAGGTAATCTATATTTACATCATTAATGTTGACGGTTGACTTCTGCAATTATTGTTGCAGATCATATTTATAAAACTTTGTTCAATTCAAATTTTTAACCAAAGAATTCCATTTATTACTGTTTTGGTAAGTCCTCTAGTTCAGTGTATTTCAAAGTACGAGTTGCGATTCATTACTGGGTTGCGAGGCTTGAGAGGAAAATCTGAGCATTTGATGCATAAACTGCTGAAATGTGTCAAAAATGACAAGCAACTAAATGCTCTTCTTATATAAATGCCAATATTGTAGCAAGAGTTACTTTTAATGGAGAGTTAATGAAAACTTGTTTAAGAATTTATTTTTCTTCGTGTTGCCTTGCCTTAGAATGGGTTGTGATGAAAAAAGTTTCAAAAACACTGTTCTCGTCCTATGGCCTGCAGAAGTCCACTCATTTATTTCACCTATCTTGCCTTAACCTTGTCAATGTCTTTAAAACATAAATATGTATTCATATTTGCTTGCTAGTAGGATGTACCATTAGATTATATTTATGAAATCTAAATGATATTTTTCAATTGTGTCGTTGCAACATACTTTATACATGATATATAACACAATCAATAAATTTGCAAAATTAGCTCCCTGAAATTTACATATGGCCCGATCAGTCACCTGAGAGGGCATATGTGACCCGCACAGTGACTTAGAAAGCCTCATTTTGCCCTTATACTAAAAAGATTGGTGGCCTATTCTCTAGCCAATTTGAATGTAATTCCTGAAGCCACAGGTATGCTGATATGTCATTTCTTCGAGATAATGTAAATTATTTTTCCAAATAAAAATCAACATGTCGTAAGTTCATTATATACCTTTACTGCTAAGCTTCTCCCTGTAATAACATGTATCCAAGCCATTTATTTTACTTCTTCCCGTTGTATCATCCCGTTTCCCTTTATATTTTCGATCCCTCCCCTCTCATTTCCAACTGTCTCCCTTCCAATGTCCCCTCCTCTCTCACACGATGACCTTTTCCCCGTCTCACCTAAGTCCGTCATCTTCTTCTTCAAGGCCTACCACTCCACGAGGTAATACCTTCCCATGTTTACTCGAGGAGCGGCGACTGACCACAGTAAGTCCATCTCCTGGCCACAGATCTCTCTCTTCCGGCCGACAAGAAGAAAAAGGCGTGCGGGGGAAGAGAATCGTCTACGTGTCGCAAGGTGACGCTTTATTTCCTTCCTACCTTCAACTCAACTTGAAAGAAATCCCACCTCTTTGATGCATATTCCCCCGTCTCCTTAAATCGTATCGGCAGCTGTTCGTAAATGAGTGATTAAAGGTCGAGACCGTGCACTCAATGCAAGGTATGGTGATGTCGGTTTTGCTCCCGGGGAAGAGTTTATTGCGATCCCTAAATGTGTAAATTAGGATTAGGCAGGGGTGTGCTGCCAAATATATAACAGGGTCGCGATTATTGCAGTTAGGCATTCCATCCAGCATAGAATCCATGACCTTTTTTGCGGCCCTGAGATCGCGTTATCTGATCTTTGCGGGAATTAGAAGGGGTTTCAATAAAAACACGGTAATATTGTAAATAAAAATTTAATTTGTATTTTAAATGCTTAAATATCATTAATGGCTAATATGTCAAGGGCGGTGGCTTCGAATAATCATATTCCATGTACAATTGTTTGGCTTATTTGAGATAATAAATTGCTGCGTAACACGATCTACAAAGCGCCCTTAAACTTTTGGCGTCCCATTATTATCAGAACGTAATGTATCGCTACTCTCCGAATAATGTGAAATGCTTAGCTCAACAACCGGCTCACCGAGCATCAAATATTTTAACAAACGGTTCGCGCTAGCCGGGCGAAGCCGGCTGCAGCACACCTCTGGGTTTAGGTGTAAGACTGTGGCGTAACAATAGGTTGGCCAAGTGCTTTTTCCGAATATATAAGAAAATAAGGTTTTTTAAGCGCTTTCTCTTTCTCCCAAAATTTCTGAACGACTCCAGTTAATCGCTATTTTTGGGCAGAGTAATTTTCAGCACATTCCTGATAAATGATTAATAAGTGCAACATGGTAGGCATGAAGATGGGTTTCAGTTTTAATTGAACGTGTATTTGTTGTTGAGGAGGATATCTATAATATTTTGTCATGGGCCTTTCCGCTCCTAGTTACGCTACTGGTGTGAATCTGTCTCATTTGGCGTGTCCTTTCGGACCGCGGAGACATCTGACAGTTCGCTCCGACGTTGTTAAGGCACTGGGGAAAGGGCATATGCAGCGTAAGACGAACATCCTGTTTCGTTGAAGACTACGCGTCCAAGGCCTAATACTGGGATCTTAAAAAAGAGGTCTGCACGGGCCGAAATCTTCGGCCCAAGCCCAGCCCGGCCCATTCATAATTGAGTCTAAGCCCGGCCCGAAACTTCACCTCATTTTCGCACCCAGACCTGGCTCGAGGCCCAAATTATTTTAAACGCCCAAATTCAGCCCGACCGTGGACATTTTGTACGTTCTTCAGTAAACATATAGGTACCCTTTATAAAGTATCTTTTTATGTTTAAGGCATTTCAAACGTAAACGCACTTTGTTTTAATTCCTTGATTAAATCCATTCTGGTATTTTTGGGATTTATAAAAAGTTTTAATAACATAAAATATATTTCAAACAACAAATGTACGAAGAGTACAAATTGTCAATTTATATCAGTACGGAAGATCAATATCATCTGCTACCCAGAGCGAACTGACGACCAATGGTGGATACAAAAGGGAGGGTAATGGGATAAGGTGTAAAGGAAGGGAATGAAACTTCGGATGTAAGACTCCCAAAGATCCCGCTACCTCCTAAGACAAACAGAACCCTCTTGATGGTGGTATAAGTAGTAGTTGTTTAAGAGATGGTCGGTTGGTAGGAATTCGTGGGTGCTCTAGTGGCGGCCTAGGAGATGTGTCGCTTGTAAAGGAGGGAATGGAGAATTCCCTCTTAAAGAAATAGTGAAGACGAACCACTCTCTTCGCACAATGGCGCAAACATGAGGGGAGTCCACTGGTTCCTCAACTGGCCCGAACTGGAAAGGCGTCGGATAAATCGTCTAGGCCCAAATCCGGCCCGAGCCCACTACTTTTCAGCCTTACCCGGCCCAAGCCCGTGCAGACCTCGAAGCCGAAGTATACGAAGGGTTTTAGAATGGAACATATTAATTGCGTAGAGTATACGCGTTGTATTACCACCGTTATTTGCAGTAAAATATGTATGCTCCAATATGGATTAGTCAGGAATAATATTTAGTAGTTCCAAACCTGCTAAACAAAGACAAAATGATGAAAAGCGCCGGATTTGAGTACAGCGTTATAATTTTAATCTCTAAAATAAGTTAGCCAATATTAATATGTAAAAGATCTGAATGGTTATCAAAAGCATGTACTCAATTAGAGAAATTAGGAAAGCAGCAAAATAATGAAAAATTTGATTCCGGAATAATTCGATGAACTATTTTATATTAAAATTTACAGAAGAAGCCTTCACGTGGCGGATCTCCATATTTGGAAGTATGAAGGAAATAAACGGTTAAGTTCCACTTTATTGGGATTTTGTACATGGTACAAAAAATCAGTTTAGACATGTATTTACTAGTGTAATTCCCGTTGAAATATCAACGGAAGAATTATAGATAGATTATTATTATTTTCATTTAAAATAATTAATATCACACTTTTACATATGAAATATTTTGTCAAATACAACATTTCTTGTGAATATTTTGTTGTTGACGGGCTATCCTTAGGTAAACTTAAAATAGTTGCCTCTCCTCCCCTCCTTCTCCCCCCCCCCCCCCACCTCTCTCCCTCTCTCGTATTTAAAGCATTCATAGCACGCTTACACCCCTAAGGATTGATACAGCAATAGGATTTTGAGGTCTAACAATGTAATTGGTAGCCAAGGCAACATTCCGTTAAAATGGCAATATTTCCACAAAATATGTGAATTAAACGTATAACATGAGCGATTTCGAATTGTATGCGGGAAAATACGAATAGAATAAGAAACTAATTTTTTCTTCAAAATGGTTCAGATCCGAAGACCGTAGGTTAATTCCTTCTAATTTTAATTTCCAAAACAATACAAGTCTGCACATCAAAAAATTGATTTTTACATGTTACCTTACGGAAAATGGAAATGTCTTCCTTGGAGTCGAACCCAGGACTTTTTTGGAGATTTATTTTCGTCATTACCTTAAAATATGTTAATCAAGCATCCTTGCCAAATTTCAATCTTCTACCTATTCGGGAAGTTTGTTAAAACGCTCTATATCGGCCATCGTGAAAGCGTGACCAACCAACAGACCTGGGCTATTATAGTATAAAATCATCAGGCAACGAAGCTGTTCAAACTGTTTCGTTAGCTGATGATGGTTATGTTTTAGTGTAAACTAGTCGTTTTTCGTACCTTTTTCGGAATCCCAATAAAGTGGAACTTTAACAAGTTAATTTTCTATTTTAGAATATATTAACTGCTGAAGACGGGTGCCCTGTAGCTGGTTTTCCAGGCTTTTGTGGCTTTTGGAGTTCTATAGTTTATGAATCAGTTTCCAGCCATAAGGCGATATCAGTGACGTTCTTTTGCATCGATCAAAATGATTTCTTCAACCAATATAAACTTAACAAAAAAGATAATGTTATGAAACACAAGGAAGAGGAACTGATCAAATTCTTGGATCATAAACAATACTGCGCGAGCATCAACGGGCAAGGGGGGGGGGGGGGGGTGATCGCCCCTGACGCCGAAGCGAAGGGGCGGCAACAGGCATGTCGCGAGTGTACGTATACTGTAGTCTCTCGTCAACCGCGGTATCTAGTCTTGAGACCCGCGGTTCTCCGCGCGTCCGTGTCTAATTGGTTAGTTTTAGTAATCATAAAACTAATATAAAAGACAGTGTCACTTTGTCCCTTTGTCATGTAATGCTTTTTGAAACAATATCTCGCAAACGACAACCGAATTTGATGAAATTTTCAGGATAGCATTATGATATAATAACAAAACGTTTTAATGTATCGTACTCGAGATCAAAGACCCGGATTCGACTCAAGGGGATAATTTTCATTTCCAATAAGTTAACAGGTAAAATTGACATTACCATTAAAATAACATAACCATTAAAATTAGAAAGAATTGGCCTACAATCTTCGGATGTGAACCATTTTTAAGGAAACATTCTAAAGCTTCTTATTCTGTTCATCTTTTTCCGCATACAGTTCGAAATTTCTCAATGTAAACGTTTAATTCACACAGTTTGAGGAAATTTTGCCATTTTAACGGTATGTTGCCTTGCCTACCAATTCCATTGTTAGACCTCTATACCATATTGTTAATTCAATCCTTATGGGTATAAACGTGCTTTGAATGCTTTTAATACGAGAGAGAGGGGGAGGAGAGAGAGGTAGAGGGGGAGAGGGGGGAGGAGGAAATAGGGTGTGAGAGGGAGGGAAAGAGAGGCAACTATTTTAAGTTTAACTAAAGATAGCCCGTCAACAACAGAATATTCACTAGAAATGTTGTATATGACAAAATATTTCATATGTAAAAGTGTGATATTAATTATTTTTAATGGAAATAATAACCGTTGATATTTCAACGGGCATTACACTAGTATTAAAATAATATGTTATTGAAGAAACTACGTACTAATTAGTCCAGCGGTCTCAAACTCACATCGGTGTCTGCCGAATCTGCGGGCCGCATTGAGACCCCGTACCAAATACGCGGGCCGCATTCCATACTTTCCCAGTCTTCATACTTTTCGTATTCTTGGGAGATTCGCTCTCACCTTTCACAAGAAGAGAATCCCCCTACGACGCGTCGCGACGCCGTCTTAAACGCAGTCATTACAAAAATGCTAAATTTGGTGTCGAGGGTTAAGTCCTTCTTATGCGCAAGAGACACGCTGGCAGTGGGATAAATATTATTCAGCAACGCAACTGTGCGGGCTGCTGTAAATTGGAATGATTTAATACACTTTTTATGTTATTTGCAAATATTTGCGTGAAATATTTTACAAGAAATGGATTTGGTTTGAGACGTGTATTATAAAGTAAATTGCTTCGCGGTCCGCACAAATGCATCGCGCGAGTTTGGGACGTCTGGATTAGTCTTTATCAGAAGAAAGAGAATTTTTAGCTACCAATAAGACCATGAGTTATTCGGGAGGTAGGGGTTCGTGAAATTTTATGGATTCGTTGGTTCTACCAGTGTTTCCTAAAACGTAACGCCAGGAGTTCAACGCCAGCAACGTACGGTACTTCTTTGTTCTTTGACCGTATTTTCTTTTGTATTTTTATTTAATGAACACGTCTTCTGAAGTACAGCATACTTATTTTTAACATGGAAAAGTACATCATAGGACTTAAAAGATATGTACTACGGCGTTTGGCGAAGGATTTCTTTATTTTGCCATATACGTACACATAGGAAAATATTATTTTAAATTTATTGTTATTGCTTTAATAACTATGAAAGTTTAGTGGTGGTGTTCCGGGCACCAAACTTCCCCGCTACGGTATTGTGTGGGCGCCTCTCTCATTCTCTGATCCCATCCAACTCAGCCCCTTCTCCTTGCAAAGGGTGCGGCCAGTACCTCCTTTTATCCTCAGTCTACTCGAGATTGCGGTAGACCGCAGAGTATCTCTTCCCATCGTTGGCGTTCTATCTCGCTCCATCCACGTCCCGACTCGCCTTATTCCTCCCAACCCCACTTGTGTATCCCCTGATCCTCCTCACATGACCACTCTCAATCAAGAGGAAGGAGAGTTGGCAGAGGGGGAAGGTGGAGATGTCGGTAGGAAATCTGGCTCTCACGTATGCTCTGTTGATTAATCTATTTTAAAGAGCCATTCCTGTAACAACCGCTTATCCCTTATGTTTCGTCCGGCTGGCAACTGATGAAAGAGTTTGCCTCACTTTCTTTTACCTCCCGTCTTTGGATCATTTATTCTTATTCCAGAAAAGGGGAAAAGCGAAGCATCGATTTAAGAAAATGATTAATCCGTTAAAGCACGAATTTAATTTTACTACTTCGTTTAAACTTTTAAAACAATCGAAAAATAAACAACCGTGGCCGTTTAACACTTGAATGATCACATTATATGGCTACCTATATTAATGTTTCAACCAGTTAGCATTTTAAAATATTTTCTTTTGGTCATGGCCTTCACGCTCTGATATTTATTTATCGAAAAAATATCTTTTGGTTTCAATGCAAGCCAATTTGCTTCTGATTTCCGCTATCTAGAGCAGTAGAGCAGGTGTTGAAAATGTTTTCCTGTTGGGTGCCACTCTTTACAAACACAAAATTTGTAAACCTTTTGCGCATGTCACCTTTAAAATAATAATTTTGCCTGCAGCATTTCGGAAAAGTAATTATTTTAACGCAAGGCGTCCTTAATATGAAGCGGGACGGCTACACAACGGAATGAAACTAAAATAAAAGTAAATTCTTTTTAAACATGTTTTTGTAATTTTTCTGTCAATTAACAAACCATGTCAAATCTTTTCGCTAGCATCTTTCGCAAGTAGGCCATAGGTTGATCTAGGGTTCAAGAAGATGGATGAATGATTTCGAACGCATGGTGAAATTATATTTGTTGCTAATAAGTAGCTGATGAGAAGCAGACAACAAATCAAGCCAATCCAAACATTTATTAGGAAAAATTTCTTATCTATAGCTACATAATTTAGCTTATGAGATTACGTCAGTGATGGCGAACCTATGGCACGCGTGCCATAAGTGGCACGCAAGACGATTTTGGTTGGCACGCCAACGAAAGGCGAAAACCAATCAAAGCATATATCGGACTGATTTATTACCGCAAAAACATTTGTGTTATTTAGTTAACAATTGTTAACATTAGTTTTACGGCTACAAATTTCAATATTTTATGCCTTGATCACGAAATTAATTTAGTTGGCACGCAAAAAAACTCACCGACTTTTTTGTGACACGCGAGGCGGAGAAGATTCGACAAATTCAGTAATATTGGCACGAGGGTAATATAAGGTTCGCCATCACTGGGTTACGTACTCAAGTACCGACTTCATAGAAAATTCAATGAAATCAAATCTAGTGCGTCCTAAATAATTTACTGGGTACTATAAAATGAAATTTAAAAGTTTTTATTGTTTATTTACTTATCTGAAGTTATTCGGAACATTCTTACCCTGGTAGTTCTTGAAGCTATTATACAGAGTGAGCCAAAAAATGTGCCCGATTTCAAAATTAAAAAATAAATAAATGAACTGTAATATGAGTGTGAAATAAAAACCAAGTAATAGAGGTATCTTTCAAATTTATTTCCATCAATACAGATTTTCCAAACGTGCGAATGGATGCAATGCAGTTGCTGAGTACAGCCCCTAGGATTTCTCTCCTAATATTGGCTATAGCTGCTGTTGTAAATTTATCTGTAACATTTCGAACTTACGACAAAATATTACTTAGTAAAGAATTGTTTTTTCCGATCAACGCATCTTATTATTATACCCTATCTTGTATGGTTATCCTATAATTTCATTTTTAAAACGGGTACATTTTTTGGCCCAAATAAATATAAAATAATTTTGCGGCCCCATGGGGAGTCGCGGCCCACACTTTGAGAAACACTTTGCCAAGTAACGAATTTCGAAGTTTGAAGAGCAGTGCTAAATTTGTAATGAGAAGATTTAAATAACTGAGATCTCTAACCTGCATTATATTCAAGGGCGTAAAAATGGTTAACCACGATGAACAATCAGTAACTCAACCTACCACATTATCTTTTGCAATTGAGCAGAAATACGATATTCTCCATAAAAATATTAATTTTTATTTTATAAGGTCGATTATTTGTCGCTCTATTTCTAATACCTGTATAAAATAAACATTTTGGAAAATGACTCTGACTGCTCTCGATAGTATGTTACTTCTAATACATACATTGAAGATGTTCATAAATGTGAGATCCCTTGATGCCAAATTTGCAGGCCGTAAATATGGCTGTATTTTCAGTTTTCTGCGATTGGGAACGAAATTTGCAAGTGACGATTTAGAAATCAAGGAACTTATATTATGAGTTGTAAAAAGTATTTTTACTCGTTTAAATGTCACTCAGAGAATGATTTTGTACTCAAGTACGGTACTGTCACTTCTAAGCCGATGTTTTTTGGCGATGTAGATTACTTACTATAGAACCATCGATTGAAGGTGGCATTTCTCATTTGGTTTTCCTGCACAACAGTTTTCTTTGCAAAAGAAACGTTCCACTCATAGATTGTTGTTAGCATTCGTCCGGCAACATCGAGTCGAGCGATGATTGGAGGAACCTTCATTCATTCATCAACTCACTGTCTTTTTTTTTATTACCATAATCCCTAGAGTACTCCCATCCATCAACATACCCGCTCCACCCCTCCTTGGTGCACTCGTTCTTTTTGGAACCAATAGCGGCCGCCGATATGGTTGACGCTTTTCTCACGACACCCCATCCGTCGTCTGATTCCCCCTTCCATCTCCCACGGAGAGCTTTAACTCTTCTGTTCTCCGCTCACCAGCGTCATTCGCCCCTTGTCCGCTCTACCAGGCAGCAGCACCCGGTGCACCTTCCCGCCGCACCTCCAGCAGGCTATCCAGATCGCACCAATAAGGTGAGAACCAGTACTTTTAACTGGACAGGAGCTCCCCATGCCTCTTGGAATTGCTTTTAAACGTGATTATCCGAATGTGGTGTGCTCTGAAAAAATCAAACAAAAAAAGACCTCAGGAGGCTTAAGTGAAGATATAACCTATAGGAAAATTCTTTTTTAAATGATAGTGAATTTCATTCCCTGTTTTCCGACTTCTGTGGGCTCATCGTACACTATGAGTGAAGCCAAACGCCATTTTACGTGTTCAGTTCTCAGATGGTGCGTTCTAGAATTATAGATTTGGTGTTTCATTTGCATTGAATCCATATAAGATACTGAATCGCTTCATCCTTGCCAAAACGTCCATTCTGTTGCAACAACCGAATACTTTCAGATCGTGAGTTTCTGTCAGTGATATAAAATTATATTATTTATCCTGTCGATTGCCTGTTAATAAAAAATCCAAATGTATAGTCCATGAATAAATTAAATGCTTTGTGTAAAAGGTAACTATAAATTATGAACTGTGACTTGAGCTTGGCTGTGATGCACATTAAATTGTACAGGTTTTTTTACAATTAAATTTTATACCTACTGCTGATGAAAATGTAATTATTTTCTGCTGTTTATAAAGAAAAATTAAGTCTCGCTTACCATAGTTTATAGTCTTTAAAATTTATATTTTGGATCGATATCTAGAAGTAACTAAAACGATATTTTATTTTCAGATAAAATTAATTGGATGTTTTAACACATTCTTTGAATTTACATTTAATTTAGCATAGTTTAGATTTTTAAATTTAATTCTGATTATCATATAAATACAAAATAATTTTCAATTACATATTTGTTTTCCAGCATTTTTTTACACAGCACCACATTAAGATACAGTAAAACCTCATAGCACGAATTCACAAGATGCGATTTTCCTTACCAAACCTAAGAGGCGGTTTGACAAGTCAAAACCAAAATTAACCTTTAAATTTCTTGTAAACTATAAATGATAAAAACTTTAAATTAAAACATTATAAAGTGAAAATACTGACAAATTGATTCATGTAATTATTTTACCTTATATAAATGTTGCATCCAGAGATTCGTATGTATGCTTCTCATATTGCGCTGATATGGTAGAGCTCTGCAACCGGTGTGCTGCGATAGATATGCCGCGGTATATTTTACATTATAAGCAAGGGAAGGATATTACTGCATTTTATTATCCTCCAGCTACAACCACAGAAAATACGTTTTTGATAAGCAGAGATACTTTATGGCTGAATTGAGAAACTAAGTCATACGGAAGTTTCGGATAACGCAATCTCCACAGTTTTGTATATAACTGTGATGTTATGATGTGAAAAATTCTGCAGTTTTTCTACTCTATTTATGATAAATTCAGGATTTTTTTATTTCACATAAAGCGCAGTATTATTATATTATTTTTTCTGAATTCCACATTGAGAAAAAAGGTTGCGTGAATTACATGATGTTGTGGATTATGCCAGTAAATACGATATTATTTTACATAATTAAATACCAGTTAAAAAATTATTGTAAAAAATGTAGAATATATGAGATCCAAGAACCTAACACCCTATTACCTATTAACTTAATAATATAACGCGATTTCACAAGACAAGACAAGGAATGCAACTACCGCGCTATGTGAGGTTTTACTGTGTTTACAATTTCTGCAACATCCTTCAACTAACAATATAACTTACACTTATATAAATAATTTAAATGACGAAAATTATCAATAAATATATATACAGTAAAACCCCCAAATTCGCATGCTTCGCAGTTTCGCGGTTTTGGACTACTGCTGTCATCTTTAAAGTGAAGAGAAAAAACACTAAACAAATGAATTTCTCCATCCGCGAGGTTTTTTTTTCACGCTGTGTCCCCGTTTTCCGAAAATGTCTACCAAAAGGAAAGCAAGTGATAATACAGAAAACAGAAGCAAAAAGAAGACGTTGACTTTAACCAGTTGAGTGGGTATGCCGTATATATTCGTCATGACCTGTCGTAATCTCTATGCCGTATATATCCGTCATGCCGTTTTTCGGGCCATCCGCTATGGGTATGCCGAAATAGTCCGTCATGAAGCATCTCCAGTATCTAGCGGTGCCCTTCTAGCACAGGTTAGAGCCCATAGATGGTGTTTTCTTCCTTTTTCCGAGAAAAAATACGCTTAGTACGAAAACCCTGCGCGTGTAATGCGGGATGCCTACACATGCCCCTGCGATAATGAAAGCGGAGGTGTGACCTCTAATGCCTTTTTCGCATCCCCTTGTGAATTTTACAAGTAGGACCACTTTCCTCTAACTGTATAGGATATTTCTAGACAACTGGAGCAATAAAATCCTCCTCTCCATTGCAGTGAATGTTTCAGATGCAAAACATACATGAAGAAATATTCTCAGAAGATTGAGAGGGATATTTGTGATATTATGGATAAAAGTGAAGCTTAAGTGTGAAAATTGAGTTGCGAAATAAACATGCTAGTAGCCAGAGTGCGGCATCAGTGGGCAGACAATATGCGATAAACTGTATGGCTACGGCAGATTTAAATGCCACATTGTATCAGTTGAAAACCACTTTTAGCCTACATATTCATCATTTATTGTTGTCAAAATAATGAAGAGACAATAACCTAACCCCCATTTTCTCATAAGGCCTTTGCTTCTATTTTCGCGGATTCCAAATTCACGGTGTTTTAGGGAACGTAACCCCTGTGAATATGGAGGTTCTACTGTATATATACACACATATACAAACACACATACAATAAATGAATTCATATTGGTTTATCTCTTTTATGCTATCTTCATGCTCGGCTCTCCGTAAAAACAATATAATATAGGAGTATGAATTGAAGCGTGCATAAAAATTTGCACCACCTAGGGAAAAAATATGTGCCATTACTGTTAGTAAAACTTTGTTTATAAAATGTTACGCTTGAATGAAAAATTACTGCCCATCACGTGCCATATTTAGTGGTTAATATGAAGTCTTTGGAGTAAATTTTAATCATCTTAACATATTTTGAATTTATTATAAGGAATATAACAAAATACTTCCTTACATATGCAAATTCATTATCTGATTTTCGCAAAAGGCTCACTATGGCTCCCACTAACATGCGAAATAATATCTTTTAGCTAAAAAAATATTTAGTTGATGGTCAAATATATTTGTTTCAACAAGAATGAAGTATTTCTTAATTACAACAGAGGAAAGTTGGTATTTCACTCAAATTTTTGGAAGGAACTACCTTTAACTACCATTTCCAGGAATTACTCTGAACACACTCAAAGTCAAGAAATTCTTTAATAGTAGAATATCTACAATGGAGCAGGCTTGGGAGATTGTGATACTTAGACCCTGATATTAAAAAATAAATTTGGTACTATGCAGGTGAAGGACAGCCAAGGAGGGATTTCTATCAATTCAATGAAATTAATCCTGGTCTTTTAAATAATGATTTGGCTTAATGATATATACAAATTGTATGCACATATATATATATACATACATATATGTATATTATTTTCAGATTATACAGTAAAACCTGGTTAATTCGAACCTCTATATTTCGAAATTCGAGATAATTCGAAATTTTTTAACACTTGAAAGACCGAAGAAGCCAATTTCATGCAAATGTATTTCAATAATTCGAAAATCTCTATAATTCGTAATTCGAAAAATATTTTTGCCCGATTCTCGGAATATCAACGCATTTTTGTCGACATAATTCGAAATAAAAGTTACTAAAAAGAAACGAAATGAAATTTACTAAAATATTTCGGCCACTATGTCGGCTGGTTCACAAACATTGTGCGATCGTGATCATACCGACTGGGCGTTGGGTATTGTCATAAGATTCTGTCCATCCCCTCAATTTATCTACTGTTTTAAGGTTTTGTGTGGAAAACGTGTTCCAATATTCCTTTGGTTCGTTGTTTGTTTCGTATTAGATTGTATTTTTCATCATTGTTAGTTACTTGTTTAAATAATATTCTTAGTTTAATAACTGCAAGAGAGATTAAATTTAAATTTATTGCTATAAAATATTTTTTTTAATATACCCTCCAATGGCTCCGGTTCGTAGTGCATATAAGACTCTTACTCTTGCTGAAAAAATGTCTTTGCTGCAAGACATTGACAAGAAGTTAGAATGGAAAGGAAACCTGGTCACAAAGTATGGGATTCCGAACTCGTCTTTATCTACAATTTTAAGGAATCGGACGAAGATTGCAGAAAGTTTTTATAAATTTAAAGGGAGCGCTACACGTCAGCGTTCACGGCCTGCGAAAAACGAAGACCTCGAAGAACTGTCCGATTTTTTTTCACAAGTACGAGCGGTGAATTTACCTGTGACAAGCCCGATGCTCATTGAAAAATCAAGAAGTCTTGCGAACACTTTGAACATTGAAGATTTTAAAGCGTCCAATGGGTGGTTGGATGGTTTTAAAGACGCCACAATATTGTTTGTCTTGCAGTATTTGTGGTGATGCCCAAAAAATTAATGAAGAGGAAGTGACCTGGCTGCAAAGTAATAAACATGTTTTGGAGAAGTACGCGCTCAAGGACATTTTTAATATGGATGAAACGCATTTTTTTTTTCAACATGTTGCCCGATCGTACTTTGGCTCTCCGAGGCGAAAAATGTCACGGCGGCAAACATAGTAAGGACCGTCTCACCGCCGCGCCGTGCTCTGCACAAATATGGATGGGTCGAATAAAGAAAAACTTGTAATCATCGGAAAATATGGCAACCCACTCTGTTTCAAAGGTATTAATCGTGATTATTTGCCGATAATTTACGAGCATAACAAAAAGGTGTGGATGACAACAGACATTCAAAAGTTTTTTTAATAAGAATGCAAAAACGTGTGTCGATGCAAAATCGTAAAATTTTGTTGACACTAGACAACTGTTCTGCTCACCATGTGGCTCAGATAAATACGCCCAATGTTGAGTTGCTGTATTTTCCGCCGAACACAACCAGTGTTCTGCGGCCACTCGACCAGGGCATCATTCAAAATTTAAAGTCATTACAGAAAAAAAACTATTGTCGTCATACTTGGTGCAAATTACAAATGGATGTTCGCAGGATGATTTAGGAAAATGGACGATTTTAGACGCGTGCCGGGCCTTGACATCGGCGTGGCAATTGGTGACTCCTCAAACCATCGCCAACTGTTTTAAGAAAACCGGGCTATTTTCGCAGCCGGCAGAAGTGTTCCAAGGTACAGAAGTGGAGGAAGTAATCGACAGTAATGTATTGGGGCCTGTCAGTTTCGGAGACTTTGTTTCCTTTGTGTATGACCCCACGATCTAGGAATCGAAAACCGTTGCGAGTGATAGCGACGAAGAAGACGTTGTGGATAACGTCGATGCTAGGTTGGATGTGCCATTGCCATCTAAGGAGGATGTTTTAAAAGCTTAAGATACCCTTCAAAGGTACGTGTCCGGGATGCCAGACGTGCCGATGAATATCTGTGAAAAAGTTGATGCCATTATGCAACACACTGCGCTAGGGAGTGCCCTGAAATTGAAACGGGAAAATAACCAACTTTTTAAAATAAATTTAAATTAATATTTGATTACACACTTTTGTTTACTTACTTTTAAGTTGAAATAAGTGAAAGACATTATTAACATTTTAGTGGTTTAATTATATGTTCATATATGTTTCAATGTTTAAATGAGTAATCCTAAATTTGACTTTTATTCATCGACATCATATTTTGAGGTATGCATGTGTAGTACATCCTTTTTTTCTGTATTTTAATATGGTGTCATATTCTTTTGTTTTTCTGTAATTTATAGTTACATTTTTTAAATTTGGTAAATCACACTTTTTTGTAAATTTCGAATTATAGAGGTTCTTCGTAATTCGAAATGCTTTTTCTTTGGTCCCGTGAATTTCGAATTAACCAGGTTTTACTGTACTCCTATAAAAGGATCCTGATATCTGAAGAATATAGCTATGGCAGATTCCTCAGAAAAAGTGGTCACCTCTCCTTGGGCTAAGAAAGAAATAGAGGTACCATGTGATGTCACCCTTCCAGAGTTCATATTCAGCTCTCTCAGGGAGAAGTTACCAACAGTCGGAGACCTCCCATTTGTCGTGAGTGCTTTCATTCATTTTTACTTTTTAACCATTCTGAGGAATAACGACTCGATTTGGAAAATTTGTGTTACTTAGCTTTCGTTAATTCTGCATCAGCAGAAACTCGAAACTCCTTTAATATTAGCTTTATTTATAGCAACTCATGGTTTCTCTGCAATGATTATTCTGTCAATATTATTTGTGTTGTAACTTAATAGCTTTGAATCAAAGGGAGTTCTAGAGATGCCAAAAATTATTTTTAGAAATTTAATTCAGAAGCTATTCGATGCATCAAATGTTACCATTGATTTGTTTGATTCTAATTATCCCTGCCTCCAAGAAAATTTTAATTTAAAAAATACATGAGGGGCCTGTGGTGCCCAACTATGCGGTTCACTTCGCAAGTCGTTTTTTTTTAATATAGAGAGATATTAAATTTTACATATTAATTTATTAATTTGCCTGAATGATACTTCTGCTAGGTTGATGTGGTCACTGGCAAAGAAGTTCCCTTTTCTAAATTAGAAGAGATTTGCAAATCCCTGGCAGCTTCCATGTGGCAGCGAGGGTTGAGGAGAGGCAGTCTTCTGTTCTTCTCCACTTATGAATCTGCCATAGTATATGTTGTGCAGATAGCATGCTGGATGTGTGGTGCTGCTGTTCGAGGGTGCTTCCCATGGGAGGACTCTGGTATGTCTAGAGGTCTAGAAGCCATTATCATCATTAAAAGACCTTTCTCCAACCTTTATTTGCCTGTTTTTATTTGATAGAGGAAATGGAGCGCCAATTGAAGGAAAGCCAGCCTCAAATAGTGCTTTGTGATCCAGAGACAGCTCTTACCATTCTCCCCATCCTGCCTAATTTGGACATGCCAAATATCAAGCTGCTATCCTTGGGTGGCCATGTTGAAGGAGCTGAATCAGTAGAAGATATTCTGGAGAAGGACAATGCACATGGTAAGGAAAAAATATCTAATACTATTTGCACACATACCAACAGATTACTGTACATATGAAAATTTTCTGCATTATGTTGCCTGAGCAGTGTATTTATTATCATAGTTGCATTCCCTCTGATGCTGATCCAATTCTCTATCACAATGACAAATTAGTGTTACAAATTGCAGATTATTGTAAAACAAATTTTACATGAAATATCAGAACTCAGATTTTTTGGTTTAGTGGATGCAAACAGTTCTATTAAATTTAAGATTTGCTGATAACTCTCTCATTGATAACGTTAGTCAAGTTATTACTATTATTATAATAATAATTTCAATAATATGTCTACTGTTTCAATTAATTTAATTTTTGATGTTTTTCTTTGCTTGCTTAAACTGATAATTTGATTTTTTTTATACAGCATTACCAGATGACATTGGTATTTCACCGAAGGAGGATGTTGCATCCATTTTCAACACAAGTGGTTG
This sequence comes from Uropetala carovei, assembly GCA_036926305.1. Lineage (NCBI taxonomy): Eukaryota > Metazoa > Arthropoda > Insecta > Odonata > Petaluridae > Uropetala > Uropetala carovei. Next base: position 236,536 of record JAXCHB010000321.1, on the reverse strand, counting down.
CACAGGTTTGCCTAAAGGAGCTGCTCACACTCAATATAACATCATCTGTCTGTTATTAAATGCCAAGTATGAAAACATTCTTGTTTTATTTGTCATAAATAGAACTTGTGTCAAATAAATAAGTTTTATCATAGATAAATCAAAAGTTGGCTGCAAATATGGATATATTTTCTACTCTTATAGGGGTATAATAGGAATGAATCGATAACATATTTGAATAGGGGTTTATCTTGCATTTTTCTCATATCTAATAAGCTCGTATTCAATAAAATTATCAAAAACCATATTTTACATTAAGGGTTCTATCACTTTCTGCATTTAATAAAATTTAGATTAAGGTAAAATGTTAAAGGGTTAATAAAAATATTTTTTAACCCGTTAACTGCTAAGTTTAGGGAATGGAAGAATTAGGATATGCTAAGTTTTTTAATAGAAATTCCACATTTGATAATATTACACATTTACAATATGCTTAACTTCATTTCATACAAGATGGTATATTTTTCTTTGTTAGTCATTTTTCAAAATGTTTTTTGTTGTAATATTATGCATGAATAGCACTAAAGGCATGAAAACATTTAACGTGTAAATGTGTTCACAGCAGTTGAAGAGTTAATTAATTAATTTTTCTTTTCTCAGGGGTCTGATGGGTAGAGGTGCCTTATTTACCCAGATGCCCAATTTTGCTGCTGGAACTCTATTGTGCATTGCACATTGTGTGTGGATGGGTTACAGTTATTTATCCCTGTCAAAGTTCACCCATGATACATTCTTTGATTACCTTGACAAATACAAGGTAAAGATAATTTAAATAAAAACAATGTAATATAATGTTTGTAATACAAAAACTTGTTGTCTCATAACTCTGGTAAAAGTTTCTAAATGGTATCATATCATGTGACAGGGTTTGTAGTAGGAGTAAATAAAAACACGGCGAAATCAGCCACTACTAGTCTTTTAATTTGCCGAACAACAAACAAAACGAAATATACATGCTACGTGCTTTGCAGCGCAAGACAGACTAACTATAATACATAATAATGCCAATGGTGATGCCTAAAGCGGTCATATGACCAAAACAAACACAAAACAATGACCGTCATGCTACAATCACCAGTTAATTTATGTTCATATGTGACATGAAAGATTTTCTTAAGGAATGGAATTTGGAAAATAAGTTAAACATTACACTAAAGAGTGTCCTTGCTATCAAATAAGTTTCAAAATGAGTTGTCTTTCCTATTTTTCATAATTTCAACATTTCAGAAATTGAAAATGGTAATTTTTTTATTTACAGCCAGGATCAATATTTTTGTTTGGGTTTATGGCTGGCTGGTTTGCACACTCCCCAGAGGGAAAAACAAGGGATCTTAGCTTTCTGGAACGAATTACCATTGGAGGATCCTTTTTGGATGTTGCTTCCACCAAAGCTCTTGCAGCAAGCTTTCCTCAGGCCAAAATAATTCAGGTTAAGTATATGCTTTTTGTTTAACTTTAATGTACTTTACCATATGATGTACTAAGTCATATTTAATTTTTAAAGTTTGTTTTATTTTTGGTAAAATATTCTTGCATGAAGTGTTTTCAAGCCCATTTATTAAATTTTCATCATCTGTAGTTGTTTGGGATCTCTGAGGCTCTTTATATTGCTAGTACTGAAGTTGCAGAAGGTGCTGAGAATGTAAGCGAAAGTTCAGAGAAAGCAATTTTAGTGAGTGGAATTAAAGCAGTAGAAGTTGATGGAGGTATGTATTGATAAATATGATTGACAAGCCAAAAAATGAATTTTCTTTCCTACCAACTGAAAGGACTACAGTTGTTTTATACTTTTTCCTTACAGATTATTGTTTAACAGCTGGAAAGTTACTACCCTGTGTAGAAGCTAAGGTAAAATTGCTTGTTTAAAAATGTTAATATCTACTTTTCAAATATAAATAGTTGATATAACCATTCTATTTATAAACAAAATAATTTTTTTGTTTAGGTGATTGATATACATACAGGGATGGAAGTTGGACCTTTAGAAAAAGGGGAGATGCTCATACGAAATAATTATTTAATGAAAGGCTACATTACATCTGACCCTAAGGTAGGATTATATTTTTTGTACAATAAGTTTGAAATGCTTATTGGGAGATGAAATCTTTCAAAGTAGCCCTTTAAAAACATTATGGATAATTAACATTTACTAACTTATACTTTTTAGGAAAGATATAAGTCAGCAATTGATTCAGATGGTTGGTTCCACACTGGAGATTATGTTTCTTTTGACAGTGCAGGCAATCTTTACCCATTAGATCGCACAGCACACGTCTTCAGATACTTTGGGCATCAGGTATTTTTATTGAGTTTCCATCAATTAATACGAGTTTCCAACTATGTATTGTATGTTAAGTATCTTAATTTTCACATGCTATGTTAAGAAAGACTTTTTAGTAATTTTTATTCTAAATAATGTACCTTAAACTCCCAATTATCAGAGCTAACGAAGGGAAGAAGAGGCATGAATAGTTCAAAAACACATAATCCAAAAAAAAGTTTTCTTTGCCTATTCCATCACATACTACTCAACTTGTTTTCACATATGTATCATATGTACTTTCTCAGTGCTGTTTTTGTTGAAAAAGAGGTGCCGGTACTTCCACCCCCCTCCACCTCTTCCTGCACCCTCTTTCCCCTTCTCTATTGAATTTTTGATGAACTTTTAATGACAAAGTTGATAATTAAAATCAAAACGTTTAACATTTATAGAATTCGTTTATTACTTTAGGTTTTAAAGAATTAAAAAAAATGAAAATGTACCAAAATTAGACAAGTGTCAACATCGCTCTGAAAAAAGGTGCTGGTATGCCATTCTGGCACATACCGTCACAAAAAAAGCACTTTGTATTCTAAAGTTAGAACCACATGAATGATTTTTTCTCATCTGAGTTTGGATGAGAAAAAATCACTCATGTGCCTGTAACCAGTGGTGAGTTGCCAAAATTTGAACAACTGGTTCTCTGACATCATATGGAACTGCCAGAATTTTAACAAATGGTTCTCTCTTTTTTTCTTTTTTTAGAGAAAAGACAAAAAATCATTTAAATGTTTTTTCAATGATATTTTCTATTAATGTTTTCTTGGAAATGATTTAAACTTTTTATTTTCTTCAAAATCTATTATTCTGAAAGCGTCAGATTCAATTAATCCTTCAAATGTTTTTTCATATTCCCCAAAATTATCTTTTAGCTGTTGAAAAGAATTTACAGTTTGCTTATTTAGGTGATCTGCTTTTGTTAAAGTCAAAGTTCTGGCTTGAAGAGCATTTGACAGCAAAGAAATTTTCTCCAAAATATATATCATTAGTGCTACATTTCTCAAAAACCTTTATTTTTAAATCTTTTTGCCATTCCATGAAATTTGGCATGCATTGAAAAACATTTATAAAGAACTGCTCTCCAAACAGCTTTGACGGACCTTAGACTACAAGCTGCCCACTTTAGGCCTAAAACGCAGCCAGTCTTGATTATTTATATCCCTAATTCTTCAGACATTTTTTAGTTCCAACTGATGCTTATTTGATTGATGGAAAATGACATAGATTTTGTCGATAAGCAATTTAAAATGATTTGTTTCCTACATATAACAATTGCATAATCTAAAACAAGTTGTAATCGATGATTGAGACAATGCCAAATTATTTCTCTTGGAAAATCTTGTATGAGCCTAGTTGTAACACCTGACTTACGTCCAAGCATTGTACTTGCACCATCAGAACAAAAACCAATTAAGTTTCCCTTAAATACTCATTGTCAAATCCGTTTTTAGTCAATGTACTTCTTAAAAAATTGTACATATTTTCTGCTGTTGTTAATTCTAACTCCACGATTTCAAGAAAAATTAAAGGGGAAAATTCCTCTAACTCCCATTTAAAAAATACCACAAGCATGTTTTTGCTTGAAATAGTTGAAGTTTCATCATAAGTGGATAAAGATGCAAGCCATATCTTTTAACGTACAGAAAAAAGAAATGCTTGTCTGGCTGGTCGCACTTCCCTTCGCGAGTTCTATTTCTTGCATTTTTTGACACGGCCAATGTGCATCAAAAAATTGCTCACGTGGCCATAGTCTTAGTCAGATGTTTGGTTCTTACTGGTACTTAATTTGCAATCCAGATCTTCATCTTCTATTGTTCTATAAAAATAACCTTAGAAGTAGGAATAAGTAATAATTTTAAATAATTTATTACAAATGTTTAATGTTCATGTAGAAAAAAGCTTACCAATATAGAAGTTGTTAATAAAATGTATTTTTAATACCCATTACTTTTTCAAAATGTTTTTTCAACCCTAGATAACAAATGGTTCCCTAAGTTTTTTAAAATATAAAAACCGGTTCTCGTGAACCAGTGCGAAATGATCCAAACTCAACACTGTCACAAGACATGTTAGAATGAAATGTACATTTAAATACATTTCTGATTATTTTTTTTTAACCCTTTGTAGGTTACTGGTACAATAGTATACCACTTTTTTAAATTTTAAATTTCTTTGGTTAGTAATATAATATGATATTTAGCATTTATAAATGAAAATAAAGTGATTTTCATTCCTTGACTTCTTGCCCTATAAAGGGTTAAAGTCTTGGTGCATCCTATATTTCAGCAAATATGGTAAAAAATAGAATCAAACTATGTAAATTTCCATTTTAGTATATAGTTTTAACTGGTTTCATATGAATAACAGCATCATCAGCCTGGTTATGCAGTCATTAAACCAGTCATATTTGAATGATTGTCACTGTAATTTTTCTTATTAATTTGAAAGATGTGCATTTGCATTGCCTTTTCACAGGGTATTTCCCTGCTGAGATGTACATATTGGTCATTAGCACCCACTTTTTAAAAGTAGTTTTATATTTTAACTTTTGTTCAAAATTTATAGCTTTTACTTAGAAACTATGATAAATTAAACCTAAGTTGGTAAATACAAGTTACAAGGAAAGGGTTCACTCTGTGAAAAGTAATTTGTTATAGTGAAGTGGTCACAAAGTTATTTCTTTTCATTTGTGTTGAAAAATATAATATGAATTTCATTGGAAGACATCTTAGAAAAATAATAATTTCAATAAGTATTTCAATGATTTGATAATATTTGTTAAACTGGTTTTTGTTTATACTAGATAGTACCCATGGAGATAGAGGCTGTTATTGCACAGCACCCATCAATTCTAAATTCCTGTGTTGTTGGTATACCTAATGCTGAGGCTACAAACCTTGCTCGAGTATATGTTGTCTTGAATCCAGGAGACGAGCACCAAACAGTAACTGCTGATGAGTTGATCACTTTTGTTAAAGGTAATTAGTCAACCAACTGATAAGCAGAATAGCTATACTATTTTTCCCGTCTTATGGCGCATGACCTTGAGTGCACTGGTGAAAGTGCTACTGTTGCAGCCAATCAGACACCAGTGACAAGCAATGCAGGAGGGGAGGGGGGAAGCCAGTGTCTCTTCGACTGCCGTGGTGTTCACTTCGCTCTCCGCTCGACCGTGTTGCCAGTTATACAGCTATTTTACCTTCCTGAAAAAGGCTAAATAGCGACCGCAATTTCTCGCTGTCCAAAAACTACCCCGCATGCATTTGTAGCAATGCTGTTCGGTAGCTAGGGTCGTTCCGATAGCTGCAAGCAGTGGTGGAAGGGGAAAACCCTCTCATTGGCCATTCACTCTTCCAAGGTCATGCACCATAAGACGGGAAAAATAGTATAACACATAAAATTTAAAAGAACTTGATAAAAAGAGGTAATTGCATTTTTGGAATTATCAGTCTCTGGGAATTTCCTGTGAATGATGTGGCACTAAGGCTTAATATGTTTTCCAGTATCATAACAGATCAATATATAAAAATATTGTTTATGGTTGTTGCTAAAGCTATGACAACATTAAATGACATTAATTTCCGTTGAATATAATGAACATTTTCTGAAGGCTAAGTTAGATATATAAAGATTGTTCTGCACTTATAATGATTCCTTATTACATGTGGCATACATGTTAGAACATGCATTACTTTTATCTTGCTTTGCCAAAGTTTTTTATGTGAGCCATTTTAACCTTAGTCTAGATATCCAAAAGGAAGGATATGGTAATTTCTTCATATCTAAATTTTTTCAGAGAGATTGGCCTCCCACAAGCAGCTACATGGAGGAGTTAAGTTTGTGAGTCACCTGCCCCTAAGAAGATGTATATTACTGGACCGAGCAGCTTTGCTGAAGCAAGCTTTGAGTGAAGAGAATAACATGCAATAACTATTAAAGCATGTGCAGCTTGTTCAATTTGAACATTATTTAGCATTTTAGAAACATTATGGAATAATGATTGTTATTAATATTACCCACAAAAAACTTGTGCTTTCTTAATAGAGGAAAATGGTCAACCGAGAAAGGTGTAAGGACTATTAGTCACACTGTTGTATTTATTCTGATTTAATAAGTTTAATTTTTAGAAGTAGGTATATAATGTATGTACCTACAAATATTCAGTTTAACTGTCATTCATATAGTATGGCTATTAAAATAAGAATATATTTTCAATCATCTAATAATAAAGCAAAATATTGAAAATTGATGTACCTAAAACTCAGAAATATCCAAAATCCACAGTTCAGTGTTCAATAATATGATCAAAATGAAGAGTTAGCAGTAGTCAGCAAATGAACATTCACCTTTTTAAACTATTTCAGATATGGAGTAAATTCAGTGTATGTAATAAATAGCATTAGAAGCTAAATCAATTTTAGCAGACTACCACAACGTATTATATTGAATAAAGTATCATCAGTTATTAGCAGATAACATTCTAAACATGCATTAAGATGTTGAGCTATCTACAGATGCTATACTTAAAATCTCCAAAGAAATCTAAAATCTCCATAAGAGAGAGAGATAGGAGGATACAAATTATGAGGCACTTCAAGATGTGCTAGAAACTTTAAATTTGGCATGATTACAAGTTTTTAGTCACAACCGATGAAAAAAATCCTTTATTATAAGAATTCCAATTTTTAGGGGCTGTTTTGCTCCATAGTAGTCCCATAAAAATGATGAGTCATATCCAGATGAGTTAGAGACTTGAATTTGATAGGATTATAGGTTTTTAGTCACAACCAATTGAAAGAATATGATATTGTTATAATTAAAATTTTTAGGGCTGTTTAGCCCCATTATTGCCCCATATGAGGATAACAATTATAAGGCACTTCTAAATGAGCTAGAGACTTCAAATTTGGCATGATTATAGGGTTTTGGTCACAACTGATGGAAAAAATCCAAAATTGTAAAAAATTACTATTTTTAGGGGCATGTTTTGCCCCATTAAAGTCCTATAAATAAAGCATGTAAATCAGAGCAGAAACTTACAGATGAGCTAGAAGCTTGAAAATTGGCACAATTATAGGTCTTTCATCACAACCACTGCATAAATATGAAATTGTTAAAATTTTATATTTAGCTGTTTTTACTCTGTTATTCAGAAAGGCTGAAATGCTTGCAGAATGCAAGCACTGTCTACTAGTAAAGTAAGCAGATACTTAATAAGTTATAACAGGAATCCACTGCAAGCATATATTTTTTCTCTTAAAATATTATCTCCAAAATATCATCATAACTATCAAGCATAAATTTAAAATTATTTCTTGAAGGTATTCAGAGATGATATTGTTCATTTTCTCTATGTATGCCAGTAAAATTTAAATATACTGTAATTTCAGGCTGGTAAGATGCACTTTTTTTGACAAAAAACTGACCTTGTCTTGTTTGCCAAAATCACCCATGTAATCCAGCCATACAGTAGGTGAGCAACTCAGTGGTGAACTGCTTCAGTCTAATGAGTGATGCTGTTTGTACAAGAAGTGGCAGCCTTTGATTTTGGTTGGTAGCACAACAAAATTAATTTCTTGACACAAATGATTCAAAATGGAACTTGTGAATAGCATATAGAAATAAAACAATATTTCAAATAAGCTGATGCTTCATAGTATGGCCTGCATTGCCTGCCTGGTAAATCTATGCACTGACTATACAAAATCACATTAGCAGATGTTTTATTTGTGCATGTTGTAGCAAATAAAATAATTTGATGTTTCATTTGAGTTCAGAAAATATCTCAGCTTCTAATATAAATAAATTCCTTGGTTATTTTAGTATATTTCATAGTTGTATTTGTTCCTCTAAATAGATGTAGGTATTGAAATTTTTTTCTTTATATCATAGAGTGATCATATATACCAGAAATTCCGGGACTGCCTTGAGGCTTATTGAGAACAAATGCTTTTGTACATTGACAACTGCTTGTACATCTTGACAAATTGCAAGCAAAGCTGCATTGGGCAGTATAATTAATTAACTATTCAATATTTCAAGACAAACTTTAGGTGCCTTTTCAATAAGCTTGCTTCAGGTGCTAAAATACCATTGAATGGGACAAGGAGGGTGAAGAAGTTTTCTTAGACGGCATTGATTTCAGGTATGCCTTAGTAATTTCCTCATGATTCGTTAGAATCTGTGCAGTATTTGCAAGTCTTGAGAGAGAGAGAGAAATGGCGTTTATTCCCTTGAGAATTACTTGCACAATATATTCATCATCTTTGGCATGGCAGAATGACTTGATTTTTCTGTAGACCTTGAGAGCTACTATTACTGGAGCATTTGCTCATAGTACCTATGCTAGTAAGGTCAGTTACTAGAGACCAACGGCATAGCTACGATTTTGGGGCCCTCATGGAAGTAAAATGTTTGGGCCCTCACCTGTGCAAAAAATTTGTTATAAAAATATTTTGATATTTCAGTTTTTTATTGATTTTTTTCGACAATTCAGTTCTGAAAATTTTATAAAATAATTTATTTTTATATGACTTTAACCTTTATTGATTTTTTTTGTCATTTCAATTATGAAAATTACTCATCAGCTTGTCAGTTTTCATTTTGCATGCTTCTGAGTATTTTTTTTACTGAAAGAATTCAGGGGTAGATCCAAAAACTTTCCATCGCCCCTTCCTCCCCTTCAATCTGCCACTTCCTGGGACCCTTTATTTTGAAAATTCCTACCCCTGTCAAAATCTTTCTTTCCCTGGCCTTATGGACATAATCTGCGGCGCAGAATCCAGGAATTTTGCGCGGAAAAGGTTTAAGGTCCAAGGAGGGGAGGGGGCGATCGAACCCCCAGGATCCGCCACCTAAAGAAATGATAAATACTTAATTCTACTTCTGGCTAAGGTAGCTTCTTATTATTTAATTTTGAAAAGATCTTTCATTTGACGACACAGTAACTGTCATTGTCAAATATATCATCAAAGCTATGCATACATTGCTATAGAAAATGTTAGAAACTCAAATGGGCAAATTTATAGATGGTTTTTCTTTGCCATACTAGCTTAAGATGAAAATATTGTTATAACTAATTTTAAGACAGCCAAATGGACGGATAGAAGATTTTTAATTTTAAATATGTTAATTCTAGTTTCTGTTTAATAATTTAAAATGTACTGTCTCGCAATATGATGATTATATAATAAGGGATAAATCTTTCATTCATTTATTTGCTTTTCCCTTCATATTAACCAGAGGTACTCCAATTAACGTTAGTAAATCCGGTTCAATTGCATCAAGTTTACGCCATGTTCCTTTATTTATATCGCAGAATTTCGATAGTATCGTACGTATCGTAGATTTGAAGGATCCAAATTTGTTCTTCGTGTTATTTGTCTGCATGTTTTAGGTCTGTTTTCTGTTAATGGTTGATGGAACTTTGCTTTGAGGGTTTTGAGTGTATGATTTATTAAATTTAGAAAATATCCAATTTTGTTAACATTAACATCATTACTTAGTCGCTACTAAATGTTTTCACGTTTTTCTTGTAAACCTGAAGAATTATTACTTATAATAACATTTACTCAATGAGGTTAAAATATAGTAACTGCAAAGAAAGTATCCTTCTCTTCTACCGTTATAAGAAACTCGATGCGGTCATGCATCAAGGATCAGCTCGTCACGGTGCCTGTCATTCCTATCTACCTTTGAATCGAAAGAGGAACAACTCTCACAGCAAAGTGAAACTTTGCTATTCATCCGATTATGTGTAAGGTCCAACCAGAATGCTCTATTTGTCTGAAAATATTATTTTGGACAAAATTGACAGACTTAAGTGGCAATAGTGTATAATCTCCTTTTAAATTTGGCAGTGTAACTTTTGCACCTGAATTTTAAATAGAAGATTGACAATGGGGTCATTTTTAAGAGGATCTGCAAACTACGTCTGGTGCACCACAAGTGTACTTGGTAAAGGTGCTACTGGAGCTGTCTACCAAGGAGTTGACAGGCGGACAGGTGAGGCTGTAGCGGTAAAAGCCTTCAATGCCTTATCACAACTTCGACCAGCAGCAGTGCAAGCCCGAGAATTTGAGGTTCTTCGAAAAGTCGATCATGAAAATGTTGTTCGCCTTCTGGCAATTGAAGAGGAAGAAGGAGAACCAGTGTCAAAGGTGAGAAACTATTAATTTATTATTCATCAAAGTTTAACATTTCAGAATATTAGTTTGACATAACGAAGATGGGTTCTGTTTGTATATTGATAAAAGTTTACTTTATTATTTATTAGATTTTTGTAATTTGTTTCTTTTAAAAATTTCATACAATGACTTCACTTGGTGAAATTTTTAAATTATTCACTCTTTCACACAAAAATTTGTTTCATTTTATTTACTGAATTGAAAATATTTATTAAAAAACAGTTACGTGCTCTCAGTGAAGTTTAATCTATTTGTGTTTTTTGATTATATCCAGGTTATTGTAATGGAATTATGCACAGGTGGAAGTTTGTTCAACATGTTGGATGATCCAGAAAATGCCTATGGTCTGCCAGAAGATGAATTTTTACTTGTGTTGGAGCATGTCACTGCTGGGATGAAACATTTACGAGATCACAATCTAGTCCATCGAGATTTGAAGCCAGGGAACATTATGAGGTGTTTTTTGTCATTTTTTATTTTTAACTTTACTTTTATAATTATTATTCTTCGATTTCTATTTGCATTTTTATTTTTACAAAGAAAATGTTTTTGGGAGTAATCACCATTAAAATTCGACCTTCAGTTATTATGTATCTTAAATAACATAATTCTTAGTAGTAGAAATTTTGAGGTTTATGACCACATGGCCTGATTTCATCTATTGTATAACAGGTTTATTACAGAGGAGGGAAAAGCTGTTTACAAATTGACAGACTTTGGTGCTGCCAGAGAATTAGAAGAGGGCCAGCAATTTGTTTCTCTTTATGGCACAGAGGAATACTTACATCCTGACATGTATGAGCGTGCAGTATTAAGGTGGCAACAGCAAGGTGGGCCCCAGGCTCATGGTGTTGGTTCTAGTCGTGGGCCACTGGGTTCGTCATCTGGTTCAACTTCATCATCATCAAGGAAATCATTTGGAGCTACAGTAAGCCATATTAAATTTAGGTCTTTGCTATTTTGTTGAACATTTTAACAAAATAACCCAATTATTTCATTATAAATTTTACTACTGTATATCTTCGCATATAAGGCGATTCGAGTATAAGTCGAAGTTTACTTTTTAGCCTAAAAAAGTACCTAAAATCCAAGACTCGAGTATAAGTCAAAGCAAAGAAAACAAAAACGATAATTTTGAAATTTACAAAAAAATTAATATATGTATATACAGGTGAACCTCTACTTACGTACATTCAAGAAATGAACAGTTTGTAATTACAAACATTCCACATACCAATGAATTGTGCCTCGCACTTCATTCACGAACACACCCTCTCGCACTTACGAACATCGGTCGCAATAAGAACGTAAACTTGTCAACACTTGTCATTTGCTGTTTGTATTAGAAACCATACAGGTGCATGTTTAGGTATGTATTGTTTTTTATTACCCTTGAAATATGGAAAACAATCGTAAACAGTGTTTTTGAAAGTGCTCAGAGTGGTAAAAAACGTTGAATGCTTTTGATGGAGACTAAAATGGACATAATACACAGATCAGAAAAAGTTGAGTCACTTGCTTCGATTGGTCGTCTTTATGATCTGAATCGTTCAACAATTGCAACCATTTTAAAAGACAAAGGAAAAATTGGTGATCATATTCGCAATGCAGACTCTGTTCAGTCCATGATTATAAATAAAAAACAAAATGTCATGGTTAAAGAAATGGAAGTGTGCTTAACAATTTGAATTCAGGATCAAAATAAAAAACCAACACTTGAGTACTGAATTGATTCTTCTGTTCAATCCACTCATTTGCGCAAGTTTTTTTTAAAGATAAAATATAAATTTTAAGTTTTCCTTTCAAACTATGTAAGTATGGCGATGCTGTATTATTTTATCATTAGCCTTTGCATTTTCCACTAGTTAGAGTGAATTTTTCATTCTAGTGTGCTTCAAGTCAGTCAAATGTTCTTTTTTGTCAGTCATGCTTAATTATTGACCCAGAAAAATGTCCATCTAGTTTGTGACTCTAATATAAGTCAAAAGTAGGGTTTGATCTGCCTAAAAAAGGAAGAAATTTCTCGACTTATACTTGAAGATATATGGTAGTTATAATAACATATTTATAATACAGTAAAAACCTGTCAATACTGATATCTTTGGGATCAAACAGAGACAAGTTTTTATCAGCCCCCCATTCAGAAACATTTTGTGCAGACACATTTCAGCTCATGTTTCAATTCAAATTTGTATTTGTTTTTATATTTTTTCTTTTACTGTATGCAGGTTGATCTATGGTCAATGGGTGTAACCCTTTACCATGTTGCAACAGGTCAACTGCCATTTAGACCATGGGGTGGGCGTCGAAACCGAGAAACAATGCATTACATCACCACACGCAAAGCATCAGGAGTTGTTTGGGGTGCTCAGTCAACTAAGGGTGGCCCAGTTGAGTGGGGTCGCTCCTTGCCACCTCATTGTCCATGCTGCCGAGGACTTAGACGACTTCTCACTCCACTTCTTGCAGGCCTTTTAGAGGCTAGCCCTCAGAGAATGTGGACTTTTGAAAGATACTTCTCCCAGGTATTTGAGAAACAGTTACTTTTAATCAAAAACAAAATGATTTATTATTGGGGTGAAATGGCTTATGACGTATTAGCTATGTATAAAAATTAAAGTAGATAAAATTTTTTCAAACTTTGTTGTGCTTATATTTTATTTACAAATGATCTTAATAAAGAGAAAGAAGTTTTCACTTGAATTATTTTTAGTTTAGATATTCATTAGAGAAGATAACATTTAATGTTTCATCACTGTCATTATTTAATGAATATAAAGGTGTACCTTATAAAAATATGAATCATATTCTTATAGGTTACAGCATTGCTCTCCCATCAACGTGTGCATGTGTTTTATGGTAATGGAGCGCAGGAGATTCGATTATATCTTCGATCGGACTCTACTATGGCAGACTTGCGCGCTGCTCTTACAGAAGAGACTGGAATCCTTCCAAGTGCTCAGTTGCTGCTTTATAGGTGACATAATATTTGTTAATTAGATTCTCAAATTACTTTTCTTTATGCCACAAGTGAATAGTTCATATTTTTCTGAATCTTAAGAGGAATTCAAGTAAAGTCAACTTAATTGCTATTTTAGAAATATATCTTGTAGCTTTTTAGCACCTAAGAAAACTGTTGAATTATTGTAATATGTTTGGTTATTTTGGTTGAGGTATATCTCTACAATGGTGTTCAGTTCTCAAAAACATTAACCATTATTAAATAAAAATGTATATAGGTTTATATTGTTGTAAAAATGGGTTTTAAAAGATCTTTAGGAAAATTATTAGATAAGCTGCTTTATAATAACTTGAAAAAGACGTTATTTTGCTTGAGATGTTGATTGAAACATCAAGGAAATTAAGGTTATGGTCAATTTCCAGCTCGTGTAAAGTTTATGGAAAAATGAAGGGAATTTAAAAAGGATACAAATTGTGTTATTTGTCTTCTAGTGCCTTTCCTTATACAATGTATATCATCCACTTAACAATTCCATCTTATAATATAAAGTAGAAAGGGTGAACCTGAATTAAATAGCTTAAGCGCCCCATACACGGTCGAGCATGCTTGGTTGGCTGTTTCATGATCTGTCAGCGAGCATGCTCGTCGTGCCCACTCACGGTTCCAACATCAGATGAGCTTCAGTATGAAATAGCCTCCGAAATGGCACTATCACAGAATCAATTAGCAATCATTGGCGGTTTGTTGTGTCTTGAAGATCAAAAAAAAAGAAGAGTTTGGTCAAAGCAGTGGCTTCAAGGACATCATAAGTACAGTCACATGGCTTTATTAAAAGAACTGCAATCCACAGAACCTGAAGACTTTAATAATTATTTAAGAATGGACAGAACAACATTTGTGTTTCTTTTAAACTTAGTTGCACCAAAAATTGAGCGAAAAGACTAACATGAGACAATCAGTGAGCACTGAAGAACGTCTCATGGCTACATTACGATTTCTTGCCACAGGGAGAAGTTACAAAGATTTGAAATTTAGCTGTGCTATTTCACCACAGTTGTTGGGACAGATAATTCCGGAGACTTGTTCGGCAGTATATGAAGTACTGAAGAAAGATTACCTGAAGGTTCAGGCAACCAGAGACCCGTCATGGTTGGGGCGACCGGAGCACTTTCCCTGGGCACATATTCAGGTGGACCCCAAAACTGATTATATTTATATTTTTTTATATTGACGTACACAGGATTTAAAAATATACATTCTGGACATGCGTAGTAATTATTCCCTCAGTCTAACAAATTCCCATAAAAACATTAAGGAAAATTAGAAAACATTTATACTATTTTCATAAATTAAACACAGTGTGATGGTTATTGTTATGGAAACTTTTATTCGATACAATACAAATTAAAAATATTTGTAACGTAAAAACCGATTCTCCACTCTCTTCACTATAAACCTCTACTCCGTTTCAAATGTTTGCCATGAGGTCACGATGGCTATCTATAGCTTTTTACTTTCTCCATACGTAGTAATGGGAAAGTATTGTTTACGAAAAAAATAGACCGAGATTTCAACGAAAATACACATTTTGAGGTCCCTAGAACATGTGTAGACTATTTTCGGAATGTCTGTGTGGGTGTATGTGATTGTGGGCGCTCTAACTAAAAAAGTACATCATATTAATACCAAATTTCATATATAACACTTTAGCATGAGCACAAAGAACTGATTAGTTTTTGGACAATACGGGTTATCAGGAAGTCAAGGTTTATTCGAAACCAATTTGGTTTTTGCGATATTTCTCCGTTAAAACATCATTATTGTATATACAATTCTATACAAAGGTTATAGAGAATGTAATTTCCTACAACTTTCATTTGAAACAATTTTCCATTGCAGTTATTGTTTAGGAATTATTTATAAATAATCGGTTTTTTCGCTTTCCGTCAAATATCTCCTTAAAGACGTTGTAATTGGTCATCTTTGTGAGGACCGAAGTTTTAGAGAATAATATTTCTTCCAAGTTTTGTTTGAAACAAATTTTCGTAGAACCATCCATTTAGGAGATATTTTGCTTTTTCTTGATTTCCAGTATACAGCGCCACCACCATGTAGTGGTGAATTATGTAAACATATTCAAAGTATAAGTAATTTACGGCTAAGGACGACTGTATTCATTTATGATACGAAATAATAATTTTGCCTTCTAATGCTATTCATATTAATTAAAATATCTATACCCCAAATATGGAGAAAGTCATGTGTTGGCCACATCAGATTTTTATTCTCTTGCCATCACCTATAATCTGCAAGATGTGAGGGAAGTTGTTTGAACTACTCGTGCTGGACTCGGTGCTTGGAAAATAAAATTGACGAACATGAGCCGAGCATGAGCCCAACATCCAACCAGCGAGCCTTCCCACAGACGGTCGAGCGGCTCGCCGCCAACATCCTTCACGAGCATATTCGACCGTGTATGGGGCGCTTTACATTTTAAGTGGTTATCCACCAACAATAGATAATACAATGTTAGCACAAAAACAGAGAAAGTTGGTGATTGAAATACGCTTTCCAATCTCCAACTCCCTCGAGTTGGCTTATCACATTCTAAGCTGTGCTGCTAATGCAAGACTGTAATTGTTAGCTGGGCTTGGTTCACTATTGTTTGCCTATCTAGGCATCAGAAATTTTTCTCCCATCCATAAAATCTGATAAGCTTCCTTGTTAGTGAAAATTAAATTCTATAGATTGTTGCAGGTATGTAATATCTAATAATTTTCCTAGAGACATACATATATAGGGCCTTTTTTTAAACTTACCATTTTTTGATATGGTAAGCAATAAAAATTAAACTGTAAGAATGAAGGAAAAATACAAAGCAGTTTATCAGATTTGTAAAATAGGATAAAACTGTTTAGCGGTTATTATTCTGGATTTTATTTGTCTGTTACATATTATAGTATTTCATAGCATATACATGAGCTCAATAGTAAATTTCTTGTTATTATGTACGTATCTACAGCAATCAAGATGTGTTAGTTTAAAATAAAATGAACTGTTGAAGTTTATGTTTTTTAAGTATGATTGTGGCCTTTTTAAAAAGTTATTTGGCAAATCATATACTTATGCTTAAGTTGATCTTATCCACAGGTATGATTTCAAATAATAAATCATTCTTATTTCAGAGACAAAGAGTTCCTGCCACGTGAAGGTGATATTACCCCTATCTCTCGTCTTCCACCCACTGCACCAGATTCCTCTCGTACCCTCATCCTATTTTCAAAGGAGGACAATGAAGTTGAACCAGGAAGACGTGGGCCGTGGAGCGATGGAGGTCCAGGTGGAGATGATGGTGAGCTTCCAGTAGGGTCTGGCCTTGAAGAGAGACTGTGCTTCCCAACATTTCCCACTACAGTTGCTGTTGATGCTGATGCTTCTATTGCCAAAGCTGCATGTGTTGCAGCTCATGAGTGGCGCCGCCGTGTTGAGTCTCTTGGGATAGTTGCAAGAGGTTCTACACGTGGTGCAGAGGCTCTGGCTTCGGTGGTGTCATTGGCTGTGAGTATGGCTGAAGATGAGGGACGGTCTGCTTTGGAAGATGCAACTGTTGCAGTTCAGAGAGCTATGGGAGCTGCAGGGTGGGCTGCAGCCCTTCAACGAGAGGACCTACGTGCTGGAAGGGGAGAGGAAAAGGCCAGGGAGCTAGAACGCAAGGTGGGCATTTTTAACTGTGCTTGCTTCTGGAATGATTGAATGAAGCTTTATTATACTGCATAGATATTTGTTCATATAACATAGAGTTTGAAAAAAGTTTCACCTTGTTTCAACAGGTGCAATGAGTCACTGTCACACCTTAAAACGGTATGGTTTGCCAAAATGAAGATTATTTCTCTGTAAAGCTGAAGTATTGAGGGATTTCTTTTCATGATAATGACATGGAGTTAAAATGTTTAATATTCACTAGAAAGAATCATTAGTACTGAAGTCCCTCAATTTTTACAGGTTTTATGTTCAAGGTTTCGCACGTTAATGTAAAGAGATTATTGTAGCAATTTTCAGTGTTTATGGAAGTTGAATTTCATTTATTCTCAGCCTATGAGAGAGATCAAGATTGCTTTTTCTGCCAAATAAAAAACTATTCTGATTTAGGTTTTGTATGGGATGTGGGACAAATATTAAAAATACGGGAAATCATAGCCAATACAGGATGCATGCTTAAGATACAGATACAGATTTTTGCTTAATGTGAAGTTGGCAGGAATGCATCCCCTGCATCAATTTTCTGAAAATGGGGGAAAATAGTGGTCTAGTGATTAAAAACAATTATCCTGCGTGAAAAAAATAAAAATTGCGGTGAATAATTATTTTCCGAAAAATTGGAGAAAACCTAGCACAAAAAATTAAATCTTACACGAGAAAAAAGTTGAACAAGGCCAGTCTCGAACCCCGAGACCACGCATCGAAAGTCCTACTCGTTATCCCCTAGGCTATGGTTGCTTATGAACTCGAGAGCGAAGTTACTAATATTTATTGAGATTGGCCCATTTTTGTACTTTTTAATTAATTATTTCTCTTAAACTAAAAGGCGTTGGCCCCTAATTCCGAAATGGAATTTGTTTTTGACCTAAACTTCCCACTGGTAGAAGATGAATCAAATCTGAGAGTTACACTCCGTAGCCTCTCCTTGTGAGTCCAAAAAAGTGGTTTTTACAATGCTGTCTGTCTATGGGTGTGTCTGTCTATGGGTCTGTCTGTCCGTGGCTCTAGAGCCTAAACAGTAAATCGAAAATGAATGAAATCTTGTACTTAGGCATTTTATCATACAGAATAGATACTATGAAGAAATGGTTGACATTGCACAATAATTAAGGACAGTTTATTCTACGAAATTTTAACAACAATTTGATTTTCTCAAAAACGGTTCCAGTGATTTTGATCAAATTTCGTACAGTTACTTGAGTTTACATCATCAATAGTACTTAATAGTTCATATTTCTCAAAGAATGAATATAAGGCTAGCGTATTCTAGGCAACTTTAACAACAATTGGATTTTCTAAAAAACCACTCGTACGATTTTCATCAAATTTCGTATAGTTATTTAAGTTGATGTTTATAATTTTTGTACGTAGTTCATATTTTTCAAAAGATAATTAAACGACGCATTAGTATATGAGAAAGTTTGTACAATGTATATTGTATCGATTTTTTTATTATATATTAAGCTTTTTTGTCATATTGTTTACCATATAATTTTATTGTTTCTCTTATAAATGACTATAAAACCCTGTGATAATAGGTATTTCCATTGAATGTGGGCCCAAAAATACCATATGTAAAATTATTTCCCTTTGGGCACTTAAAGAGTTCTAGTACCGCCGGCAAACGAAGTTTTTCGCTTAACATGAAGTTGTCAGAAATGCATCCTTCGCATTAAGCAGGGGTCACCTGTATATTGAAAGAATATGAGACTATATTGAAAACTAAAGAGGTACCTTAACCTTAGTTTCAATAAATAATATTCAACTTTTGCTGCTTTCATTTTAATTATTTCATATATATTCACATATTGTAATATTTCATATTAATTTTTTTACATTTACACACTTTTAAAAGAGTATAATCGTAATATAAAGATATTTTATATGATTGTAATCATATTGTTAGTAAGCTGTTCTTAACTATAATTTACAATGTTGTATTTGTCATGAAAAATTTTTTCTGAAACGTTTGAGAGATAAATCCATAGAAGGTACAGGCAGACTTCTACTCTCATACATGTGTTCCTGAAAACATGTATGAAAGTCGAATGTACGAAAGTTGAACAATAGACTTACATGTTATAATGGGGGTTCCATTCCCAGAGAACCAAAAACTATTATAAAATCCCTAATTATGGTATAAATGTTTAGTTTTTTGAGCATGGGATTGAGCAGGAGATTGTGATGCTGACTTTGATGGTGTTTTATCAACTTTCTTGAAAAATTTGTCAAGAGAAAGTTGAACAGCAGCTTTCTTCTTCTCTCGATAAAGAAGTCTGTAGCAAGCTGTATCCCTATCAACAGCTCTATGGACCTGTGAACGTCCAGTCTTCATACATACTGATAGCCTTACCTTGAATTTTTGAAAGACTCATTGGAATGTGTTTTTGATGCTGATCCTCAATCCATAATTTTAAAGAACTCTCCATTTCTGCAATCACTACACCTCGCCTTTTAGACACAATCGTCGATGGTATATTTCCAGCATTTTGTACATGTTCTTTAATTTTGTTCTTTATATATATAAATTCAAAGTATGAGCAAATTCGAATGAGATTGAGTATTCTACAGTAAGAATATGAATCCTCGTTCATTTTGGCGTGTTTTAGCGCAAATTTTGCATCGATATTTTAAGATATTTAAAGAGTAAAAGAATGAAAGCCTTCAAACCATAAAGGTGATTTTTACATGTTATCTTATGGGAAACAACATTCATCCTCTGAAGTCAAACCCATGACCTATTTTGAAATATTTTTAGTCATAACGTAAAGATTCATTAACACTGAAATCCTGAGAAATTTCGAGCTTCTGAGTTTATTTCTAATTGAGTTATTCACAAAATTAGAGCATTACGCATGACCAATGATGATGACCATTACGATTTTATAATACAGAGAGATAGGCTAAAATACAATAAAATATTTAAATAATTGCACAAATAAACACTGTTGTACAGACAAAGATGGCGATGCTGCTGAAACTGTTGGCTGGCAGGCAGCACCACTACGTGGTAACTCAAAATGTTCGTTCGTCATTTTGCTGATGTACAAAAGTTCGAATTTGGCACACGAAAGGCGGTTCAGAGGTCTCAATGTATAATGTACGAAAGTGCGAGTTGTATGAATGTCGAATGTACAAAAGTCGAGGACCACCTGTATAGGAATTATTTTTTGCTGGAATTTATCCTACATCCTAGGAGCATTTTTTAAATAAATGGAATTGCTCTGTTATAAAATTGGAGCTCTTAAAAGTGATTTTTTTGAACAGGTGCGTGGTTTGTGTGCTGCTGCTGCCAATCTCAGAGCAAGAGTTGGTGTTGGTGGCCACGGAACTGTGCTAGCAGCAGAGTTCTCTGGAGGAAGTGGTGCTGCCCTCTCTGCTTTGGAGAATGGTACAGTAGCAGCAAGAGCAGCATCACTGGTTGGTCGCCTTAGGGAAGCTTGGGCTCAACTTTTAAGGGATTGTGCTGCTCGAACCCTTTCTCACAATGATGAGACTTTCCACTGGCTTGAACGTGTCAAAGCAAGGCGAGCTGCTTCTGCAATAGGTACCCTTGGGTCAGGAGCTGAAGCTGCTGGATCTCTTTCTTCTGAGCGTCTCTCTGATCAACTAAAAGTATCACTAACAGCTCTCTTGCAGGTAGGATGCATTCCTCATAAAATTAATGAATTATACCAATTCTCCAAAGCGATTATAAATTTATCTGTTGGTACGTTGAAGCGATGAAATTTCTTTATCATATCTAAAATTTTTTCTCTTAAATTTTGTAAAAAAGTTTTAAGATTTATTTACACGTCAGAAAATTTAATATTTCCAATTTATTGTAACAGGTTATAAAACTTAAGGCATTTTATGAATGTTATATTTTTCAACCATTCATTATAAAAAATACAGTGGAATCCCCATTTAACGTTTGCGTCGGGGACAAGTTTTTTGTACCTTAAATCAAGTAATACATTAAATGGGAGTTATCTAAAATTGAAAGACTAAATGGCAGTTCATTAATGTCAAATATGTTTTATTAGTTAAAACACAAATATTAAGTGTATAGATTAATTACGATCAATTTTTTCATTCGTAAAATTTCACAGAACGAAGATGGTTGAGAATAATACCAACTGTAAGTCTTCCAGCGAAGGTGATTCTTCTAGCTTATGGTTTTCTTGCGAAATTAGTGGTCATTTCATGGCTGTGAGCCTCATTGCACCTCCTAGCAGTGAATTTGCGATCTTTAATTTTTCCGAGACAAACTTTCTTAAAACTTTTAAGCAAATAAACACACTTAATTGAAGCGCTCCTATATAGGAGGAATCACCCAAGTGTGCAGATCCTTTCAGTTTTTTAAGTTCGCATGCTAAAATGAATACATGATGTAATTAGGCTCGCGTGGGTTATATAAGACGAAGAATTTCCCGTTGAATTTCAACGGATTTAGTGAAGCTACTACAGCACAACATACAAACTCTTTAAAATATATAGTAGATACTTTTAAAATTATAATTAGCTTTTCTTAACAATTAATCATATGTGCTTGTAACAATCTGTTTCCAAGCCTATTGCATTCAAATATAACGATAATTTTATTTCCTATCATATTACTTTTGCCAAATCCAGCTTCATTTCTTGTGTAATTATGCCTTGCTGAAATATTTACTTTTTTGTCTTGTAAGCAAGAAAGCCGTGAAAAAGCAACGTACAGTTGTCCATGATTGAACACTGACTCCGGTAAATGTACACCAGATACGTAGGGATCGCAATACCGGTAAACCGGCTTACCGGTAAATAGCTCAAAAATCCGGTAAAAATTTACCCGTAATTTTGTAATTTTTTACCGGTAATTCGGTAAATAAAAAATGTTTTTAATGCATGTTAAAAAAATAATAATATTCCCGTGTTTGAATGTTTCAATGTTTCTCAAGTCTTGATTCTCTCAGCAGAATTGCGCATGTGCTTAAGGCTGATGCAATAATCAGTAGTCAAGAAAGTACAGGCGACACTCAATTTACGCAGTGACGTAACTAGCATTTCATGTGCCCGGGTGCAAAATTGAGAAAGTGGGCCCATAGCACATTAGTTTATAATTGAATTTTAAAAACAACACAATTTAATAAAAACAAAACACATTTGACTTTATAAATGTTTTATAACATTACATAAATACAAAATTACGTCAAAATATGCAATTTTTGTGATTATGAAATTTAACAAAATTTCTAATATGTATTAGCAAAAATCTCTATTAGAAATTTTGGTTTTATCCCTTCTGTGTGGGGGCAAGCATAGAAATATACCTGGCAAGAGAGGAGTAGGATCAGTTTTTGAATCACAATAGATACTCCCTGCGAGGGTTTCTATCCTTTGCTCGGATCGAAGGCAACCCTCTCAGCAGGAGGTATGATTTCAGGTCAAAGAAGTCTGCCTCAATTTTATTTTAGAATAATCGATTGAGATATATATCATATAGCTGGATCTCGGTTTTCATATGAAAATGCTGTAGGAACGCCAATAAAAAACTATTTTGGTGTAGTATTTCACAGGGAATACGAATAATTCATCAAAAAAACAGGAAATTTTTTATCAATTATAAAGCTATTAGCAAAGTATGACGATCAACTTTTAAACTCACTCCAAGGAAAAATAAAGTATTTATCGCCAAAAGTTCAAAATGAAATATTTGAAATAGCAAATGCTGTTTTAGAAAAAAACATTTCTGAGTGCAAATCAACAGCTTTTTTCCTATATTGGTTGATACAACACAAGGTATATAACAAATCGATCAGTTGAGCATCATTGTCCTCTCGAGGACCACGGATTGGCTAGTCCCCAAAGCTAATGTGATCTTTAGGAAACAGTCCATTTGGTTGATTTGGTTCACATAAAATAATCGTTCATCTTTCATTTTCACTCATATCTTTGGAGTATAGGGCTCTCTCTTTATGGCATGCAGATTGTAAATCAGTATCATCAGGTAATTCAACGCAATTTCTTAACTCATCTGATGTATCCAGTCCCAAAGGGCATTCGAATTCATTTTCTACCAGTTGTGGAGTTTCTGATTCAGATAATATTCTTTCATCATTGCCCAATCCCTGTCCTTGGTGATTTGATTATTGTTTTACAAAAGATGTTATTTTGTGACATTTTTTAATTTCATCTTCTTGTTTTTTGTGCAATTTTTGTTTCGTGGGACTAGTTCCGTTTTGTACGATATTGGTTACTCTGGATGACTTTTTGTTTACTAAAAATGCGGCGCTAAAAACCTAAACCGGTGCCCAAGTCCTGGCTATGCCACTGAGTGGGCCCCCTCTGCGGAGTGGGCCCGGGTGCATCGCACCCCCTGCACCCCGGTAGTTACGCCACTGGATTTACGCCATAGATATGTTCTGAGGTTTATGGCATAAATCAAAAATGGCGTAAATCGAAAGTAATTTTCTCGCAGTATTTGATCATCTACAGTGGCAGCTCCTACGAAGTTATTCATTCCTACATGAACTTTTTAAACCTTAGTAAAATATTTCTTTATGGTGATGTAATGTCAGTAGTTATTTTTCTGTTTTTAATATTATTCCTTGAATATGTTTAATGCAGATAATGCGTTATAAACATTAATATCTTAACACTATTATCTGTTGATCTTTACAAAAAATGAACTTGAACTGCTCTCTAATACAATATTAGCATTGCAGCCAATAAAAGTTGCTGTAGAAGCACTATGTTCCAAAAATGTAAATTTGCATAATTCTGATGTAACATTAAAATTTATGCTTGATGAACTAACAAATCAAAACACATTTTTAAGCAATGACTTTAAAGAAGCATTGGTAGCTCTCATAAAGGAAAGACGAACAACTTATTCTGATGTTCTACATTTTCTTTATGATTCAAAGAAATAAATTGATGAAGATTACAGAATTTTCAATAAAACCAGCAAGGCCACAATAACAAAGGTAATTGTAGAGTTACTTGAATGCATTTCTGAAACTGAATCAACAGTAGTCAACGATTCCAACTCCCAGTCTGAGGATGCACCAAATTCAGTTCCTTCGTCATCAACTGCATTGTCTATGAAGGAAAAACTTCAACTGGCGATAAAGAAAAAAACTGACTCAACCTATGAAGATTCATCTCAAAACCAAAAAAAAACACAAAAGACCTAACACAAGTCGTAAGAAAGGAACTAATGTATTTTCAAGAAGAAAAAATAAGAGGAAAATATTTAAAAATGGATTTCGATTTCCTAATGACCAGTCGACCAACAAGTGTTGAATCTGAACGAGCTTTTTCAACAGCTGGGTTTATATATAAGGTTGCAGTTAGGTGACCATAGTCTCCAGTGGCACCCTTTGACCCGGGCAAGTGGGGCCTCTGCCCCGGGCCCCGCGCTTTGGCGGTTCGCACATGTCACAAACAAAAAATACGTGTATTAAATAAGAGATAAAATGAATATACAGAATCAAATAAAATAATTTTATGAACTATATTCACAACCAAGCGTATATTACTGTATCTTGTATGAAACACAGGAATGAAACGTATAATGTCTGAATACACCTAATTATTACAGTTTATTGCACAAAATAAGCAACCTGTGTAAACATAAGGAGTACTTTCCTGAAGAATGGAGTTATCTTAAGCCAGCCAATCTTCCCGGATTAGGCGGGACAGTCCCGGATTTCGATAGTTTGCCCCGCATGGTGAGGAGTCCCGGAAAATGTTTTGCATTCATACAATTTGTTCCGCTTGCCCCGAATTTTCACAAATAATCACACTTGAAAATTGAGCGAATTGCTAAGTGCTCTTACAAATATCGCCCTCGCTCCATGTTAGCCGTCATGCATCGGTTCAAATTACAATGTATACTGTTGTTTTAATACATTGTCGCATAGAATAAATTTCATACATTGCCACATACAAAATGTGGCGTAATTGCTGATGCTATCAGTCAGTCGCATTCGAAAACTTTTAGTGTCGACATCGTAGACAAGTAAAATATTTCGATCTTCTTATCTGATGTAAATACCAAAATATCATTGCTGAATTTAATGTTTTTCTTTTGATATCTTGAGTGCGTTCTACGTCTATAATACGGGAATATACATATCTAATACTAGATAATATGTGCTTGCATTCTGCAAGCATTTTCAAATTTTAGCATTTTTACAAATTCAAATTATTCCCAATCGATGTTGTACATAATCATATAACCGTGTCAAATTTGGAGTTTGTAGCTCATTTAGAAATGCCATATAATTTTAATCCTCGTATAGGGCAATAATGGAGCAAAACAGCCCCTAACATTATGAATTTTTACATTCTAAGATTTTTTCAATCTGTTTTAACTAAAAACCCATAATTCTGCCAAATTTCAAGTTTGTATCTCATTAAGAAGTGCCTTATAATTATCACACTCGTATGGGGCCGAAAAGGGGCTAAGCCACCCATTAAAAATTGGAATTTTTGCAATTTTACAATTTTATCTAAGTTTGCCATGAAAATTCTATAATTGTGCCAAATTTCAAGTCTCTAGATCCTATGCAGCTGCCTCGCATTTTTTGTTCTCGCATGGGGCCGAAAAGGGGCAAAACCGCCCCTTAAAAATGAGAATTTTTGTAATTTTATAATTTTATCTTAGGTTGCAATGAAATTTCTATAACCGTGCCAAATTTCAAGTCTCTGGGTCCTATGCAGTTGCATCGCCTTTTTTGTTCTTGAATGGGGCAATAATGGGGCAAAACAGCCCCAAAAATGAGGATTATATCAATATCGGATTTCCTTCATTAGGTGTAGTTTAACATTAACAGCATTAAAATATAAGCCTCTGATTCCCATTAAAAGCTTACCCATATGAAAGGATAGAGCTTGTTACCAAGGATGCCTATTGTTAGACCCAGAAAAATTAGCAATTTTTTGCGATAAAAACTATAAAATTACGCTAATTCTACTCGGATTTGCATTCCGTCTTTAAAAATAAGAAACTACAATTTATATCCTATCCGACAGTTTAAGTCTCGAGTTTGTATCTTGACGGGAAGTAATTTTAAAATGCAAATATAAAAACCTCTACACAAATTTACATGTTTTCTTATGGGCAAAAAATGGGGCAAAAAATGGGGCAAAAAATGGGGCAAAAAGGGGCCAAAATAGCCCTTCAAAATAGTAATTTCGACAGTTTTGGATTTTTTCCTTCGGTTGTGACCAAAAACCTATAATCCTACCAAATTTCAAGTTTCTGGCACATCTGGAAGTGCCTCATAATTTTGTATCCTCCTATATATATGATATATATATATATCATGTGTAAGAAGCATCTATATATTATAGATAATAATATCTATAATATGGGAATATACATATCTAAAAATATTAAATATTTTTACAATTATTTTTTAGTGCGCGAATTATACCTTGATAATTTTAGATTGTTAAGGGGCCCCACAAATGCTGATCGCCCCGGGCCCCACACCCCCCTAGGGGCGGCCCTGATATTCTCTATAAATTATGTTTTCTGCAAACCTATTTTAACCAAAAAGACATCTAATAAGAAAGACTTTCAAAGTGTTTTTTGTTTATATTAATATTAAACAAAATTACGTTTGGAATAAATGTTTTGAATAAAATTTTTTTCATATATATTAGTTTTATAGTTGATTTGAATAAAATTTGTATTCCATTAATATTTACCTATCATTTTTCTTTCAATTTAGCATTTTTTTGAAACTGTATAAATTACCGGTAAATTACCGCTAAACCAGTATTTGTAAAAATTTTTACCGAATTACCGGTAAATCAAAAGTCGGTAAATTTGCAATCCCTACAGATACCTGAGCTTATTTATGTTAATAAACATTATAATGTAGAATATAATGATTTTACTTACAAAAAATATAAGATTCCAGTATTCAATAGACGAAAGATGGTTCAATTACTTTCATCAATAAATGCTTCCTGAATAATAATCAGTATCTATTTATGTTGCTATCCATAAACATCGATTGTTTTGTTGCTTAAACAAAAGTGCAAAGCGAATAACGCTAAACTTTCATCTATTTATAAGCTTCATTGAAGCTAATTGAATTGGAGGTAACAATGACAGCCGCCTTGGCAACGCCTGGAAAGAGTTCAAAAAATCCATAAAATTTCGAAACAAATAGCGTATATCTGAAAATTTCGATCGTGTAACATGTAAACTTCACAGGAATAAGATAGTATAGAGTTTTATTTGTCGAATAAAGCAAAAACAAAAAAAATCGGTCCATATTTACATATTTTAATGCTTGATGGAAGAATACCTTGCAAGTCAAGAAATGGATTAATACGTGTTATCTTATGGGAAAATGTTAATCCCCTATATTGGCAGCACTGATTAATCCTGGTTGACCAAACCTTGACCATTCACTAAGTTAGGATGTAAGGAATAATCGTACCAAATTTGGTTATTCTAGCTTTTACCGTTTAGGAGGAGTTCCATGAACAAACATACAAACACACAAATACACAAACACACGCTTCAAAATATATTATAGTAGATAATACAGTAAAACCCCGTTATGATGAGGGTTTCGGGAGACAGAATGTACACCCACGTTATCGGCAACCCGCGGTATTTCGGAAAATAATTTTTAAAAACGTGAAAGTATATGCGTTATAACAAATTTAATTGCAAAATACTATAAAAACTGATATCGTGTTTTGATTTAAATGCATACCTTAATTTAATCGGTATTTTTAAAATAGTCCATTATTTTCTTTTGGCACGACAGCTGATGGCATTTCTTCGTCACATATGTCTTAATGTTTTGCAAATGCAAAAGATGAAGATGATCACAATCACTCTGTCTCTCCATCCAATTCATCACTTCACTGATGTTATCCACTACGTTGCTTATTTAAGGGGTGTCAACCTCACACATCTCTTCATTTTCGCTGTCATCTTCCGATAATTTTTCTGCTCTTCTGTGGTTCTGGACTTCAGCTACAGTTTCTTATCATTCTTATAGACAGCGATGGGAGTTTAGCATTGCGGTAAAATTTGAACCAAGTTGTTTACGAAGAAAATAAATCGCGGTAAAATTTGAACCAAGTTGTTTACGAAGAAAATAAATCCCGGTAAAATTTGAACCAAGTTGTTTACGAAGAAAATCATTTTGGGGGACATGACTAGACTGCGGTATATCCGAATCCGCGGTATAGTGAGGCGCGTTATACCGGAGTTTTACTGTATTTACGAGTTTTGAATAATTATCCCTCAGTGAAGCAGTGTGGTGAGCGTTGGCAGACATTTCGACGACTGTTATCGGCTGGCCATGCATAAAATGACAACGCTAACAGTTCCAAAGTCCTTTTAGTCTCATTTGTTACATTTCAGCCCTTTATGCGAAGTGGGCTCACAAATTTGATTGCATGTCTTGTGTGGTGTAGGGAAATGCTACAGTGACTGACGAGTAAGAACATCCAAAGTTTTAATAACATCGCCGCCTCGATGTATTAATAACATTGTTGTGAATAAGACTTCCCTTTTTTTTTGGGGAATTGTCTTCCTTTCGGGTTAACAAGGTAAATATGGCTGTGGTAAATGCGGGTGGCCCAACTAGCTAATGCGTCACGTTAGTGATCGAGCGCCTGCAAACTGAAACGTAAAAAAAAATCCGTGTTCACGTGGTGACGTCATCGCAACTTTCGTGAAGTATGTACATAAGAGAGGACATTTAAGGTGGATTGACAAAACAGCACGACTACATATTAATTCTTTTGAGTTTATTTAATGTAGTAACAATGCCATTATGTGTTGTGCCATTGATGGTTAGATTGAATTAATATATTACATCTCCACCAAATGAAATATTCTTGAGTCACGGTAAACGCACCTGAAATTGAGGCGATGCCCCGCAAGGGACCAGAATTTTGTCCCTCAGTTGCGGGCAATTCACAAAATCGAGAAACACTAAATCGGGTAATACAATACATTATTTATATGGAGCTTTGGTCGGGACTGCAAAAAAACCGCCTTAAATGTGTGTAAACCTTAAATGGGAGAACCTTAAATCGGGATTCCACTGTATGTATAAGTTGTGCATTTGATGAAGGATTTTTTAGGTAATTTAATACAGTGTAACCTTAGAAGTTAATATACACCTAACTGGTGATTTTTTTCTTTATTTTCTTAAAATTCATGCTGTCATTCTCTCTTTGTGTCAAGTTACCCAATGTGTAGTGCAACTGTACTTAAAATATATTGTTCGGTGGAAAGCATAACTGATTTGGGTGGACTCAATAGCTATAAAAATGTTAAAAATAAGTATTTTGTGCTGTCAATTATAATCCATTTTTAAAAAGATAAAGTTTGGTAACAAGACTATGAGAATTCATCCTTAATTTTTATGAAAACCTTATACAGTAGGACCTCGATAACCATTGTTAATTGGTTCCTGGAGACCCAGATGATTAGTGAAACGACGACAGTCGAAACCGATTTTCCCATAGAAACCATGTCATATGTCAATAATTCGTTCAATAATTCACATACATTGAATTTTTAGACCATAGTTTACTGGACATTTTTGACTCTGCATCATTTACATTAATTCACTTCTAGTTTTATTTGCAGGGATGTCACATTTCTGCAATTTTTTTCCAACCCAGGAAAATTTTACTTAACCGGTCTCCATCTGACCACAAATCCACACTAATGATTCACTATAAATTATATTATCACTGTACTGAATACCCTCTTGAAATTAACTTAAAGTATATTTTAAATGAATAATTTATTCCACTAGTGATGATTGGCCTTTCACTTGAAGCAGGTTAGAATCCGCTCCGACCGACTAAATACTTTGACACAAATAACAAATACATATTAATCTTTTAGTTGCCTTAATTTTCAGGAAATGATTAATGTGAAATATAAATATTGCATGTTTATAATATATTTAAAATAAGTACACACCTTTAACAAACATCAACGAATGTTCTGTCACATGAAAATTTTTTTTAAACAATTTTTTGATAATTTTGGATGTACAGTCCATTGACCAAAAACTTTGATTATGGTTAATTACATGGAATGGAAATAGTCCTTCTGCTTCGCTAATTGTCTTTCCTTTTCAGCGAGATTAGTTTTTCAGAAGAAATCATATAAGTTAGAGCAGAAAGTGGCATTACTTAAGGCTCTCTTATGCTTTTCTGTTGCTAAATGTTTTGTGATATCACATCTGCCACCATGGGAGACAGAAAACTCATTTACATTTATCGCAACGAACAGTATCTTCTATTTTAGTTTTTTCAAAACAGGAAAATCCTTCGCCAAAAGTACATTGACCTTACAAGTTCTCTTCCTGTTAATTTTTTTCCTTTCCTATAGGTAAAAGGAAATAACTTAATTTAAAAGAGCTTTTAAATTTTTAAAGTATTACCACACCTTATATGTTCACAAAATAATAACTCACTGAAAAGTTACGTGAGAGCACTTGTCAATATCCCATCAAATTATTTTTTAAAAAACAAGCTTATGCCAGGATTCCTCATTTCCTCATTTCAAAGCGATATGGTGATCCACAGAAAACTGCATTAATATTTTCAACGTATACCTTTACTGAATCACTTGAATTATGTCTGGTGCAAAACTCATATTTTGTGCATATGAGACTTTTTTCATTTCACATCTACTGAAGGTCTACTTCAGGGGTGCCCAAATTGCGGCACACCACCTGATTTTGAAAAAATAAAATAAAATGTATAGAAATAAATTGAAAAATGTCAACGTTAACATTCTAGGTTTTACAATGTTGTTCTTTGACAAAAACGACCTGCTTCAAGGGAAAGGCCAATCATCATGCGCGAAATAAATTAGTCATTTAAAAAATATTTTGTTAATTTCAAGGGGATATTCAGTGATAATATAATTCATAGTGATTCATTGGTGTGGATTTGTGGTCAGTTGGGGCCGGTTAAGTAAAATTTTCCTGGGTTGGGAAAAATTGAGTCTGCCCCTGGGTAATAGACATTTTTGTGTTTTGCCCCCTCTGCAAAATTTGCTGTTGATGCCCATTATTCGACTTGGCCTAAATATGCTTCCACAGTGAATGAGTATGAAATTGAGCTTAATAACTTGGGTGCCGTGGCCCAATTATTGTATCATATTCATTTGCCTATTAATTCAAATTTTTAAAAGTATATGGTAGAGAAACTGGTCACAATGCATTGTCAAGATGACGAGCATTCGGAACATTTAGTTTACGTTGATATGAACTTTTTCGTCTTTATATAGCGATACATTGCCTTCGTTATCATGGAATTGGTATCACAGTAATACCTCGATATACAAAGTAGATGTGTTCTTGAAACTTTGTTCATATATTGAAACTTTGTATATCGAATAACATTAATATAATAGGATGCGATACCAACCTTAATAATTTAAAATCTTACAACATAAACCTTTTAATAAGCACTAATCGCATTTTTAAAAAATTTTATTTTAAAATAGTATTATACTATTTATTGTACATACATTGTAATCACAATAACTTACACTATTAGAAGTAAAAAGTGTACGTAAAATTTCACTTACAACACTGCTTTTGTGCTAATGAGATGACTTTCTGTGATTTTATGACTGCTTCAACATCTGGACATGGTTTCATTAGTTTCGGCATTTTGAGGTAAAATAACATTCTTTGGTTAACAACAGTCACTTTTTGCAAATTAAACACTTCATCATGGCAAAAAACAACACAATGTCAGAATTCTTACAACGAAGATGACGTTACGAAGATAACTTGAAAACAGTCAATACCTATGGAATGCTTGACGAAATGAACAAAACTGGAGAAAAGTAGATGTACTGCATTGCATTGAATTTGATATTCACTGCCTAACTAAGATCATGTGTTCATTAGTTCTGAGCCAGAAGTTATTCCATCCAGCATGTACACTAACATTGTAGGCATTGATTGAATCGGCTTGATTGTCATAAATACTAAGTTTGTTATAGCAAAACTTCGTATATCTAGTATTCATATATTGAGGTATTACTGTATATAGGTAACACATGATGATAAATTGTTACGGAAATTAAGATAATGTAGGCTGCATAATATATGCACCAGCGTTACCTTCTAGTGAATTTATCGAACTGTGATTTTGTCCAGAACCTCGAGGGGTCATTCGGTTCCTTTTCTTCATGGTCCCAAGTTGATAGGTGCTTATTTTCTTTTATCTACGGTCATTCATGTGTAAATATTTGTTAACTGTAAAATATTGCCGTGTTTGGGCTGTTGGTGCTTTTGAGTCAGACCACTTTCGATTTCAGCGATGGGCTTTAATGTCATTGAGCGAATTTACGAGTGAATGTTTCAAAACCAGGGCATCGAACCGTCATTTTTGTTTTGCTCTGGTTTTAGTTTTGGTTTACTCAAAACACAAAATTTCGGTTCAGTTCCAGTTTCACTCAGGGAATCATCAGTGAACTGGTTTTTTTCGCTCGGACATTAAGATATTTTTAGGAAAATTTCATGAACTGATTTATTAATTTATGTAATTTTTAATTAAAATAAATACATATTCACTATAAAATTAGTTCTATTAAAAAACTAATAATCACAACACGATAATAAATTATTTACATGTAAATATTTAGTATGTTTTTATTTATTTAAAATTGTATTTAGAATTAAATATTACAAATTTATTAACCTGAACATTTTCTTCCTGTCAATTTGATGGGTAATTGCACTAGTATATATAAATTTATAGAATGAGGGGCAGATAGAAGCTATTTAAAATATACTGATTTTTAAAACAATACAAAAAATTCCCCCAGTGGAATTTCGAGAAGCTGGTAGATATTATATTACAAAAGGCTTAAGGGTCATATTCGTGAAATGACCCAAGAGACTTGAGGGTTTGGACCCCATGGTGACAAAGTATGGGAGTGTGAGAGAATAGCCATTTGAGCATGGAAGATTACTGAGTGGTGGAAAAATCCCACCGTTTGCTTCCAGTGTTTATGTGAACCAAAAAAAGGAGCGAAATAAATGTCAGTCTTGGTTTTCATTCAAAAAATTTAATTTTTTGGTTCAGGTTTGGTTCCACTCTGGCCAAAAATATAATTATTTTTGGTTCGGTTCAGGTTTGATGCCCTGGTATAAACACACCAAATGATTTCAACAAACTAATGGTAATCTCCTCTTACAATGTAAAAATATTACTGAAAAATGTCATTCGAATGCTAAACTGTAGCAAAATATAATTTTATGCATCAAAGAAATTCATTCGAGCCTAAGATGGAATTTTACAGTACCTTAGATTAATTTAAGGTATGTTAATATAATACTTTTAAGATGAGATTAAAAAATATCTGGTACCTACTGTAGAAATTAGTTTGTTCATAGATTTTTTCAGCATAATTATCATTGGTTGTTCTTCCTTTTGCCCTTTATTGTACTAAAAATGCTATTTTATATTTTACCTTTCATTATAAATTGTAAAAAGTTCTGCAATGATAAATATAAAATAAACATCACAGATGATGTATTGTGCAATTGCTGTAGTAGTTTAAAAGTATTTTAATGGCAAATGTAATAAATTCACTTCCTTTTTTTTTGCTTAGGCTGGAATTCTCAGAAGGGATTTGGAAGGATGTCGTGCCGAGTTAGGAGTTGTTGTTCGTCGTTCTTCAACTCTAGAGGAAATACTTAGGGAAGAGGTTGCCAGCAGGGCATCTCCATTGCCTACTTTGGCACCAGCAGACAATGAGGCCAGTGTAGATGTTTCTCCCTCAGTAGGTGGTGAAGGTGAGTCTGTGAATAACCAAACCCTGTGTATAATTTCTGATCAAAGGCGACATCAAGAACCATCAAAATCTCTGTGGGTAAAGATGAAAAATAAGGTTTGTAGGACCAGTTGAAGCCTAGAAAAAATATTAACTGTGATGTTGTGTGCAGATCTGACCAATGGTTTAGCTTCATAAAGACTCAAAATTATTTAAGAATTATTTATTTTTATGGGATAAAGACAAAGAAATGCCTGTGATGTGCCTGATCCTGCCTATGGGTTAGAGTTCGCTCAGTTAATTTAGTCATGGTTTACTATGTGTCAGTTTGTATATTTTGGGTGCAACTATGCAAAATCCAACAAAATAATACAAATTTGACTTATAAATCAATGGCTGTTGTTACTAAAGTACATCCAAAAATTTAAAAAGGCTGAGTACTTTTGTGAATAAGATGGATTTAATTTTATTAATAAAAATTTTATCTAAAATATTCACATTGTGTTAATAATTTAATCATGTACCTCCACAGAGAAAGCCCTGTATATTACATTTTTCATAACATGAACATGAAAAAAATATTTACTGTCATGTGCGGAACAGATTTTTAGTAATGTTTTTCATAAAATATAGGTGGACAGAGCGTAATTAGTTGAGGGATACAGTGATACCATTTTATAACTGCTTGAGAATCTATTCAGTAAAAGTGTTTTTATATACAGCGATTTGGTTGAAATACAATTTATAATTTCAATTTCAATCTTTGAATTTTTGCTGAATGAATCCTATCCTTTTGATTAATTCACCTGCATAACTCTATTGGGTCAAATCTGTTTCAGGAATGAGTACTGTAGCTATGAGCGATGGATCTTTGCATTTAGAGACTGACCAATCACCTCAAAAGACTACAAAGGAAAGTGAGACACATCGAGGTGAAAGTCCTAAATTGAGTTTGGTTCTCGGGAAGAATCTCTTGCAGGTAAAGCAACTGCAGGAGGAAGTATTGAAGGTGATTTCAGAAAACTCTGATTATGTTCAATATCTTGATAGTCTGTCGTTTGATGAATTAGAAAAGGATGATAACAGACCTAAAGATCCTGTAGGAATAATTTGTAGTGAGTGATAAATGCCTACCTATGTTCAGTATTTAGGTTCTCAGGTATTATTAAGTCAAAGGTCTGTAAATGCTGTTTTAGTAAAAAAGGAAGAAATATGGATACATTTTAAATTAAAGGATATTGGGCCATGAATAATCTTTATACGGGTTCATTTGGTAATGAAGTAGTATTGGAAAGGTAAATTCTTTATAATAAACATTGCTTTTTTTCTAAAGATAAGTTTTGCTCATGCTCCTCTCATACCAGGTTTTTTAAAAACTGCTTCCTTTATTTTACTTTTGATTTCAAAAATGTATTACCTGTTTTTAAATTTGTACTGGTTTATTTATGTAAGATGGGGATGGTTTTGATGTGAATATCTTTAAACTAATTGAAGAATGTTGCTAGCTATTGTTGCAAAGGGAAATTTAAATAGTTGAAGAAACAAAGGTTATCAGAAATTTTGCTGTAAATAAGTCATGCAACTTAAAGAGTTTTATAATTTTGAAAACTTTGCCTTGAGCATAAGCAATCAATATGTTTTTTTCAAGTATTATGTTGTTTTTCTGGCATATTTTAAGCAACTTAGGATTTATTATAACTTATTTTTCAAATTAAAAATGTTTAATTAATATACTATTAATATTTTAAGTACTAAGCTTACACAGATAACAGTATTGTGAGAATCGTAAAAAAGATAAAAAATGAAAATTTTTCTCAGACAGGAGTCAGTATTGAAATAGCCAAGCATTCAGTATACATTTTGGAGAATATTGCCTGACTTCAACACAATAATTGAAATTACATTTTACTGTAATGACTTAAGTTGTTGCAACTTTGCATTAAGCAAAACTGCTTCTTGTAATTATTTGTAAGTATAAGTGTTCATTTATTTATAAACCTTTCTCTTTAAAAGAGTTCTTTATGCGAGTTACCAAATGTAATGTAAATATGTTTTTATAGAAAACTGTTAGATATTTGTTGTCCAATGGAAATGAAACTGTTTATATAATTATTTGTAAATCTTCAAAAGAAATACTTTTATCTTTAATAAAAATATTTTTGTTTAACTTTTAAACTAATAATTCTTATTATATGCCACATAACTTCATTTTTATCAAAATATTTTTATTGTAATTTTATTAGTTCATTTATATTTATTAGATGAACACCTTTCATTTAATATATTTATTATTATTTAAGAATAATGAAATAATTAATTATTACCATTTTTACCAATAATGAGATAATTCTCATATTTTAGTCAGTGCTTGTGAAAGAAATTTTATTTTATTATTTATTTATTGTATTTATAATTTTATAAATTTTCTTTACAAACTATGATGCTCATTCAATCCACATCTACTCATAATTTTCCTCAATTTTATCTCTGCAAGATCCATATACAGGTACTTCATCTGTCCTTATCCCAGTGTATTATCATCCGTTCCTTTAATATTTTTCGAAACATCATCATCTTTTCCTCACAGATTAGGCTTGAAGTCTATGTGGAAAGCTAGACTCATACCACTTGGCCACCACTCCCTTATTTTTCTATAAGCAGTTTTTAATTTCTGAACAGTGGAGTCTGTCCTATCCAGTTTTACTTAATACAATCTGATGATTTTTTTATTTTCTCTGCCAGTGTAAGTGTACATTCCCTTGACAAAAACCTTTCACCATAAAAGATGGTATAGGCACTTTTTTAAACAATTATAATCAGATCATCAAGAACCTGTAGTTGAGAGATTATTTTTCAAGGTAAAACCATGAGATATGGATTACAAAAACGAGAATTTCATTTTTATAAGATATCCTCAAATTTCATCCAGATCAAACATTTTTAGCATTTGTTGTTTTTCCTTTCAAGTGCATCTGACCATTTGTCCAGAACTTTATTGAGCCCCTGGATCATTAATTAATTGATCATCCAGCCTTTCTCCTTACACTTACAGTTGATGTCTACCAGTATTTTCTCCTTGGGATGATTTTTTTGTAATACAAAAGGTATCAATTTGTTCCCATTAGCAATGGTGAAAACAGCTGTCATATTCAGCTTTCCATTATCAATAGTTTTAAGTGATACCAATTTTGCATTGTCTTTAATCAATGTGATGTTTGTTGTCATTTAGAAAAATGCATTTTTTGCATTCTCCACTGTGCCTAACATAATCATGCTCATGCTGCAGACTGATAAAATGCTGCTTATATTAAATTCATTTTTCAGTATAAATTGTGGAAAGGGGGGCTATGCCATTTCGCCTTGTGAACTTGAACCTCCTATCAACACTTGACTTCAAATTCCATTGTGGTATCTTAAATGGTGTTACTACTTTGAAGACCTTATTGCTAGGTATGCTTTTCTTCATTGCACTCCCTGCCACCCACCACTTGGTGAATTGCAGGTTAACATGTAGATGTAGACCTTCATTTGTATAAATTGATAAATCAGAATTTTCCAAAAGCTATAAAATTGTTGTGAAAAACTAAATGAGCATTTTGGCTACAAGGCAGCCATCATCATTGGCAATTCACCGATAGTGGATTATAATCAACATATTTGGTTTTTTCAACTATTTTATGGCTATTAGAGAATCCTAATTTATCAGTTTGATCTTAGCCAAAAGACTGTTTTTCTTTGAATTCATTCTTGTTTAAATAGTAGCCTATTGTTATGTTTCTCTCATATAAATGTCACCTCTTCTAATTATTTGTAATGTCTTTCTTTGGGTCCACAGAATGCTTTTCCCATTGAATTATCCCACCAGATTTTTTCTATCTTTTCCATCATCCTACGTTTACTTCAGTTCATGTCATACCTTTCTGCCGCAACCCCAAATTTCAAGTTTGCATCAGAATGACAGGACATCAATTTTTTTATTTTGATGCCCTAAAACCTCGTATCTCAATGAGAGCACATGTTTTCCTATAAAAATTAGTAAATTTTTGAACGAAATGCTACAGAGTGTATTTAATCTCCACTTGATCACTTTTACTAGTATAAGACTGCTTTTTTTCACTGAGATTATTTGTCTTACTATTCAGCAATTAAACATAATTTTTCTCCTTCTCTATCTTCACATTTGTGATCAGTCTTATGCACTCATGCATATAAGTTAAATTTCCATCATGTTATTTAACATCTTCTCAATTCTGGGATAATGTAGGGGTGTTTTCTGCTGTGCCTCAGTGAGAATATCTAGTGTGGTAAGGTTTACTAATTGAGTTAGCCCTTTCTTCACCATAAATACCCCAATTCGAGAATGAAGAATTAGACTGGCTCGATAGCTTACTTGGTTAAAGCACATACCCAGCAAGTAGGAGACCTGGGTTCCTGTTACGGTCAAGTTCAGAATTTTTCTCCTTCTCTATCTTTACATTTCTTATTATTAAAGTTTTTTCTGGCTTTTGTTTTTATTCCAATATCCTAATTAAATTATAATTACCTAGTTTCTTTTTTACATTTAAAATAATGATTTAAATTTACTAAAAGATTTATTAGCAATAAATTATTATTTCATCTCAATAGTCAAATAAGTATGTAAGGAATACCGTATATACTCGTGTATAATGCGCACCTGTACTTTTTGCCAAAAAATCCCAAATTTTTCTTATACCCCGTGTATAACGTGCACCCTTTATTTTTGTGGGGTATAAGAGCGAAATTTTAGAATTATATTGTCATGTTAAATATTAACTAGAGTACTGTAAATAAGTTATAGCATTAAATTATTGCTGGTTAACAATTTTAAAATGCTAGGACTTGCCCATAAGTATTATGTTCAATAAGCTCCACATTACGTCTTAGAGAGAGATCATCAATAATGAAAGCGAATGAGTTGAGATAGCAGCAACTTCATACAGTAAGTTGGCCAAACTGATGCCACGTAGAGAACCGCAGTGCCACTGCTGCCAATCCTTTTAAATCAGACAAAAAGGGGATCTGTAAAATAGAAAGACTTTTGATTTATAGTGGATTTTGGTTCTGTCTCATTCTAAAATTGTTTAATAGAAGGAATAACGCGAAAATTTAACAAACGAATCTGGAAACGGGAAACGCGACAGTTAAGATACACGTCATTATACGGGTTTTAAATTACTTACATTGTTTATTGTGCAGGCATCCCTCGCTATTCGTCCTCCCGATTTTTTCTTCTTTTCGCTTATTCGTCCATAACCAATTATAACCAAACTCCCATTCATTCGTCCATTCCCTCGCTTATCCGTCCATCGAAATAGCCAGGACCTACGAAGAGGGACTCTCAGACGATTACTCATCAAACGATGAGACGCTAAGGATTTATCGTTCTCAGCAGCATAAACTTATAACCTTACGATCGAGAAATTAAAACATCATGCAGGATGTCTGTCTTCCCGTTGTGACTGCGGCTAACATCAAATTAAAGGACACCACTGAGATGATTTCATCATCACATTGAGTTTAGGAGGGGTTTTGGGTGAACTGTTTTAGTATTCATTCAACCACTGACTACTGGTCTCAGCTACTCGGACTCGCTCCGTGTTGTTGTTTTAATTTGCGTTTCGGCGCAATTTTCTATTGTTGAGTGTGAATTTGAGCTCTTGTGTTTGTGATTAAATCAGTCAATTACGTGGAGGCTGCATTTGTAGTTGCGTTTACATCTCGCATTCGCTGGCCGCATAAAATGCTCCCACGGGCCGGATGTGGCCTGCGGGCCGTAGGTTCCTATAGATTGTGTTTATACTACCAATAACTTTATAAAATAAGGTTATATCAATATTTTGGTCTGCTTTTTCGGTTTTCAGGAATGAATTATACATTTATAACATTGCGTCTAAGAGAAAATTGCTCTCGATATTCGTCTTTTCGCTTATCGTCTAGTTTCCGTGGAACCAATTAAGGACGAATATCAAGGGACGCCTGTACATACTAGAATCATTAACCAAATAAAATTATTTCAATTTGCTTATTCTATGTTTTTTTTTGTTTTCGATTCGTGTTTTGCGGGAAGTCTACCTGGCGATTTTGCAAAGACTACAGCAGGGTTTCTCAAACTTTTTTTTCCCGCATACCCCTTTCAACTTAGTCAATCCATTGAAGTGCCCCATATAAAATAATACTACAAGTATTACCCAAAATAGGTTTAAGATGATTTTCTTTGGGATATATGTAATTTTATGGAACATACTTCGCTGAAATGCTTAAAGTCTAAAAAAAAAAAAAACCATCCTCTAAAAGGAACGAGTTTACATATAATAAATAACATTTATTGAGATGAATTTCGCTGTTTTCCATGACATAAAGAATCAATCATTGGCTCGATTGAAGAAAGTCTCAATCGTAAGTTAGGTTCGACATGCAATTTGTGACGAATTTTTGTCTTAATGAAACACAAAAACGAAAATTCAGATTCACACATGCACATCGTGGGGAAAGGAATGAATGTTTGGATTGCATTTTTTAGCCAATTCCCGTACTCGTTTGATAATTGTCCCCAGAAAGCAATCAAAGATACCGTCGAGAATTTAATTTTCAATTCCCTGTCAGTAGAAATATCCATGGGTTTTTCTTGTTCTTTTTCTGTTAGGTGTGGAATCGAAAAATCCACATCAAATGCATTGCACACCCAATTATTAGAATCGTCCGTTTCTGTATCATATTCTCGTAATTGCTCAGTGAGTCCTCCCAAATGTTCTTTTATATCTGACAGCTGAGGAATAGAAATCTGTACGTATTTGAGATTCGCCAGTTTCGTTTTACCTGGTTTTATGACTTTATCCGTAACACGTCTTCTCCCTTGTGCAACAGAAGCAAACAAAATACTTAAGCCGCCGCCCTCAGTGATAAGGCTATAGTTTACTGTAATGTAGAGATTCAATATTTTTAGAGAAAAAATATACTGTATTGCTTATGTGCACACATAATGAAGAAATTTATTGTAAAATATATTCTATAACAACAGTAAAAGCTGATTGGGAGCATCCAGTGCCATAATATCAGCCATTACGTAAAATTTTTCAAGTACCCCCTAACACCTTTAGAAGTACCACCAGGGGTATGCATACCACACTTTGAGAAACCATGGACTAGAGCAGTGGTCCTCAGGCAGCTCTACCTGCGACCCCCTCTGTGCGGATGTTTGGTCGCCGCGACCCCCCATAATTTTTTGTAATGTAAAAAAAGGATTTCTCCAGAAATAGGAATTTATTTATAGTAATATGCTAAAATTTTACCACTGAAATTACTTTATTAACATTTTCTTAATGCGAATACACACATTTTGAGATATTTATCATTACCGAGACGTATATACTTGTTATTTATTACATTGGATTAACATGTATTTTAAAAATTGTATATATATGTATATAGGTTTAAAGAATTTTATTTATCTTTTAAACACAACTTGTCAATTCTGGGGCACAGCTTACTTAGAAAACGACATAATTCGCCATCAATATCTATCAACTTGTTTCTCGCTTTACATTTATGTGACAATAAATTAGAAAAACCAAGTTCACAAAGATAAGTAGTGGGAAAAACCACTAGGACATTAATGCCTTGGATCTTAACAATGACTCGTTCCACACAGCTAGACAAAATGAGGCTGACATACTTGCACACATATAATTAATAGTTAAAAAAACTGTTCCAGATACCTATTCAAGCATTCACTTAAATGTTTACATTGTATAGTTTTTGAATTGACTATTCCACTACACTGTAGTCAAGGATTGAGTGAATGAGCAAAAGAATAGCGGAACTAGCAAAGACTGCTCGCGACCCCCATTGGGGGTCGCGACCCTATGTTTGAGGACCACTGGACTAGAGGTCTGCACGGGCCGGGCCTGGGCCGGGTAAGACTGAAAAGTAGTGGGCTCCGGCCGGACTTGGGCCTAGGCGATTTATCTGACACCTTTCCAGTTCGGGCCAGTTGAGGAACCAGTGGACCCCCCTCATGTTTGCGCCATTGTGCAGTGTTTCGTCTTCACTATTTCTTTTAGGGAGAGTTCTCCATTCTCTCCTTTACAAGCGACACATCTCCCAGGTCGCCACTAGAGCACCCACGAATTCCTACTAACCGACCATCTCTTAAACAACTATATCACCATCAAGAGGGTTCTGTTTGCCGTAGGAGATAGCGGGATCTTTGGGAGTCTTACATCCGAAGCTTCATTCCCTTCCTTTACACCTTATCCCATTACCCTCCCTTTGTATCCGCCATTTGTCATCAGTTCGCTCTGGGTAGCAGATGATATTGATCTTCCGTACTGATATAAATTGACATAATTTGTACTCTTCGTACATTTGTTGTTTGAAATATATTTTATGTTATTAAAACTTTTTATAAATCCCAAAAAATACCAGAATGGAATTAAAAAAAAGTGCGTTTACATTTGAAATGCTTTGAAAATTTTTAAACATAAAAGATACTTTATAAAGGGTATATGTTTATATATGTTTACTGAAGAATGTACAAAATGCCCACGGTCGGGCCGAATTTGGGTGTTTAAAATAATTTGGGCCTCGGGCCGGGTCTGGGTGCGAAAATGGGGTGGTCTCGGGCCGGGCCGGGCTTGGGCCGAAAATTTCGGCCCGTGCAGAACTCTAACCCAGGTTATACTTATATTACTTAGATGTATAGTAACTTCTCCCCCTCCTCTTGGATTCGCTACTGGATATAGTAATGGTTTTTCAAGTTGATAGTATCAATATAACTTCAGTTATGATTCGATGTAATAGGTCGGTTGTTTATTTAAACCAGTTCATAAAAATACATTTATGACTGCTCGTTCAAATTTTAAGGTCGACATTTTCAGAAATTAAAGAAATAAGAATGAGCGTTTTGTGCTACTAAAACTTCAAGTCAAAGTTAGGAACAGGTGAAAATACTTAAAATTCGAGTGGTACAACTTTAGTCAAACTTACAAATGATGAAAGAAATATTTTTCGAGTAATCGGAATTGGACGTTAAGTTTAGAGAAGCTCGTGTTTTCGTATTTTTTGTTTTAAAATAATTCTTAATACCTGATTAAATGCGACAGATTGCGTTATTCGTGCTCGGTGAACTGTACAGACTCTGCCGGGGAAAGCATTTTTTCGAGATTAGCAGGTGGATGTAGTAAGAGCGCGTAATGTGCGGATAGCGAAATAGAAAGCTTTCACCTGTGCTTTGACGGACTGACGGGGAAGGTGCGATTGTGTTATGAAAGGTCTCTAGGCGTCATGTATACCATTAGCTGAATCAGAGGAGATCGCAATCGTTACGTGAAAGTCGTAAATGCATCTTTAAATTTCTAGATTAATCGGGAATCTCAATTTTCGAGAATTTAACGAGAAAGATCTTTCTCGATTTATTGGTGTTACGTGCAACCTTTATAAAAACGGTCTTATTTTCGGATTTGAAGTGCTTTTAGGTGAATTCTGTAATATAAGAAATAACTCGTGGAACATTTTAGCTGCTTTAGATGTGCCATTTAGCCATCGTTACTTAGCTCAGATAACTTTCTTACTTTTGCGTGTAAAG
The DNA here is from genome assembly GCA_036926305.1 of Uropetala carovei. Lineage (NCBI taxonomy): Eukaryota > Metazoa > Arthropoda > Insecta > Odonata > Petaluridae > Uropetala > Uropetala carovei. The sequence continues at coordinate 192,895 of JAXCHB010000321.1, read as the reverse complement.
CTTAAGTAAATGTGTATCATGTTACTGCGACAATGAGCTGTTGCATGGTAGGATAAATATTCTAAAAACTTATTAATCATAGCAGCACAAATTTTATGTTAACTTCAACCTGGCTGAAAATTAATAATACTAATCTTTTTATGCGTGAAGATACACCATATAGGTTAAGTTATACACATTTTCTGCTTTCCAGAGATGATCGTTGTGATTTGTGTGAAGACATTTTGATTAATCGCAAAGAAGATAATTTTAAATGCATAAATCATAGGATAGCCTTGCTTATTGGAAAGTGAAATTGAAAATTTACCGGGATAAGTTTGCTGCAACGTCGCGAAAGATTTTTTTGTTTTAATCAAAATTAACTGAAAAATAACGAAAACGGCGTTGGAACTATTCTTTAACCAGTATAAGAGATATTCTTCGATTAATTTAACATTCGCTTTAGTTGCACGTGCAGAATTGAAACAAATGGGAGATTGTGTATAAATAAAATATTTAGTATAGATTCTTCTCCGGGAATGGGGCTAAAATTTCAAATTATTTGCCATGAAAACAGCGGAGGAACTTAAAATTGGGTGCCCCTAGCCAAAAAAATTCCCCCCCTCCCCCATCTTTCAGTTTACATAAACAAGTTATTAACAAATGGGAGACCCGGGTTCGATTCCCGGTCAAGTTCAGAATTTTTCTCCTCTAACATTTGAAGTAATTAACACTTTGGACGTCGTGAGTAGCACAGGTGCAGTCATAATTTTTTCCCAGGAGAGCCGTGTACTACTCATTGTCAGTCGTAAATGGTCATAGTATATTTCAATCCTTTCAATTGTTATTGTTTTTTAAACTTGTTTTAAAACTACCTGGTGCCTAAAGTTTGATAGGTTAATTATATATTTATTGAAATAAGTGAAAGAAAAATAATATTTTTTGTACTATCTGGGGACCCCTATGTGTTGCTTTGTCTGATTATACCAAGTTCCGCGGCTGCACGAAGGGAAAAATTGTCATCTAACAACTTTGCTGAAACTATCTTCATATTATACTTCTAGTAATGCTTAATTATTTTGTTGTTCGCTGGTTAAGACAAAGTTATCTCTGCGACGGTCGCTGATTTTCATTTAGTATATCGGGAAAACGGAGTATTTGAATCGCATTAGAATTAAGATTAAATGCGTAATCAACTATTTATCACGTAAATTTTCGAATAACTTACCCAGACTAACCGTATTAAAAAACGAATCGTATTACGTATCGATATATTTTTTTCCTTTAATCTAATCGATAAGTCTATATAACTCCTGTAGTAAGTGCGTATTTTCCAACAAAATAACCAACTTCAATAACAATCCACCAATCGTTGATTCTAAAACCACGTACTAGCCATTGGGCTGTACGTCCCGCCAAGTGAATGATTCGGAATTGAACTTCAATCCTATCACGTGGGATATTTCTCATTCTCGTTTTTTTTTATATCGCATTCACATGGTAGTATTACATCATATTTATCCAAGTATCTTAAATTGAGGTTGGAGCGAACTGAAAGAGCCATCCAGATGTCAAACATATTTACATCTTTTATGCTGACTGTAGGACTAATGAGAAGCGGGGAATATTTGATCAGCTCAGCGTTATTGTCTCGCAATTTGACGTAATATATATTAGTGTTGAGAAACAAACGTTTCAGCACGAGAACGCAACTGAAAATTTTCGGGAAAACGTGTCAGAACATGTCATTTCGGCGGTATAAACAAGAGGTTTATACTAGGAAAGGACACATAAATATGTCCGAAACATGTGGGCAGTCTCAATTTTCACTTTTTTCAAAAACGGATTTACCTAGGACAACACGAAAATCGACCAAAATCTTCTCTGTTTTTGTAAATGTATGGTTTTTTTGAAAATGAAAATCTAGTCAATTCTTCTATGAATTGATGGAAAGGATGATCCGAAGATCCTTATGCGACAGGCATAAGCTGTAATGATGGGAAATGTGGAAACGGGTGAGAAAATCTGACACGACTTATTGTTAGGACCTTTTAGCTCGTACATATTCATTTATGTTTAGGTAACGAAAGCATAAATGTCCGGATGAATGATTTAATCTACGTATCGGTACTGTTGTTAATGACCTAATGAGGGGATATCAGCTCGCAAATGACGCACCCGACCCAGTTCGCGAGATCATTTCACCAAGTGTAGGATATGTAATGGATGCACCTTGTCAGACTGTTAAGCATCCGTTCCGTCGTTAGGCTGAGGCGCACATCCAGAGAATCGAATAAAATTAAAAATTAATCATCCAATTAGATTTCTAGATTCGACGAACAGGAAAGGATGGTTAGCCATTCTATGTCACTTAGAAACGCTCTCACGTACCGCTGCATTTTTGCTTTGTTTTTCCAGAAGAGGAATTATCGCCCGTAAATAATAAAGGAATTCAGCCTTTTGAATGGAATATGCTATTCCTATTATGTTTCGATGTCCTCGGATAATTCCATCGTCATGGCGCCAATCAATCAATAGCTACGCGTTTGATGGCCTTCCACGGAGCCTAATGAGACAAGAAAGAGTTGATACGTAATAGTGGTAAAGATAGACGTAACAAATAAATAACGGTGAAAATGATGTTAACGTAAAATTGATTTCTTATATCTCTTCCATCTTTAAGATTTGTTTTAAGAGTGATCGAGTGAGTGCATGTTTGAGTGACGACAGGTCCCTGGCGAGCCTGTTTGTATGTGCCAGAATTTGTTTCAATGTTTTCCGATCCTCCCCTTTGACATATTTTTCTTTTATTTAATTACTTTCCTTCTCTTCCTGTCTAAATATTGAGTTTTACGGTTAAGGTTCAATTTTACTTTAACAAAGACGTAACAATCCATAATTGTAAATATACTATACTTATAGGAAGCGTATGTTCTCGAAGCAGTTTTAATAATTGCCAGTCAGATCTGGTGAGCATGTATTATAAATTTACTTCCTTTAAGATTATTTGCTGAGAAAATATTCTGACGATTTTCGAGTGTGGTCCGCCGTGGTTACACGAGACCTCTTAGGCGATTTCCAAATTCCTACGGCTGAAACAGAAAGAATTGCGGTACAGGTGTATGCGACGGTTAAGGTTGCGAAACGCATTACGTTACGTAACTCTCATTAAGTAAAGTGGCTACCGGAAGAACTTGCCAGCTGTAAAACTTTCTTCCGGCCACGAGGATTTTTCCCGGAATGTACGGTCGCTTAATGCATAACAGAATTTACCATCAAATGCTTTGTTATAAAACTTGTTTGTATTCCATATTCAGCGCTTAAAAATGTTTCATTCTGTTGGAATGTTGAAATGATTCTCCTTTCCCTAACCTTTTTATGGTTATTAGAGATATGTACTGTTTTAATATGGTATAATAATAATAATATGTAACCGATAACACTGTCGATTTGACTGAATACAGTATTTACACAACTTTTAAATTTGTATTTCAAAATTTTTCTTTTATGATTTCTAAAAATAACAAAATACAAAAATAAATACAGTAAAGGAAATGCACAGGAAAATATGGGTTCCGTTCCGTACATAATAAATATGAAATAAGTAATTAGCCAAAATTAATTTAAGAATAAATTATTTATTGAAAATCACAGCGATGATTTCAAAAATATGTACATATTGTTGACAGCGTGGAAACGCGAAGAACAAAGTCACGTTTCTTAAAAACTTGTTAATTTTTCTTGCTTTGACTTGTTTTGGAGGTCTGTACAGCTCTTGGTAGCATGCCATAGCATCTTCTATTTTTCTCTTAAAAATGAAGTTCCTGTCCACAAAAACGTCACATAAATTATAGGGAAAATTTTATTCCTTCAGACAGAATCTTTAAATTTAATGTAAGCTTTACGACGCTCGCCTCTTCTTCGGATTCAGGCTCGATGTGCATCAACTCCTATAAATCTTCTCCTGAAAGATTTTCCTCATGTGACTCTACCAGTTCTTGAATATCTGCCACTTCTAGTTCATCAAATCCATCCCTTCCGATGAGGTTTGCTATAGTCATAACATTTTCTGTAACATTTTGTGCCCTGTAGTAATTCTCTTTGCCTTCAAGCAAGCGGTCTTTCCATATTTTTTTCCAGCAGGAATTGAGAGTCGGGTGCTTTAGCTCGTCCAACGAGGCCTTGAATCACGCAATGCCGTCAGCTATGTCAAAAATAAAATACGGGTGTTCGCAGTTCACGCGACGTTTGGAACTTATTACGTAATTTATTAAAGAATAGGACCTCCAAAGTATGGGCCGCGGGGCATATCCGACCCGTCTAACTCACCAATTATTGAATACATGCGTATGCCTTATATTTGCCTGCAGGAGGTGTCATAAGATATCATTTATGAAATCTAAACGATATTTTTCGAGAACGTGAATCCAATATACTTTTAATATAGGCACACTATACAATTGAAAATTGTCAAAACTCTTTGAAATTTACACAGGGCCCGATCAGTCATTCGAAAAACCGTATGTGGTCCGCACAGAGTTATATAAAGCCTCATGTGGTTCATTTAGTAAAAAATTCTTTGACAGCTTCTTAAAGGAACAAATACCTTCTTTCTTTTGGTTTAACGTCGTCTGATGTTCCGAGTTTCTATTCGAGCGTGAAGCTTCTGAACTTGGCCACTGCGTTTAATCTGAGCTGCTTTAGCTCATATGCCATTTGGGTGTCTCCCTGTTCAAACGAATGGTGATATAGTATTCTCATTCATGAACTCGGTGATTTACTTGTTATTTCCCGAATTCCACACCTCCAGAACTCAATCTGTGTAATCAATAGCTATCCTGCTCTATTTTTTTAAGAGCGGAAAAGAAATATTTTTAAGTTAGTAAATCTAGTAATGGTTTTTTCGGTTTTAGTAATTTTTATATTTAGCATTTTATTCAATGTTACCAATGACTTATTTCACCTTTCATGTGGTTACCTACTGAAGATGGTATTATGGTTTGTGGAAATGCGCATCTTGGTGCAATTAGTAGTTTTGGAGGAACGAGCATTAGTAGTATAATTGCGTGCATGTGACGACTAGGATCCTGGTTCGAAGTAACATCCATTTAACCTGCGCGTGTGTGATCCCAGAAGCTGTGCAACTGCCTGTAAACCTGTGTGCGTACTTCGAGGGTATGGTGAGTATTTTTGCATTTTACTTCTTATCATTTGTCTCCATACCAAACCTAGAAGCAGAGCCAGCCCGAGGTAAGGGCGAGCCGGGCGTCTGCCTCTGGCGCCAAAGTGTTTAGGGGCGCTAACCCTACCATCTAGCTATGCATTACTTGCAAGTGAATAAATATAATATATATTCCAATTTATATCGCGGAATAGGCGGGCATCTAGATGAAATTCCTTTTAATTTTCATTATCAGTTATTTTACGGAGCAATGAGTAAATGAAGAAGTTCTTTTAAATATATTAACAAGAATTTACGAAAAGGGGCGGTGCAGCGGTTTCTTACCCGAGGTGCCAAAATACCTCAGTCCCTGCCTTAGTAGAAGCATCTCTGAATATTTCATGTAAAGAAATTATTCTCCCGGACAGCGCAGCAATTTTTTATAGCACAGACTTAAAGATTCTTGCTTCGAAGTTCATGTTTTATTTGCAACATAATATAAATTGTATTAAGTAAGTAACGAGATTTTTCGGTGCTTCATTTACATTCATCGCACTCATGTTAGACTTGCAAAAATACATTGCGGTTGTTCATGTCTAAAATCCGAGTTTTTCTAAAACCTCAACAACTCTCAAGCGGTTCGGGTTTACGATATTCCACAGTAATATAGATATCTAACCTTACCAGACATCCAAGAGTTCTAATTAAACTTAAATAAAAGAGAAGATGGGAAATCACTCACTGATCGAACTACTGCAGACAGACAATTTTGTTTCTTCGCGTAATTACGCTACACAAATGATAACTCGGACATAACCATTAGAAAAGGATGGAGTTGATAGGTTAAGTGAGATGGAGTGTTGTAAAAATTCGCCCATTAGTTCATCGGGTCTGAGTCCGTTGCAAATAAGAATAGACGAAAAATGATTTCAAAGGTACTTAACTCCTGTAGAACTACGTCGAATTATTGTCCATATTCCCCATATTTACAGTTTAAAATTTCTTAAGAGTTAAGTAAACTATTACGTGCTTTAATTTTATCTTCAATCTCATTATTCAGTATGATTTCCGCTTCCTTGCCTGTTTCTCACACTGAATAGCATTCGATGAAGCTAATCTCTCAGGTCATCGTTTACATTCAGAGAGAATTCACGCCACGTGAACTCTCTAAATAACGTTTCAGGCAAGCCTTTATTGTGCGGGTGCCTTCAATGAATAGCTAGCTAACTTGTAAATGTTCAGTTTCTTCGTTTATTACTCTATACATTTAAAGAAAAACAAAGACCAAGAGTTTAAGCTGTGTTCTTTATCTGATTAGCTTTTCTTGTTGCAAACAGTGGAATTTATTTCTATCAGAAGGGCAGTCTGAAGCTTCTATGAGTTACTGCTCCTCGGGTATTTTTGCCGGTACGCACATGACTCGTCATTTACATTTTATTTATTGTCCTTGAAAACATTTTGTCCTAGCGTTCAGATTTTTTACTTTCTTTCAACCCACTTAGTTGCTCCCAGAGTGTTTACTTATATCCAGTGGTGAGTTGCCAAAAATTTAACAACCGGTTCTCTCCCATCATATAGAACTGCCAGAAATTTAACAAACGGTTCTCTTTTTATTCTTTCTTAATGAGAAAGCAAAAATAATTTTTTTAAATGTACACATTTTTTATTGTTTGTTACTGATATTTTACAGTCAAAAGTCTATTTACATATAAAAATACAAATTTCACAATAAGTTGTTGGTCATGTACAATAAATATATAATTTAATTTAATATACATAACATAATTTTAAATTCGGGTTAAATACAAAATTTAGTGCACATAAAGGTAAAAATGGCTCTATTGTAATTTTTTCACATCAAGCACTTAATGTATATACTGTTTCAGGCGTAAGCGACGTAAGCGGTCGCTTACAAGCGCAACTTCAGAGGGGCGGCAAAATCAATATTTCGAATTTTTACATTTTCATTTCTTTAAAGTTTTATTTCACAGAATTTGAAAACATCGCGAAAAAATTATATTTTACGCCATGATATGTCATTTACATTCAGGGTCGGTTCAAGGTGTAAGCGACGTAACCTATTGCATACAGGTGTCACCTAAGAAGAGCGGCAAGATGAATGTTTTAAAGTTTTACATTGTCTAAAACACGCCGATACGCTGTGCACTTTCCTTAACCTCTTTAGCGGAATATATACACGCAAAATCAATAACTATACTGCTAAATTTCATGTGCTTTTGGAGATTAAGCATTGTAATTTTAAATAACCTTCCCGCCCCAAATAAAGTGAACCTACAATACTAGAGATTTTGATTACTCGGGGTTTGTCTCTTTGTGCAACTATTTAACATTCGGGATATCTACCTTTTGCACGTACCTTCCTTCTTTGATCCCTGATAAATGACTTTGCAAAGAAAAAAGCCCGAAAAAATTTAATCTCGTTTATTTCGAAAAGTGCGTTCGTAAAGTTGCAATATAAAAATATTCGGTAATATAATCATTACATAATAATTTTGTTATAAGGTCAGTGAATGTTTTATTTCTATTTTCTGAAAATATTTAGCTGAATATTTTTTTGAAAAATAAAACAGTAAAATAAGTTTATTTTCTTTTTTTAGTATATCATTCATATTATTTCATGCCTTTGATATCTAGAGGGGCAGCAAATTTTTACCTCGCTTACACATATTTTTTTAACTGAAACCGGCCCTGTATACTATATTACTTTTATTTAAAACAAGGATAGGAGAAGTCTTTGTTAAAAATGTTATGATAAGTATGCTGCAAGAAATTAACATCTTTCTATGTTAACCGGAGACATTTTAGGAGAGCTTATTGTTTCAAATAATGTCCTTAGAATGAGTCAGCAATTGTAAATTAACCTTAGTAAACACGAAATAAAATGAAAATAAATCACGGAATAGCTAAGTAGTATCGCTATATTACAAGGTTTTGTAAATTATATTCAGATAATTGATGAAAACAATAACTTTCTTAAGACTTAAAAGCAATTAAGTAAATTGTAAATGTTTTTCAAAACCAGATATCGAAAATCGTACGTTATAGGACTAAGAATTCAATTTCCAAATTGCCTCTTGGTTTTCATCGTGAATTTTAATTTTTGAATGACGAACTTGAGTATCTCCGGTGGATCTATGATTTCTCAACCATGATCAAACATATGGTTCGGGATTCCGTAAATTTTGTGGTTTACCTAGCAAAGTTATGGATATAAAGTCCGAAATATGTTCAACTGATAAACTTGCTGTTTTAAAACTGCAAATATTATTCATCAAGGAAAATGCCCTTTCAACTTCTTCAGTACTAATTGCTATCGTTTTCGCAAATTTTTTGCTTTCTTAATTGTTATATGGTCGGGATGATTATTAAATTTGATATTATTTTCCGCATAATCACGAAAATCGTTTATATCGATCTCAAATGTCAATAATGAGTTTAAACGATTAAGTTTTTCCTCTCCTTACATCCAGGGTAACATTATTTCTCTTATATTCCATGAATTAGGATCCACAATGTTAAATAATTCAACAATATTTGCATTATCCTCAAAATTGTACTTTTACTTTGGTACAATACTCGTCTTTTCAGATAATAATCTGGCACGCATTTTTTCAATAATATTTTTAATCAGTTTTCCTTGGAAGTGATTTAAAGCTTTCGTTTTCTTCAAAGTCAATTATTTTGAAATCCTCAGATTCAATTAATCCTTCAACTTTTTTTCGAAACCCGCAAAATTTTCTTGAAAATAATAATTAATTGTTCGCTTAATAAGGTGATCTGCTTTTGTTAAAGTCAATGCTCTGGCTTGAAGTGCATTTGACAGCAAAGAAATTCCTGCCAAAATATCTATCATTAGTGATAAATTACCTTAAAAAGCTTTATTTTTTAATCTTTTTGCTATTCCATGGAATTCGGCATGCATTGAAAAATATTTATAAAGAACTGGGTAAGCTCTCCAAACTGCTTTGACAGATCTTAGACTACAAGCTGCCCACCGTGGGCCTAAAACGCGGCCAGTCTTTATTAATTCAATGCCCATTTCCTCAGACAGTTTTTTAAATTCCAAGTGATGCTTATTTGATTTATGGAAAATGATATAGATTTTGTCAATAAACACTTTAAAATGATTTATTTCCTTAATATCATTCATTGCGTCATCTAAAACGAGTTGTAATCGATGACTGAGACAGTGCCAAATTATTACCCTTGGAAAATCTTGTGCGAGCCTGGTTGCAACACCTGACTTACGTCCAAGCATTGTACTTGCACCATCAGAACAAAAAAGTATTCCGTCAAATCCGTTTTTAGTAAAAAAATTTCTCAAAATATTGTAAATGTTTTCTGCTGTTGTTGATTCTCATTCAAGGAGTTCAAGAAAAACCAAAGGTGAAAAATCCTCTAACTCGCATTTTAAGAAAACCACTATCACCTTTTTGCTTGAAATATTTTATGCTTAATCTGTGACAATGCAAATTTTTGTTTTGTTCTCAGTTATTTTAATACAAACTCGTTTTTTCATGCATTCGGATATACGTTCTACGATTTTGATAATTGAAAATCGGGAATGTAAGCGGGTCCCTAAATTAATACCATTTTTAATATGTAACTCCACTTCAGCTTCCATGTCTGTCATCTGTTAACTAAGCTATAAAGTTTGTTAAATATTTTACTTGTATCTTCAACGTCTTTTTCAATTACTTTATCGAAGATACTGTTTAGTTTGTCTTTTTTTGACTCAGCTAAAATACTCACAATTTTAAAAATCCTCAATCTTCGCACTAAAAGAACACATTCACTCCGTAAATTTTTGCACGCGAACTGTTCCTTAACAATAATAAGCTAGTATACATCGGGAATTCTCTCTATTCCATAACTGAATAATTTGCCGACATTGCCTAATAATTTGTGTTGGATGGAAGCGGCTACATTTTACTCTCAATCTCGCGCTAAGAAAAACGTTAATTAATAAATTAATCAATGAATAATAGCAATTAACTTGTTTTGTGATCATACTCGCTGTTCTTTATTGAATAGAATTTGTACACAACAATTAGAAGATTGTATGCAACGCGTTCTAAATAAATCGAATTAAACACGCTCCTCCAAAAGCCAAATGTTAGTCGTAAGGATGGTTACAGAAAATATTATTTTAAAAAATGAGTCTTATATACCTAACTAGCTGAAAGTACCCGGCGATGCCCGGGTTATGCCAGACATATATTTTAATGTGATCTGACACCAATAAACTTGATTCATCTTACGTATTCCGATTTATCTGACAGGTACTGGATTTCATTAAAATACATTCCTTACAGTAGCTTATTGATAAACATATGAAAGAAACAAACATGTCATTTACCATTGCAACGTGACGTAAAATCGTGTGTATTTCCGTGGAAATCTCGAGTTCGAATTTTTTCATGAAAACAATACTTTCTCTATACTATGTATATTGGAGAAAGTAAAAACTAATTCTGAGATATCTCTGATACCTATGGATTTGGCCGGGAGGGTCCATGGAGGTCCGGAGAGAACGTGAGCATACGTGAGAGTAATAGGATTTCGAGTTTAACAATGTAATCGGTTGGCAAGGCAACTTCACGTTAAAAACGCTAAATTTTTTCAAAATTTGATATTAAAACGTTAAATTCGAAAGATTTAGATTCGAAAGCGATAAAAGACGATAAGAATAAGAAACCGCATTTATTTTTCTTTAATACAGTCCAAGTCCGAAAATCGTAGGTCAAATATGTGAATTTTAATAAGCAAAATAAAATAAGGTTGCAGGTCGAAATATCGATTTTTCCATGTTATCTTATGAGGAATGGAAATCATTCTCGGGAATCGAACCCGGGTCGATTTTGGAAATTTTTTTCGTAAATGGCTTCTACTTTAAGAACCGAACATTCCTACCAAATGCCAATCTTCTAGCTACTCGGAAAGTTTGTTAAAAATAGCATTACATAGTTCCGATTTCCCACCGACGACGACGACGAATTCAGTTTTATATATTAGATTCCATAAAATCCATTAAAATGTTTTATTTGGCAATTATTTGGGCGTTCATTTTCCTTTAAAGCCTTTTAAACTTCATAAGCTTCAGTCACACGAGCGTTTTTGGGATGCAGCAAAAACGCGGAAAAAGTACTCCACGAAGACAGCATTTTCTGGCGTTATTTTCACGTAATCTCCTTAAATAATATCCTTAAATAATTCATTACGAATGTTTAATATGAATGTAGAAAAATATTTTCCAATATGAAATGTCATTTATACCGCATTAATTAATTTAAAAAAATGTTTCTGAAGCCCTAGTTAACAAACGGTTCGCTAAGTTGATATTAAATCTAACAACAGGTTCTCGCGAGGCGGTGCGAACCGGTACCAACTCACCACTACTTACTGTATCTCCAGTTTTCATACAATCAAGGACGACTCAAATAACTTAAATCGAAGGATAACTTCCTTCCGTTGGCACGATAATAGTATCTAACATTCCTCTTTGTCGATAATTAATTTAACGAATTCTTAAATTTATCGCCGTCATTTCTCTTCCAAGGATAGGAATATTTATACCGAGATGTGCAAATGGTTTTGGCATGGATACAATTTCATCCACGCTTATATTTACAGTCCTAGTTTAGCCGCAATTTTTTCTGATATTCGTTAATTTAATTAGAGCGTTTACAGGCACGACGTTAAAACAGCTGTCCCTCGGACTGTAGCTAAGTATGACATAATATCATCATAAGGAGATTCCGTTCGATAAAGTGAATTTACCAATCGCCTGTCTTAAGAAATGGCTGCAAATTATGCCAGGCAATCTAATCAGACTGCTTCTTAGATATTGTAACAGTTTTTTAAACGATTAAAAATCATATTCTGCTGTAATGTCCAAAACATGGACCTGTCGTTACCAGGAAATACAACGCTCCTGTTGTATGACACTCGAAAGACATTGGATTTAGGATATAAAATGAATTTAGATGATGGGTCGGCTGTCTTCTTCGTCTTTTGCTTTCTTCCTTTAATTCGTGTCTTTGTGTACGCATGTTAAATTATATAACTTTCAATGAATTGACAGAAACTCTACAAATTTATTCTATTGTCACATAAGTAGAGATATAGTGTTTTCATGATGGAAACAATATTTTTTCTGCTACATTGCTCACGATCACCTCCGCAGATACGCTTTTCTTTTTATGGTTCGTGTAGAGCAGTGGTGTCCAACGTTTTCTACATGGAGGGCCACATCGGTGGTTGCGAATCCTTCGGCGGACCGCAGTGAAAGTTGCCAATTCTTCTACAGGTCGGATTATATTATATTATAAATCGGAAGCTACCTATATATTATGAGGTGTCATTTAAGTGAAAATAAAGTCTAAAAGAGGTTTTTATGGTAGACATTCCAATATTAAAAGTTTTCTTATCAAAATTTTCATAAAAATACATGAATTTGTGGGTTAAATTTTTCGGATTGCGTTTTCAGAATGGCTTCGCGGGCCGCACAAAGACCCTTCGCGGGCCGTAGGTTGGGCACCACGACGGGAAAATAACGTTTAATATTAATTTCTATTACGTTGGAATATGATGCGTTTTTAGGTTTATTTTGTGTGTTGGAACTGAAAAATAAGTCTGAAATTCCTGGGCATTCTACGTCGATGTTGTTCAAGATCTTTCCCTTTGTGCGCCATACATGGAGTAACCTTAAGAGTTCATCGAAATAGACGAAACTTAATGGTACTGAAAAATAAGTCTGAAATTCCTGGGCATTCTACGTCGATGTTGTTCAAGGTCTTTCCCTTTGTGCGCCATACAAGGAGTAAACTTAAGAGTTCATCGATTGAATGTTTTTCACAAATGAAGGGTATCACTGAAATTATATTTGTTGTGGGTTGTCAGAAAAACAGGCCGGGATTACTTAGAAACGGCGAAAGATGAACGAGGTGCGATACAATGAGGGGTTAACAATTGAATTGAAGTTGCAGGATAACATTCACACAAATTTCCCTGAGTCTCTCAACAGTTTCCATTGTTTTGTGTGCAAAACGTAAAAAATCCTCTTGCGGCATCTACGCCTTTTTATGTTGTACTACAAAATCACAGGTTGTCAGATAGTTTATTTTCTGCTTATTGATTAATAACAATTATTAAAAAAGGAATCATCAAATGGAAATCCCACTGAAAAATTAATCCACCAGCCGCCGATTTTGGTACGAACTTCTGGTAAAAATTGCGTATTTTTTAGTAATCGAATTCGACCTGCAGTACCTTTGTAGAGAAAACCTATGATAGAATCGACTGAAAAATAGTAAATCTTTCATGATGATGATGTACCTTTATTAGGCCAATCAGCAGGGCCGGATTAAGCGGTACGCAAGACACGCAAGTGCGTGGGGCCCAAATGACAAAGGGGCCCACCAGGGGCGGAATGGGCAGTCAGGGTATCGGGAAAAGTCCTGGTGATGCGATGATGTCCATGGGCGTGGGTTGCCTGAGTGGTTGCTGCATCGGCCAGGAGCAGTTGCTTTTCCGTATTCTAAAGTTATTTCAGCTGTGCACGTAAGACGGCGGCAGCCCAGAGTGCGTCGGTGATATCACTAGGCTGAGTAGGTGCGAAGTATTTTACGGGGGGCCATTTACCGCTGTGCCGGTCTTTTCCAATGCCTCATATAGTTTTCCAATTCTGTCTTTCCTTCTTTCTGTGTATAACGCTCTTAGAATCCATCAATATCTCAGCACTGGAAGCAGCGAGAGATATGAAATTTGGTGTGTTCTTAGACGGGCGGATTGGGCCGCCGGGGCCGCAACATTATTTTCGTTGTTAGGTGGACCGATATCCGAGTATTTGCCCGGGCCGATTTTTGCTCCCAATCCGCCCCTGCTCTTAGATGATCACATTATCTACTAGAGAATGTTATTACTTTTACATAAAGTGTCGTTGGTTCGACTCCAGATATCCTTTCGTATTGCCACTTATTAGCGCGGGAAAACGATTTTGACCGTGCAGACATTTTTTCTTTTGTTCACTAAAATTCCTAAATATTAACTTAGAAACTTCAAACAAAAACGAAAGGACGAACGGAATTCTAAATTATTTTATTGTAGCGGTATTTTTTGTGTCTTTCCTTTTAAAATTTAAAAAATACGTAAAAGTGCGTATTTTTTGTGATTAGAACGCTTAATCTAGCATGAGTTGCTATGCAACCTGTATTGTTTTGTTATTAATTAATCAATGAAGCCAGTATGTTATAATTTTTAATGTTACCCGTCATATGACGGGTTATTATTCTAGTTGTCTTCTATTTACGCTATTCTTGGTTTTCCCCAACTCGAGCCTTCTCACCCGCCCCCTCCCCTTGCAGTCCCGAGGCAAGAAAGTCCGAGGAGGATACGGGATTTCCCAAGACCCTTCCTCATGCGGTTCCTCTTTCTTTCCATGTGCATTCATTCAGGCATGCTCAAAATTTTCTGTTTATTTGTTGCGGCTCTTACTTGAGAACGAAATATATGTATATCTTACCCAGGGCCCGGAAGACGGGATAGTAGCCGGTGCAAATAACTGGGGCTCGGGCATATTGGGAGGCCCGCTCTCAGGAAAAAGTTTCCTGTGAATATGAATCACAATACCTGCAATAAGTGACGCACATACGAGGGGGGGGCATCCCCCCCTGGAAAATTGTGATTTTTCTAAACTGTGGAAACATACAATACATCGTTATTTTTAATCTGGGTTCATGGGCGCCGTCAAAGAGGAATAGGAGACGGTTTTCCCCCTTTGTTTTTAACTTAAATATAATGACAATGCCATACGCGACATTGATATAACTTGTATACAACTTTTGTGCTTGTCAGTATTTTGGACCTTCCCTTAAGAGAATTCTGTGGGCGCTACTGCCTGCAATCCGTTAACTTTGTTATCAACGTTTGCTTTGCCTTAAATAAACCAATGTTTTTATTAAACTATAATCGTTTAATACTTGTATTTTGGTTAATGTCAGTTCTTCAATTTCATGCTTATTTACATTCTTTGAACTTTTCATAAAAAGCTGACGGACCAACACATGACTTTCTCCATACAGAGCAATGAATGTGATTACTCTCGACGTCAGCGTTCTCAGAAACAATTATCAGCGATTACATCGGAGAATAATTTAAAAATATTTTCAATAGTCTTTATTACGTAAAAAAACAAGCATCACTTAGCGACGTATTAAACGTAAATTTAGAAGAAAAATCAAAATATCTCTTAAACTATCGGCTTTATGAAAAAAATGTTCCAAATAAAACTTCTATCGACTTATATTCTCTACAACTTTTATAATTACAACTATTTATGAAAATTGAGTTTTAAAGGAGATATTTGGAAAAAACGACGAAAAATCAAAATATCTATATTAAACTATCGGTTTGACGAAAAATTGTTTCAAACAAAACGTGCAGCAAATTTTATTCTCTACAACTTTTATAATAACAACTATTTATGGAAATTGAGTTTTAAAGGAGACATTAAAAAAAAGGAAAAACGACAAGAATAAACATCCACTTCCGGTTGACCTATATTGTCCAAAAACTCTTGTCACTGTTATGAAAGCACGATATTATAGGCCCAATCTTGGGCCGGGCCCCAGAACCTGTTTTGCGTGGGGTCCATGAAACGCTTAATCCGGCCCTGCCAATCAGTAAGCGCGGATCAAGGGTTAAGTAGCTCAAATAGCAACAAAAAAAGGCTGGAACAAATGGATGAGCATTCCAGCTATGTATCAGCTTTCAGCAGTTATGATTCGTCATAAAAATAGCTGAATATCTAAATTGCATATAATTCAGCGTTTTCCCAAAGTACACAACTTCTCCATCGCTGGCGTCTTCCCCGACTTTCCTGTTCTAACGATACTAGGCAACGCTGCGTTCATCGACGTTTATCGTATTAGCGGATATATTATGGATTCTTTTGTCCGCAGTCGATTAAATACCAAAACGAAATGAAGCTGCGATATGCTCCCATTATTGTCACAGTTGACGTCATTCAATGTCGAAACGACGTATGCATTCCCGCTTTGCGTTTTCGGTAGCGTTGTAGACTCGTTTCCGCTACATTTCTGACGTTTTTTTTAACGGGCGAATGACCTTCCTGCCGCTAACCCAGTGCGGAGATTCTCACACGGAAAAAATAGTGGTGAAAAGCGACCGAGGACATTAGGCGTTGTGAAATGAAGAGCGAGACAAACCGTTCTGTTTCCTTTTTAAGGGGCGGAGTGCCATATTCTCCCACTAACATGACGGAGTCAAGAATCCTCGGACGCCAAGAATGCTCTGTAACATTATGGACAAGTGTGTGTGTGTGTGCGTATTTATGCATATGTTGTAATTATTTTATTATCTGAGATAACAACATGATTCAAAAGAAAAAACCTATGAAAAGTTAAAAATTTTATTTAAGTTAATTAATAAATTTTTAAATGGCGTTTCCTACTTACAATTAGCTATTATCAATCTAATTTGCGCGCATATGTCAACACAGCCACAGGGTTGGATAAGACAGCATCATTAATACGATACTTAATGAGTACTTGTATCATTATATAATTAACGTAAGCTTGACTATTAACTTAACTAAAACTTTCAGTCCTTGGGAGGTTATTTTCTTTTTGATTTTGTCGACATCTCAAAAAATAAAACATTCAACTTCGTGTTTCGGTAACTTTTCCCCTCCCACACGGCTAAAGTCAAATTTCGTCGACTTTAAATATAAAGAATAATTGTTTAAATGGGAGGAATACACGAGAAAACATTTTTCCTCACCAGTTTTAAATGTAAAAATACCATAATACAGTTTTATTATTACGGAGGTCAATTTATGGAAGAAGTATCAGAATGGCCGCTATTTAAATGACTTTCGGCCCTCTAGGTAAATATTAGGAGTTCGCATTCATGAATTAGTAGAAAAATTATGCAAGCATTTTTCATAAATTCTATCCTTTTTAAGTCAAATCCAGTTTTTCCTGATATTTTAGAGCGCAAAATAGTATTAATTATTACGCAATCATTTTCTCGCAATAGGAATTATCACACCATGGTTAAGATTCAGTCGAATCTTATGGGAAAAGAAAAAATCGATTTATCTGGTTTCGAGCGATCGAAAACTTCATTTCACTCTGCATTCATTAACCTCCCTACATCATTTGCTTGGTTATGCGTAATGTGTCAAGTGTAATGCTCAGAGCACCACCGGCGGCATAAGCTCTAGGGGAATTATGGTAAATACCATTCGGCTCATACTTTCAGGATTTATTAGCCTTTCCCATTTAAAATTTTTAGCTGAACAACGTCTACATTGAGGTCATGGGTTCGATTCTAGGAGCGTTATTCTCTCCATTTGATTAACACATGGAGATCTGCAGCACATTAATCATTTGCATATTAAAATTACACAACTTTTGTATGTCCATTACTATTTTTACTTTCAGGAACATTCAGTTGTGTGGATTTTATATTTATATTTTCCTTTTTTATGCATGTAAATGTTGGTTTCTTTAATTTTAATTTTATTTTGACGTACGTAAAGGATAATAGGAGCTTTCGACGGATAATAGGAGCATCACTTAAAAGGCTTGGATTTGTCCGTAGAATATTAGGGGTATGTGATGAAAAGACGCGTGAGGTTTGTTATTTCTCCCTAGTTACACCGTTAATTGAGTATGCGTGTAGCGTATGTGACCCTTATGAGGTAGGCCTTATTCTGGAGTTCAAGAGAAAATTCAACGAAAGGGAGCGCGTTCCGTGAAACGTAGATATGGCAGGCAAGTAAGTGTCATGAGCCCAGGGGCGTACTGATAGGCCCCGCAATGCGGGAGGCCCGATATTTATGAGGCCCCCAATCATTCAAACCGTACTGGCGAAGGCGTCTATAGTGGGGCCCGTATTATTTGCTGCGGGTAGGCCTCCAGATTTTTAGGTACACCCTTGCACGAGCCTAATAAAAGAGCTTGGATGGGAGTCTCTGGAGGAATGGCCAGAAAAGTCTAGGCCAGGGACATACAAACGTCCTTTACATTTCGCTGTGTTTGTAAACTCGTGATAGACCGCTTTCTACAGTGAAGTACGAGTACTTTTACATAATATATCGAGACGATTCGTATACGAGAAAGTTTGCGCAATGTGTTTTGCACAATTCATTTCTTAAATTAAATACAACTTTTAATCTAAAAATAGAAAAAAAATCTGGGCCAGGGTGCTTTTATAAATCCGCAAGGGGCGGCATAAACTGCTTGCATCCGGGCGGCAAATATGCTCGGCTCGGACCTGTCTACATCCATACTATTCGATGAGATGAAACTTTAAAGTAACTATTTCATTTAGAAATTGAATAACAAGAAAAATGCCAAGCGGAGGCATACTATTAACAATGAATTAATTTTATGCTAATTAATTCTTGCATTCCTTGAAATATGATATAATTTTATGCGAATATTTAGAAAAAGTTAAAAATTTTCTACAAGATAATCGGAGAAACGTGCATGGATTTTTCTAGCCTAACCGGGTCGCCGTTCAACACTTTTGATAGATCTGGAGGAAAAGTAGGAATCGAAGCTCCGGAGATAAAATCCTTACGATGCTATGTAGGTCGGAACGCTCACGAAACTGACCTAGCATCGAAAATTTATTTAGGAAAACATGGCTCTTCCAACCTTTAAAAAACATTTTTACGCATTTCGGATCTAATTCGTGTTTTAAAATGAGGGATTTTGCTCTTCGACAGTTTTGTACATATTAACAATTCCTTCTGATAGAGGTTGAAGGGATACGTCTAGATTCCACGAGGTGGGTAATTTCGCTACTATTTTGAGTTTTTCGAAGGAACCTTCTCATCGTAATTTACAACTCTTCCATTCTGACTATGGTCTGTTATAAAAGGAACCTCTGTGACGAACGTGTAATCATCCCTGATTGTCGTTTAGGGCGGATGTCGGAAACATAAGGCCCACAAAACGTTTTTCTTTTGTGGCACGTGAGGCAATTCATGAAATTTAATACAGGCAATTTCAAACTTTTAAATTAAATCTATGACCATAAATTCTTATTTCTTCTTTTTGTTTTCCAGGGGAAAAGGTTTTTAATGACTTGATTTTCACTTTTATTATACCACAGAATCTCTAGGTAACATCTATATAGTATACTTTTATCCATATCGTCGAAGAATTTGGACCCCACTTAATAGAAAAGTTTACCGACTTCTGGTTTAGATTCTTACCTTTTTTCTTTCATATTTTTTAACGAAACTTTACCTGTTTTCTTACCCGTTTGTAAATGACAGCACTAATAACATGCCAAAAATTATCTTTCCACAATTTAACGAGAGTAGTGGTATGAAAATCTCTCTGCTCTTTATTCGTATACTTAATTGTGATGTCTCTTTGGCACAGAGTCATTGTTTTATGTCAGTACAAAAAACTTAGGAATTTAATTCATTTGATGTCTAAAACGGAGGAGTCCGTAAAAAAATTCAGTTTAGAACTATCATGAGGGTCGTAACAATTTATATTTGATAAAAATCATCTAGAAATAATTAAGAGTGTGATGTAATTAGTGAAGCTGTGGGTCTATGCTAGTATTGGCGATTTTGTTTTACCCTTGTATATTTGAATTTCTAACCTTTTAAATAAATAAGTAAGACGAAGGAAAGATGAACTAGCGAGATTACACAACAAAACATTGTTATAATAATTTATTCGCCCTTCCACGGAATTTTCCGGTTATGTTATAATTATGGCGCGATTGGTGATTCTCATTCCGTACAAAACGACTTCTTCCAGTTAGAAAAGACAGAAGAGATGATATAACAACGATTTGTCAATTTCTAAAGATTTCAATTTTTCATTTAAGGGAGCTCCTACATTGTCAAAAAAGTGACTCCGAGCTGCAATTACTGTAGAATTTAATGTAATTCTTGTGAATTTATTTTGTGTATGCTCAATGAATAATTAAATTTCAAGGTGATACCGAGGCGAAAGTTTTGTTTATTTTGTGAAAATGCAATTTTATTGGAAGGACAACTTTCTGAGCATCGAACCCAAGGGTCCAAAGAGGAAGTTGGAGTCAACATATTTGGGAAGATTTGAATAAGAGAGAATGTTAAACTAGGCTTAGAAAGCTTCTTCAGGAAGACAATAGAGAGAAAAAATCTCTCAAAACGAACGAAGCGAGTTGAAAAAGCATTGAAACCACGAGCAGAATGAAATTATACGAGAAATTTGCAATACAATTTGGACATTTCATTGAGCATTAAAATAGGCATTAGCGTTTCTTAAACTAAAAAGCATCGGTTAAAACCATGTGTTATTATAAATAAAGCATGTTTCATGAGAAATGCGGATATAAAATTTTCACAGCATTTATAGTGTATCTTGTGTTCGTAAAATTTTATTTGATTAAGAAAACAATAATAATTTTAGTTGATGATTGTCGAAGGTGTCTCATCTGCTGAAGCCTTCCAATTGCGTCCACCCCAAATATCGATTTATTGCGTAACGATGCCATTAAAAAGTAGAACAAGATCTTAGAATATTTTTATATAAACATACATACAGTAACGGATTTATAAATATTGCGCCCTTAGGCATTTAGAGATTTACGCCCACTCTTTCACCTTTTTAATTAGTTAAAAAGAAAACACCTGTATTTTATTCAAATTCATAGTTAATTTTTATTCTAATGTTTCTAAATAAACATCACATGAACAGTCTTTATCACATTTATTGACTTTATTCAAATAATAAATATTAGATAAAATACAAAAGATGCGCCCCTCCTCTAATCGTTTGCGCCCTTATACACTGTCTACCCCTGCCTAAGGTAAATCCGCTATTGCAAACATATATATTTTTATATCTTATCTTTTGAAAAATTAGGTACTTAGCCTAAAGAGGTGGGTAGATTCGTTGTTTTCTTCGCTAAAATGGTCTTAACAGTGGATATTTTGCCATGAGTGAATATAGTTTTCAACCATCGCGAGAAGGAACGGTTCCGGACGTGATTCATTGCTTCAGGACACGTAAGAAAAACATCACAGAAAATGGTTTACGAATACTATCCGAAAGAACTTCAGCGTATATGGCGGAACAGAACATGATCGAAGAAACTATGCACGCACGGAGTTTTAAAATTAAAAAAAAACACGAAAAGTATCGTCATATTAGAGCCTTCTTAAGCTTCGTATGCTCGGAAATTTTGATATCCGGGAATTAACTCCGATATTTATGTTTCCACCGGAAGAACTGGTTTTCTTTCCGATTATCGGAAAGGAATAAAAATGGCAAGACCAGGTTTTTACGGCTTTCTAACCGTTCAAACGGTCAAGGTTCACCTTTATCACGTAACTGTACGATTTGTGAACGAGCAATGAAAAGGATTAGAAAGGATATCTTGAGTTCAGAAGTCAAGGACAGAACCAATTTTTTGGGGCAGAGGGACAAAATATCGCTATTTTGAAAAAGAGATCAAGGATCTAATAAGATAGGTTTTCCATAAGGAGATGATAAATACATTTCGAAAAGTAATGGACTTCACAGACATCGAAATTTAGATTCACAGCCGCATAACTACCTACTTTAAATGTATTTAAAATAATAATAGCTTCCATAAAAATAACAGATACGTCTCATCAGGGTGCCGTCGGTATTTATTTTTTTTCACATATAATTAAAATTATATGCTTCTGATATTAAATACTTGGAAAGCTTCGAAATGTGGACATGGAGAAGAATGCTGAAGATAAAATGAGGAAGTACTACGAAGAATAGGAGAGAAGCGAACGATTATACAGACTGTCAGAAAGAACTGGATTGGGCATTACCTGAGGAGAGAGTGCATGATTAAAGAAGTGCTAGAAGGAAAACTGGATGGAAAAAGAGAAAGAGGTAGGAACAGGTTTCAGCTAGTAGACGACTTGAAAGGGAAAGAGAGCTATCAGGACATGAAGAAAACTGCGGAAAATAGGAGTATATGGAGAACCAAGTTTAACCTAGAATAATCACGGACCTGTCAACGGACAGACTACCTATGATGATGATGATGCTTCTGGCATTGAATTGCCCTTCATAAAATTTAACGATGATGCGCCTTTTCAATGAAATTCGCGTCTTATTTTTTTCTGCTCGGGTTCTTCTTTCACCGACGTCTTCTCCACCTCCTCTCACACCTCCCCATGTCGTTCTGCTTCTCGAATTCTCCCTCGAATTCCTGTAAATAGTCCTTTCAATCCTGCGGCCCACTTAAAGAAAACAAATTTCGTCAGTGGTTACTAGCGCAACTTACGCATCAAATTAATGGTGTCTTTTATTTTCACAGAAAAAAATACAATATTTCTAACAAATGCGATTTAATTCAATACATTCGATGTTATTATCACTTAAACTCTATTTTTTCTAAAACTTTTCTATAACCTTCTTTTGTATTTATCCCCGCATTAGCTCTCGTAAAATTCCTTCTGTGAATTATATGTATTAAATATTGTTTTTATATAGTCAAATGTTACTGCCACTGTAAATGCTGAATTGTTCTTTTTAGTTAGTAAATAATAGTTCAATAAATAACTCTAAGTTCAAACAATTTCTTCTTCGCGATAAACTTTTCAAAAGAATTTCTTTTTTGCCATTTTACTTTGAAATTTATTTTGCGCAATGCTATATGCAGAGTCATCCATTTTGATTTAAAAAGAGCTTTCAGTGGTGAGAAACCCGTCCACCTTTCTTCTTTCATTCCTTTTCGATGCCTTGCCATTCTCAGGTTTACATTCACGCCAACTTCTTTTATATTTCGGCTGTAGGGCTTCCAGTGCGGCACCGACAACTTACGCGGCCATTCATGAATTTACATCGATTAATGTCATTCAAGGCGTAGTGAGAGGGAAAATCATGTGCCGTCATTGGTCTACCCTTACGAAACGTGCCTTCACGGGTCGCACGGCTCAACGCGTGCCTTCCGTTATAGGATGTAGTACATCTGTTCCTTTCTCTCTCTCGTCGCAAGTAGAGCAGTCCCGACTTGAAAATCCGGCATCCCCAGGAGCGCTCTCGTGGGAAGCAGTTGCTCCCAACCCCTTTTCGATTTCCCACTCCCCATCGTTACTCGAATTGCGAATTTTTTAAAACGATTATCGCACGAAGGAAATGCACCTTCCGTGCGTCACTGAATGAAAATTAGGTCGATGGCCCCAGAAGTTAACAATATTTTACATTTACAAAAAAAAATCTTCTGAGGTCTTTGGCAGGGTAAATCATAGCGTAGTGGGAAAAGTACCGGAAAAGGGAGCGGATGAGGGAGTTATTCATTGGATTGTGGCGTACGTTTGAAATTGTAAGCTTAAAGTTCAAGTGGGAGACAAATTCACCAAGGACGAGTGCCTCAAGGTAATGCATTTGGTCCTTTGTTATTCATAACTTTCATAAATGACTTTGCAATGTGTCAAATCCAAGGACGTGTTAAAAACTTTGGGAGTGCCGCAAGGGAATGCATTAAGGCCTTTGCTATTACTAACTTTCATAAATGACTTTGCAAAAAGTTTTAAATCCGAGGTCATACTATTCGCAGACGACTATATAATTCAGATGTCTCAAACATTCAGCCGACGAAGAACATTTACCTATGTGGTCCGTGAAGTAAGTTACTGTATATAATGATACGGCCCAAGCTTAAATGAATCTCTTGTAAAATATTTCCCCTATATCTTTGTAAATAATTTAAGAAAGTTAAGCATTGCATCAAATCAGCGCTTTGAATATATCCGCAATTTGTTCATCATTCCCATTTATAGCACCCTGCAAAGTTAAGATACAGAAAAACGTTCTTCACGCTACCAACGTATATCTTGCGTGTCTGAAGGACCTAACTCACGACGCCGAATAGTGCATCAAAGAAGGTTGGAGACGATCTCCGCCGCTAGTGTCCATAGAATAAGAAATGCCTGGGAAAGCCAGTAACGTGGAATGCTCCCCGCGGAGCCTTAATGCGACAAATATTGGAATATGGGGTAATGGTTTTGGACTCTTCGTCAGATAGTTTGAGATGGCGCGAAGAACATCGTCTCGATTCGTGTTAGGTAGAGGGACACGAATGTTACAGAAATGTTAGATAAGTTGGGATGGGTGACGCTACAATCACGGAGAATAATAACTAGGATGACTGGGCAATAAAACTCCTATGTTAACAAATCAGCATGGAAGGACTTGAATCAGAGGATGTGAAAGCTGATTTACTTAGTTCGGTGGTATAACAAAAATAAAATACAGCCATTAAGGGATAAAGTAACTGGGGGAAATGTTAATTCATAAATAGGGGATAGAAGATAGGAACAACCTATCCGCAAGAGTCATAGAGCCTTTAACCTTCAGAAGTAGACCTCTTCGAGACAAGAATTGAGAAAAGTATTAAGAGATACTGGATTAGATGTAAAGTTACGAAAATATGATAATTAAACCTGTTGTTTTGGACTTTACGATGATTACTTCGTGGGGTCCGGGATCTTGATACGTAGGTACGTCGCAGTTGACGATGACATTCCCATATTGGCGTCGAGAGTATCAATAACTTATGTGACTCGACGAAAAAAGTATAAGAGGATGACAATGAAGAAGTTCAAGTGAGGAACTTAAAAAAATATGTTACGTATATCCTATCAATGAAATCGATAAAAATAGCATTTGTAATATATAAAATACACTTTTGGGCTTGAAACGTTATGTAAAAAACAAACATAATCGATTAATTCTTTGCAAATAAATAATATTTTCGTTTTTTCTGTTACTTCTTTCAAAACAACTAATTTCAATGTTCATTATGTAATATTATTTTGCATTATGTTGACCAAATATAATGTATGCTTTATATTCAAAGGTTTGACTATATATTTTTTTACAATATCCTTAATTTATCGCAGGCGTCTCTAAACGTTTTTACAAGTGGGCCACTTGGCCAATAAATTTTATGCTAGTGGGCCAGAAAATCAACATGAAAAACTTTTTGGAAAAACAGGTGAACAGTATACAAATTATGCTAATTTCGTTTTAAAAGGTGGTTTAGTGAATTGGGTAACTTACGATTTTTCCGAGAAATTTGTCTCCATGTCCAATCTTTTATTTCTTCTTCATCAAATATGAATCGAAATCAGACATTAATGGAGCACGACTATTTTATAAAGTGGAAAACCTAGTCTTATGCCTGGAATGAAAATTACTTGTAGTAAAAACAGGTAATAATAAACAAACGTGAATTGAGATGATATGAAATACAACGAAATAACGCTTTTTTCCGTTTTCGTTATAGTAATTTTGAAGATTTCGTTAATGCTTTTCGTTACGTTATTCAAAAATCATTTTGTTATTTCGTTACGTTACTCAGAACGTTTTCCAACATTGCTTGATTGTTATATCTAGTTTTTAAAATGGCAAAGACTTATTAGAGGCTCGAGGGCCACATTAAATGGGGTCGCGGACTAAATGTGGCCTGCGGGCCATAGTTTGGAGAGCCCTAATTTATTCCATCCATCTTTTCCCTTATTCAATGTTTCCCTTATTCATCGTTTTTTTATTTCACCTCAAAACCGATAGATCGAGAATTCAATGTAGTTGTCTTCTGGCGATACATTTATTTAAAATTGGAAAGTCCAACAAAAACGTCTAAAAAACAAGTTTGGAAAGTACTACGAAAGCAAATATTATAATGCGATAGTTTTACAAAAAATCTAAGATTCAATTTTTAAGGATACATTTTGAAAAAAATTGTTAGCGGCATCAACAAAATAAAAGCATCGCTAAAAAATAGTAGACAATTCTGGAAGCATTTCCGCCTATTTTAAGGTGCACTGTACAAATAAAAGCACTGAGCTCGTTGCCATGGTAGTTACGTATTTCCTTTGTTGAAACTCAGAAAAACTCCAACTTTTTCCGATAACAACTAAAAATGTAGGCATAATCTACAGGAATTTGAATTCCTTCTTCAAAAATTACAATTTCTAAAATTTCCGATAGTTCAAGTTCCGAGTTCGAATCTTGACGGGAAATAATTTTAAAAAGCGGATCTATAAACCACCGATTTACGTGCTTTTCTTATGGGGCAAAAATGGGTCAAAATTAGCTTCTGAAAATTGGAATTTTTTTAACAATTTCGGATTGCCACATGTAGATTTTATATGTAGTAACTTATCCTGGAAATTTGGTTTCTCTGGGTTGAACCGTTTCAGAGATATCGCCTGCATAGACGGACGGACAGACAGACAAAGTGAATACATAAACTGATTTTTTATTTAAAAAATCATTAAAAAGAATAGTCGAGATCATCAGTTCGTATAAACAAAGGAAAATCTTACGGTTCGCATCTTATCCATCAGACCAATTCAGACGTTCATGATTCTCCTATGGGAAAATTTTTCGTCCGTACCGAATAAAAAGAACTCAAATAACTCACAACAATCGCTGAATGATTTTCATCGGATAGTTAGAATAGGAAGGGAAATGACGCGGTTGGACCAGCAGCGATCACTTAATTTTTCTCTTACTCTTGATGGTGAATAATGCCTAAAGGGCAAAAATTGTCAACAAATCTATTACCTTCGCATTTTCATCGCCAAAAGGTTTCACACCTACACGTGCTGACCAAGAAGGTATTTAAGAGTCCTCGCCCTCCTCTAACATGGCCGCAAACTATCTCTCCCGGTCTTGTGGCCAACGAAACGTATCGACGAGGACCATTGACCCGAAAAAATGTTGAAAAATAAACCTGAAACATAACCAGCCCCGTTTCAACGAAGTAAAACCCGAACGAGAAATGCTATACATAGTTTTAATTGAGTTTGCTCATGCTGGCGGGTTGGGGAGGGTAAATCACGAATGGAGCTCGGCGAGGCACGACGCGAAAAAAGGTCGTCGACCAGGGGCGGATCCGGAAACTTATCAAGGGGGGGGGGGGGGGGGGGGGGGCGATCGCCCCTCCACCTATCGAATCCGCCCCTGCCAACTGCCGTATATTTTGAAAATCCCTGCCCCTATCAGAATCCTTCTTTCCCTTGCTGTACAGACCTAATCTGCAGCGTATAATTGAGGATTTTTGCGCGGAAAGAATTTAAGATAGCGCCCAGTGGAGTGCAATGGGGTTATCCAAGGAGGGGGCGATCGCCCCCCCCCCCCCTTGGATCCGCCCCTGTCGTCGAGTGATTGTGAGTTATGGATCTGAATATTTTTCATGTAAGATGTAAGTCGGGCATATGCCTGTTATTTATTGCAGTAAACATATGTCCGAAGTGTCTATGATATAATGTCAATATCCTTGAGATTCTTGGTATTTCTTTAGTGTTAGAGGTAAAATCCCTTCAAGATTCTTCCCTACAGTACTACCATCATCCCTAACTCTCCCTAAGGACCGATCTACCCGTAGTTTGCGGTGAGTTTCGCGTACCTTCGAGAGAATTCGTTATAGTTAGCCGACCGTTTACATTTTATCGAACGAGTTACGTAGACTTGAAATTCCGCTCGTATTAACGGGCTTTCGTCTCCATCTCTTAAAAGATTTTCGATATCCTATCTTAAACCATATAATGCTATGACCTGAAACTCTTAACCCGAGCTGATTCCGTTGTAGCTTTTCTCTTTAAGGCGTTTTTAAGCACTTCTGTGTTGAATATAATATCAGTTATAGAATAAAGGCACATAGTTAATAGGGAAATTTGACGTAAGATAGGTATGATCATATTCAGTATGGTCTTTTATATAATAATAGCCGTCGTCTGTTGGTTGGTTGGTTGGTCACGCTATGCAAACGCTAATAACTCGAGAAATAATAATGATAGAAACTCGAAATTTGGTAGGGATGCTTGATTAATACTTATTCAGAGAATGAAAAATTTTAATCGCGAAAAAATTGCTTGGTTCGTCTCCAAAAGCGGCATTTCCATTTCCCATTACTTAACATGTAAAACGCGATTTTTCGACATGCAGGCTTTTATTCATTTGGAAATTAAAATTAGAAGAAATTAACAGACGACCTTCGGATTTGAACCATTTTGAAGAAACATTTATAAAGTTTCTTATTCCGTTCGTCTTTTTTCGCCCACAGTCCGAAATATTCCATGTTAAACGTTTAATTTTCATATTTTGTGGAAATCTCGCCATTTTAACGTGATGTTGCTATGTCGACCATTATCATTGTTACACCTCAAATTACTATTATTGTATACATCCTTCTGGGATCCTGGGGTGCCTTGAGTGCTTCAGTACGAGAGAGAGAGGAGGGAAGGGGAGAGATTGGCGTGTTTTGTGGAAAATAAGTATATTAACGTAAATATAAAAAATTTCAAGTATCAACAGTGTCATTTTAGAAAAATTGGAAATAAAACGAATTCTTAAATTAAATTCTTTGTAAACCATACGTACGTGCTTACGAATTTATATTGTTATTCCTCGAATTCATTTCGTAACAATGGCCCAAGTTTGGAAACGAATATAAATTACATTTCGATTAAAATTAGAAGGACATTTAAAACTGTTAACGGGCAATTTTCGAAGAAACAACAGTGGATCTTTTAATGAACTGATTTGTTTTTATAAAAGGAATTTTGGTGCTTATTTAATACAGAGTAAGTTCTAAGGCTTATAATCCATTTAAATCTAATAACAGTGGCTATTATAGTTTAAAGAAAGAACTTTATTTATTCACTTTACAGAATGAATTAATTTTAGGCTAGCATTGCCTATTATAAAAGGAGTTACTTTGGAATTTACAGTATGTAAAGTGGAAGGTACATTTTATTCCAAGATCTATTTAAAGTATTATCAGAGGCAATTGAAATTGAACAAATTTTTTTGTTACCAGAATTCTGCTTATTTCATGAAATTGAAATGCTAATGCATTAATCCATTAAAATCTCTTAAGGGTGGCTATTTTAGTTGAAAGAAATATATGTATGTACATGGTACTTTTATTCACTTTTCAGAATGAATGAATTCTAGGTTAACATTGCATATTATAAAAGGATTTTCTTTGGAATTTGTGGTTATTTTAACTGAATTGAATCAAGTTCTCTTCAATTTAAAACTGGTGAAAGTGGTTGTTCCAGAAAATGAGAAGGCAAGAGTGTTGAGCAGACGATAAACGGTATTGAGGTACATTATATTCCAAAATCTATTTAAAGTATTATCAGAGGCAATTGAAGATTGAGCCAATTTTTTTGGAACAGGAATTCCGCTTATTTAATGAAATTGAAATCCTAACGCTATAATCAATTTAAAACTAATAACAATGGCTATTTCAGTAGAAAGAAAGGTACTATTTTATTCACAAGGAATTTCTGTGAGATTTTTGTTAATTAATTAAAACAGACATATAATATAGATATATTCGATGGTTAAAACGGTGCACAATTTTATTCTTGCGATTTTTACACGTTGCATTGACGAAAATTTAGATTCATTAAACCCGTTGAAATTCAACGGGCACTTATGCTAGTAATAGCATAATGGTGAAATTAAGATGGTGACGTCGATAAGTTAAAAATGTATCCACAACGAGTAAATCCCTGAAATGGTGTATGGATAATAATTAACGCAATTTATCTCATAAAACGTATATACCTGAAGCGATTATGTCTTGATCTTAAAACAGCTATCATGCGGTTAGCGTCAGATGCAAACCCACCCTAGGGTTGCTACATTGTCGTAAGAAATTATTTTCATTTACCATTTGTAAATTACGGAAAATTTTTAAAAGCACGTCTGATATGCTGGATTTGGTTTTCGTAAATGCGTAAAGAAATGTACGGAATTTTTCCAACCGTATCTGTTTCATCCAAAACGAGCTGTCAAACACACAAGTAATCCGAGAATCTTGGAATCTTCCCAACGGTTTCCGAGCACCGCGAAGACGTGTGGGTGACGCCATAAAAGTGAACGAGGTAATGGACAAGCGGGAACGTGCCTGTGTGTACGTAAAATGAGCATGTGTGTTCGCGCGTCGAGGCGAATAAGGGGGGAGGGTAACGAAATTTTGTTTAGTACAAGGAAGAAGAGAGAGAGAGACAGACAGACAAACGACTATATTTGGGTGAAATTGAGACTGTATAGTCCCTTCTTACATTTAACCCTGCGTCAAAAATTACAAATGAGAATAAAATAGTAATAATAATTTCACAGAAAAGAACCAGAAAGTAAAATAAATATAAAAACATACAAGCAAAATAGCAAATTACAAATTCGGAAAATTTCCTTTAAAAAGAAAGAGAAATTGTGGTAAAAACCTAGGAAAGACCTGATTTGGCCATCCTAATTAAAGACCTAGGGTAGTTGAGAGAGAGAGAGACGAGATGAGATGAGGGAGCTCGGAGGGCAGAGTGGGTACTCATAAAAACGCGGAAGAGGGGGCGGAGAGAGAGAGAGGGGGGGAGAGAGAGAGAGAAGGAAAGGGGGAGAGGGGGGGGAGGGGAGAGAGGGAGAGAGAGAGGAGTTTGGATGTGGGCAGAACGTGACCCAATTCCCTCAGTCAGAAAACTCGACTCCGGCCGATCCGGTTCCCATGGGGGTCATCCGCCATGTGAAAAATGGCTCCGCTCCTCCGAAATGGGGGAGGCTATGGAGTGTCGAATCTCCGTCCTCCTCTTCACTCCCTACGGGAATAAAAAATCCGAAGATGCGCCTCTCCTCCTCCGCCGCCGCCTCCCTTCAACTCTTAACCCACATAAGAGCGAACTCGGGTGCTCACGCACTTTTGGAGGTAAGAATCTCTCGAAGTCTCCCCGCGGAGGGACCGCTCCTTCGGAGGGCCTCCGAATAAGATTCGCGTCATCCTTCGCTAGATAGCCATCGTGAAACGTATCAGAGTTATTGACAGAAGAAGGGCAGAAGAATGGAGGGAATCGTTTCCGGAAGGAATGCGGACGAATTCGTAAACGGAACATGGGTGCGTAGAGGACATCGCGATAAACCCGCCCGGGTTCTATCCGTGTTTTCAGGCTCAACCCGAGAAAGGGATAGGAAGCAAGCCTCTGAATATATTGCATGTTCCGCGCGCAATGCGTTCCGAGATAATTGGTCCTATCCGCGATGTTCGGAATAAAAAAATAGCGGTGTTAGGACATGATTCGGATAATTAGGCGGTCCCAATTCGAAAGGCTTTGAAATATTCGCAGCGCGACGAGTGCATTCACCAATCACCGCGGGAAGTGCAAGGAAGTGTTACCCTTGATTTATCCTGTCTGAATCCTTTGGCAACTCACGATGGAGGCGATGCGTATCCGTCTCCTTCCACTTCTCTCTCCTATCTCCTTCTACTTTCACGTTTACGTCCCCCTCCTCTCCTCCATCATTCCTACCTTTTTAACCTTTCGTATCCAGCGACCTCCAATTCCTCTCTCTTAATCCCTCTCTCCTTTATCCCCTCTCCTCCAAGTCGAATTCAGGATCGATCTGAGGGAATATGGCGAAGTTGGACGGCTTCACGCTCCTTCTGACCCTAATAAAATCTTTAATGCCTATATTACACGTTGCTCCCTGTTGAAATCTTCAAACAAATGATGATGATGATCTAACCGAGGTGTCATCATTTGTAAATTACGAAAAATTTTTTAGAAAACACGTCTGATATGCTGGATTTGGTTTTCCTCAACGGCGTAAAGAAATGTACGGAATTTTTCCAACCGGTTCTGTTTCATCCAAAAACGAGCTGTCAAACACACAAGTAATCCGAGAATCTTGGGATCAGAGACTCGACAAAAAGATTAATCACTTCGACAGTCTACTTTTAAATAGGTCACTTAAATAAACTGAAAACGACTCAAGTGCTACCTGAGACACCGACCATCTTTATACCTATATTTAAAGAAGTGTCTAAAAGAGTCACCAAGGTTTTGCTGCGTAACTGATGACCAGACCTCGGAAGTTTATGCAAATGCATGTTTTTACTGGAAGGTCATATTTATATAAGATTTTGTAAATATCCGTTTCGTAAAATTACGTTATTTGACCCATATTTGAAGTTGCATATGTGCATATTTTTGCATATTTTGGGGGATTCCTCATCACGTTGCATATTTTTTGCATATTTCGCTTCTTACGTTCGAAGTATTCAAAAATCACATTACAGAAGTAATTACGCACTAATCCTACGCCAATTATGGGGATTACGTTCCTGAAAAGTACCGTGGATGGCAAGACCAACTGTAATAAATATGTGTATAAAAACAAATTAAACTTTATTTTCATTTTATACTGTGATAAAACGATTAAAGACGGTTATAAGTTATAAGAATGATGATCCACTACGCCAAGAAATGTGTGGCGAGAAATATTCGCCCTGCCATTCCACCCCTCTTTTCTTCATAGCTGTGAGACGAAAGGAAACCTCGTCCGTGTAAGAGAAAATTTGCCCGGTGAGCAACTCATTATGTTATCGTTATATTGTACCATGTTGCATGTTCGGAGCACGTGATTTCGGGATGAATCATGGCGTAGACGCGTAGGGAAATGAAAACAACGCCACTCAAGACCGGACTTGCCCCTACCACGCATCAGTTACTACAAGTTACTATTGCAAGTGGTGCTGTGAGACAAGAGGCATGGCCTTATTACTGAAAATTTGGAAAAGATTCTAATTGTTTATTGTAATTTAAATTACACTAGTAGGGCAGCCCCGGATCTCCGGTCCTCAACGCGATTTAAATAAACTGAAAGTTTAGTGAAATAATTTTGATTGAATAATTAATGAAATAAAAGAAATGCAAATAATCTAAATAGTTCGGCCCTAGGTTAGATCTTCTTTGTTCCCTATTCATTTGATGTGTTTCCCTATTTCTTTGTCTTTCTTGTACTCTCCGCTCCTCATCTACACGGGCAATCCTGTGAGCTTCCGCATCTCTTTCTCTCTCTTTCCTACAATACTCTTCCTTTGATCTCTGGCTCCTCTTCCTTTCTCTGGCAGCTGTAGCTGGGCTAATAGCTCTAGCTTACCTTAGTTCCAATGATTATCGTTGCACCCTTATAGACGAACTCACAAACAATTGTTTTACTTCAAGTGTCTATCAAAGACTGCTTTTAACTTCTTACAGGACCTACTATAAAGGTGACGTCAATGCAACCGTTTATTTAGATTGTCAATGAAAGTAAGATACCCATATAATGTGTTTACAAAGTAACGTGCGTCCCTATTCTCATCAAATTTTTAATTGATGCATTACCCTATTTGCGTTAATAAGGATTACAGATGTGTAATATGATGGTTCTACTTACAAAAACGATGAAACAAAACAAAATACAAATTAATTGCACAATTTAAAATAAAACTCAATATGTTGGGATCTTGTTTGTTATACACATGTTATTGACACAGCTAGAAACGCTTCCCATACGCAGTCAACAAAATAATTATCCGTAAATATTTACGTTGGTATGCTTCATTAATTTCGATGCTTATGTTAAACAAAAGTGCGAAGCGAATAACGCTATTATTTCACCTATTTGAAGGTATAATTGATAGTAATTGAATCGGAGGCAACAATGACGGTCGCCTTGGCAACGCCCAGAAAGAGTAGGAAAAATCTGCAAAAGTTCGAAATAGAATGCGTATTTCTGAAAACTTCGACCGTGTAACGTATAAAAATGGCAAGAATAAGATAGTATAGAGCTTTAGCCGTCAAATAAAGCAAAGAAGAAGAAAATCGGTCCATATTTACATATTTTAACGAACGAAGGAAAAAACCTTGCACTCTGAAAAATCGAAAATCCCGTGTAAACTTATGGGAAAATATAATTGTCTCCTGGATTCGAACCCGGGACACTTCAGCAAACGAAAATATTTTTCCAGGGACCTCATAGCCAGTAGAAACAAAACGCCGTTTACCGCATATCTTTACGACGAACGGTTCTCGAGAAATACGCCGATATAAATTGTAAACAAATGTCTAAAGACGTCAACGTAAAATTAATATATAGTTAGATATGAAATGAATGACATATAACAAATGTTTAATATTGTGACCACAGTGTCATGGCTTTTTTTTTCATTATAATATAAAATTGAGCATTATTTTTAGTGTGAATCATTTTGTCTTTTTTTTTGCATATTTCTGCATATTTCTAGCATATTTTGGCATATTTTGCTGCATATTTTGGGTTTTTTTTGCTGCATATTTTTGCATATTTTGGAGATTTTTTGTGCATAAACTTCCTAGGTCCGCTGATGACCTTTGCGTCTTTGCGAGACGTTCCGGTCCGTCGCATCGAGCACGCAATCGTCTACCCAAGTGAAGTTCAGGGATATTTTTCATAATGCAAACAGATGAACAGCGGTTGCCGCATGTTCAGTCACTCAAAGTCGGAGGAGGATTTTGGCCATGAATGAAACTGAACGTTCTCTCCGGATTACCTAGGGCGCAATACCATCGTCAGGAAACTATCATTCGCACTCATTTGGACTCCTTTCACGCAACAAAACAGACCTGGACGGACGATTCCAGTATAAGTTTCGAGCGAAGTATTTTATTTGAATCCTTGGCGACCTTCGCGTCCCAGTAAATCGCAAATGAAGCTCATCTCCATACCCACTTCACTCCTGCGGAATATATTTCCTGCTTCTTCTCGTTATAAAAATAATCTATCTACTTGCTTCGCTCGTATCGGCCATTGTAAAACGACGTTACCATCGCTATCTCACCGCGAGCCGATTTTATTCCGCCATCGATTCGAACTAAGAGATTCTTAACCTATAAAAGACAAACAAAAGCGATATGACCGGAAGACAACGAGCGCAACAACACGGACAGAGCGAGAGAGGATTGAGCGGGAAAGAGAAGCGTTTATTAAGCAAGAAACGAATCCCATTTATACCTGCCATAACACGAAAATGAAAACATGCCCTTATTGCAGGGGTGGGAAAACCGTGGCCCGCGGGCCATATGTGGCCCTCGAGAGCATCTAACGTGGCTCGCGAAGCTTTGGTGAAAAGCAATCTGTAAAATTTAACACAATTTTATATTACTTTTGGTAAAATTATGACAATAAAACCTTTAGTTTTGAAAATTTGGCCCTACAATCCTCGTTTGTGCTTGTTTTTCACTTATGTATGATGCCTAAGGATCTAAGCAATTTACGATTTATACTCTAATCTGGCCCGCCTAAGGATTGGCTTCTTTCAACGTGGCCCGCTGAAGAATTTGCAAACACCGATGCGGCCCGCCATGCAGAAAAGTTTGCCCACCCCTGCCTTATTGAGACTCTCGCCAACGGTTACCGAGCACCGCGAAGACGTGTGGATGACGCCATAAAAGTGAATGAGGTAATGGACGAGTTGGAACGTGCCTTTGTGTACGTAAAATGAGCGTGTTCGCGCGCCGATGCGAATAAGGGGGGAGGGTTACGAAATTTTGTTTGGTACGGGTGGAAAGGAAGAAGAGAGAGAGAGAGAGAGACGAGATGAGGGAGTTCGGACGAGCGGAGTGAGTCCTCATAAGAACGCGGAGGAGAGAGAGAAGAGTTTGGATGTGGGCAGAACGTGACCCAATTCCCTCAGTCAGAAAACTCGACTCCGGCCGATCCGGTTCCCAGGGGGGTCATCCGCCATGTGGACAATGGCTCCGCTAGTCCGAAATGGGAGAGGCTGTGGAGTGTCGAATCTCCGTCCTCCTCTCCCTCTCTCGTCTTCACTCCCCACGGGAATAAAAAATCCGAAGATGCGCCTCTCCTCCTCCGCCGCCGCCTCCCTTCAACTCTTAACCCACATAAGAGCGAACGCGGGTGCTCACGCACTTTTGGAGGTAGGAATCTCTCTAATGTCTCCCCGCGGAGGAACCGCTCCTTCGGAGGGCTTCCGAATAAGATTCGCGTCGTCGTTCCCTACTAGATAGCCGTCGCGAAACGTATCAGAGTTATTGAGAGAAGAAGCGTAAAAGAATGGAATACAAGAGGAAACTATTCGAAATTTTTAATAACACCTAATTCGATGAGTCATATTTCACCCGCCGGTGCTAGTGAGCGTAGGGCTAGATCGTATCGTACCAGAATATACGTCGAAATAGTCGCTGTAACCGAGAAATGCTACAACCTTTTCCCAGATGCGATAAGCCAATAGAGGCTTTAATTAACTAATTTATGTTTGGTGCAGTGACACCTGCCAAACGCTATTGGCGGCTTGCAGGGTAGTGATGGGAAACATCCGTTGTAGTTCGAAAGCCTACGTTAAAATTTCGATGCGTTAATCGAGTTGGACGGCAGTTTAAAGGCCGATCCACTCTCGAGCGCAAAACAAACGAAATGTTGATTCAACATCTCGAGAAACCTTTATTCGTAGTCTGTTTCAAGTGACCCTCAAAGCGTCCCTTCGTTACCTGAGGTCATCTCTATAATAACAATCATTTCGTAAGGAAGATGACGAATTACATGATGTGACCGAAAGGGAAAATGTCAAGGATCTCATCCATTACGAAGGTTAGAATCTATATGGAAGTCTATGAATATATTTTTTCCTCCGAATGATTTGCCTCCGACCGTTAGACACGTTTGATATCGCGTGTGTGTTGCGGCCTCGCAGGGAATCATTTCCGGAAGGAATACGGACGATTTCGTAAACGGAACGTGGGTGCGTAGAGAACGTCGCGATAAACCCACCCGGGTTCTCAACCCGAGAAAGAGATCGGAAGCAAGCCTCTGAAAATATAATAAGTGGGTCCCAATTCGAAAGACCTTGAAATAATCGCAATGCGACGAGTGCATACACGGATCACCGCGGGAAGAGCAAAAGCCAATTGTTACCCTCGATTTATTCTTTCTGAATCCTTTTTGCAACTGACGACGGAGGAGGCGATGCGTACATAGTTGCCAAAATAAAATTGAAAATGTCCCTAAATCCACCCTAAAAAGTCGCTAAACTCAAAGAAAATGTCGCCAAAAAGTCGTTAAAAATATAATAGTGCATAAATACTTCAAATAATTCTTATTAATCTAATTATTAAACTTCTTATTGTATATTTTATAAATGAATATCATTGAAGATAATAAGACAATAATAAGACATTGTCGCTAAATTGGCAACTATGGATGCGTATCCGTCTCCTTCCACTTCCCTCTCCCATCTCCTTCTCCTTTCACGTTTACGTCCCCCTCCTCTCCTCCACCATTCCTACCTTTTTAACCTTTCGTATCCAGCGACCTCCATTTCCTCTCTCTTAATCTCTCTCTCTCCTTTATCCCCTCTCCTCCAAGTCGAATTCAGGATCGATCTGAGGGAATAGAGCGAAGATGGACGGCTTCACGCTCCTTCTGACCCTTATAAAATCTTTAATGCCTATACTAAACGTTGCTCCCTGTTGAAATCTTCAAACCAGTGATTATGATGAGGATCTAACCGAGATGTCCTGGATGATGCTAGTGCTATAGTGAAGAACCTTGAAGGGATTTTACTCCTGACACTAGAGAAATACCGAGAATCTCAACGATATTTACATTATATCATAGACGCGTCGGGCATATTTATTTATTTAAAAATCGTCGTTACAATTTAGTCGTATGACTAGGTGGTAACAAGAAGAAATTTAACCTAAATACTTCACACACACACATATATAATATATATATTTACGTTATTTATAGTAAACCCACAAAATCTATAATACATGTATAAGAATGATTACAATTTGTATAATACCTGTAGTGAGGATTTGCGCGGGTTCATGGTAAGCCTTCACGGCTACCGTAGCCGTCATGAGGCTCACGAAGTCCTCACTGTACATCACCCTACCACGCAATCCCATTCTTCTCCAACACTATGGCACAGTACATTTCTCATTGCCCTCCCGCAACACAATTATATACTTTATATTAATTCATACCTACAATCTATTACACATAATTAATTTTGCATAGTCAATTTAATTCTTCGTTTGAAGCACTTAGAATTTTTAGGTAAGGGTTTAACCCTAGAATGGTAGACTTAGTCGTTTGTATCTTATTGGTAGACATACGTAAATTTTACGTACAAGGTATTTTAGTCTGGAAAACATATTTAGATTGTAAAATTTCTTTATTATTCAAATAGCATTATGAACGCAAATAGGTGAAAAGTACTACAAAATTGTTTAATAATATCCACTGTATATACTTTAGGAACAATAAAATGAAATACCGCGTCATTTCCCTTCCTATTCTAACTATCCGATGAAAATCATTCAGCGGTTGTTGTGAGTTGAGTTTTTACTTTCTCATATACGAAGTATGTTGAGAAAGTATTGTAATTGCGGAAAAATTCGACCTCGAGATTTTGACGGAAATATACGTTTGAGGTGTAGCTGAGTCCGTAAAAGTGGTTTTCGCATTGCTGTCTGTCTGTCTGTTATTGGCTCTAGGGCCTAAATGGTAGAGCAAAAATGAATGAAATCTCGTACATAGGCATTTTATCATGCTAAGCAGAGGCTATGAAGAAATGGTTGACATTGCTCAATAATTAACGGAAGATTATTCTAAGCATTTTTAACAACAATTTGATTTTCTCAAAAACGGCTCTAACGATTACTTGAGTTTACGTTTTCAATAATACTAAATAGTTGATATTTCTCAAAAAATTAATATAAGGCTAGTTTATTCTAGGCAACTTTAGCAATAATTTGATTTTCTAAAAGACGGCTCGAGCGATTTTGATAAAATTTCGTACAGTTACGTGAGTATACTTCTGCAATATTACTACACATTTCATTTTTCTCAATGAATGAATATAAGGCTAGTTTATTCTTGGGCAACTTGAACAAAAATTGGATTTTCTAAAAACCGGCTGATACGGTTTTCATTTTCTAAAAATAACTAAACGACGCATTAGTATATGGGAAAGTTTGTACAGTGTATGTTGTACCGATTTTTTCAAAATGTACCCATAAAATTTGAATCTTAGATTTTTTGTAAAAATATCGCATTATAATATTTGCTTTCGTAGTACTTTCCAAACTTGTTTTTAGACGTTTTTGTTGGACTTTCCAATTTTGATTAATAAATGTATCGCCAGAAGGCAACTATATTGAATTCTCGATCTATCGGGTTTGAGGTGAATTGAAAAAACGATGAATAAGGGAAACGATGGATGGAATAAATTAGGGCTCTCCAAACTATGGCCCGCAGGCCACATTTAGTCCGCGACCCCATTTAATGTGGCCCTCGAGCCTCTAATAAGTCTTTGCCATTTTAAAAACTAGATATAACAATCAAGCAATGATGGAAAACGTTCTGAGTAACGTAACGAAATAACAAAATGATTTTTGAATAACGTAACGAAAAGCATTAACGAAATCTTCAAAATTATTATAACGAAAACAGAAAAAAGCGTTATTTCGTTGTATTTCATATCATCTCAATTCACGTTTGTTTATTATTACCTGTTTTTACTACAAGTAATTTTCATTCCAGACATAAGACTAGGTTTTCAACTTTATAAAATAGTCGTGCTCCATTAATGTCTGATTTCGATTCATATTTGATGAAGAAAAAATAAAAGATTGGACATGGCGACAAATTTCTCGGAAAAATCGTAAGTTACCCAATTCACTAAACCACCTTTTAAAACGAAATTAGCATAATTTGTATATTGTTCACCTGTTTTTCCAAAAGGTTTTTCATGTTGATTCTCTGGTCCACTAGCATAAAATTTATTGGCCAAGTGGCCCACTTGTAAAAACGTTTAGAGACGCCTGCGATAAATTAAGGATATTGTAAAAAAAATATATAGTCAAACCTTTGAATATAAAGCATACATTATATTTGGTCAACATAATGCAAAATAATATTACATAATGAACATTGAAATTAGTTGTTTTGAAAGAAGTAACAGAAAAAACGAAAATATTATTTATTTGCAAAGAATTAATCGATTATGTTTGTTTTTTACATAATGTTTCAAGCCCAAAAGTGTATTTTATATATTATAAATGCTATTTTTATGGGTTTCATTGATAGGATATTGCGTAAAACATTTTTTTTAAGTTCCTCACTTGATCTTCTTCATTGTCATCCTCTTCTTCTACTTTTTTCGTCGAGTCACATAAGTTATTGATACTCTCGTCCCCAATATGGGAATGTCATCTTCAACTGCGACATACGTATCAAAATCGACACCAGGATGTTTTAACTGTTCCCAATCCTCTTTGAAAACGTCTTCACATTCTAAAACGTCATTTTCTTCTTCCAGAATGATTTCTGTAGAAGATAATTTATTTATTTTTTTAAAAACAAATTTAAATTGTTATTCCCTTCACCTTCTGCCATGTTGCTACAATGTAGTACATGGTTTGGAGAATGTTTATCCTTAAAGCATCTTTTAGTTTTATCAGAATGCATCGAACAAACAGCCTTTCGAACCAGTAACTTCCGGTAATATTTTTTAAAGCAGTTTATAACTCCCATGTCTAGCGGCTGTAATACACTTGAGCAGTTTGATGGGTAAAAAGTACTTTAACATTCTTTAAAAATTGGTAATGGTGTGGCCCTTCTGAAGTGGTAGTCTCGAATTCGCTGTACGTTGATTCTTTTCCAGTCTTCATCTTTTTATATGATTTACGGCATTTTGTTACTTGTCCCTTTTATGGCAAGAATTGAGTTGAGTGAATTGAGGTTTGGCCACATCGACTCTCTTTTCCCCTGGATTTTTTCCACTTCAATAATTTGTAATTTCTCATAAAGAGCCTTCGTTTTCTTTGTAGGACGATTCATTGCTGCTTAAGGGTAAAGAAATATATGACTGTAGAACTCGAAAGAAAATTCGAAACGAACTGATAACAACAATCGTGTTGCGATTCTAAAAATGAGAAAAAATGAAATTGTGCATACGTAAAAATCTCTCTTGACAATCGATTGCGAAAAAAGTCGATTGTTCAAGCAATCAGTTGTGCCCATCACCACAACTGGCCGATTAACAAACGATGTGAGCTGAAGTCCGCTGAAGTGAACTGTTGAATCATAAAGTGAATCGAAAGGTAATCGATAGGTAATCGGGGAAAATTATAAAAACGGATCTAAACATTTTGAATGATCAATACGGGAAAACGTTACTACGGGGAACTACGAATGCGATATAAATTAGCTTTGTTTGTATGGGATATTTTTGGAACTTGTATAAGTGAACGATGAATGCGGGAAAGCGATCAATGGAGGAACTATAGATCGAGAATCCACTGCAGTGGGTTTATAAAATGTCCAAAAATAACCTTCTGGCAAAGGGAGTGATGGTTCTCTCGTTAAAAATGAAACAGCGAAAATAAGCCAGGCTCTTCTACACTTTTGAAGGCCGTTCTTCTCCTCCAACTTTTACGTCAGCGAGTCGAGTGGGACCTGTTAGGATTATCCTGAAGATGTTCAACCTGTTACGCCTTCGTGAGGTTATCCTGTCAATATTTGGTAGAACGTCTCCGTTCGCCCTGCGCCGTTAGTTTGACGAGTAAAATCTGTGTCGCTGTAGTGAAAGGTATTCATAATCAAAAATATTGAAATATTTATTTATAAATGATAATTTTCAATACTTTTGCATAAAAATAAATTTCCAGGAAATAAATGGCATATTGCTCTAAGTGTTTAGATAAAGGGAAATCGCGTAGCCCTTATGCACCTTATAATAATCAAATTTTATCAATGTCAAGAGTTTCATTTTTAGCTTTTCAAAATTCGATACCTCTAGCAGAAAAAATAATACCATCCGGAATGTTGTAACAGACGGAAGATGGTGTCCAGCACGAGAAAATTTTCGAAAAAAAATACACTAATGACTTGGGTTGGAAAAACATATAGACGGATAGGCAAACATGGATTGAGAGAAAGTACACGTGCCAGCAATATCGAAGAGCGCGTTTTTTTCGTAATAAACAAATCCCTCATGCTTAGGAACCGTGAGGAATACACAATAGAACAGGTTACGAAATTCGTCTCCGAGAATTTATTCTAAAAGTTTCATTTTTTAATTCGTGAAACATTTAAGGCGGCCCACCGTTTTCATTGCACTGACGCAGAGGAAGAGGAAGGCGCGAAAATTTCACTGGAGATGAGATTGCACAACGTCGAGGGAAATGCACTGACGCGTGGCGTATATTACTTGGGGGAAAAAGAATTTCGGCAGACGGAACAGGATGGGCAGTCTTATCGATCCCGCCAAATGCGTCCCTGGTGTTTTTATTTCTGCGCAACCTACCGCGGTTAATTGACGGATAGTCGTCTAGTCACGCTGCGAGAATGTGGAGATAACCTTTCATGAAAATTCATATCTTCGTGCGAAAGTTGTTTTTGGTTGCAGCGGAGCACGAGCCTCGTGAATTGGACATTTCTCAAGAATTTTTAACATGTAATACTTTTTGAATGGCAATTGTCGGTGTTGAATTCTAACAGAGTAGGTTCAGGGAGCGTTGAACTGTTTGGGGATACCGGTGGGGGTGAGACAATGGCTGCAATGAATTTCACACCTGCGAAAAGCAATCTTTTTTCCCCATCCCCCGCGTTGCGTACCTGTATTTTCTATTTCTGTACTCCTCGGGGAAAATTTGGAGGACTTAATGAAATTCCTCTTATATTTTGAATTGGAATAATGAACTTAACGAGACATATTATGTATATGGTTCACACCGTAT
Source organism: Uropetala carovei (assembly GCA_036926305.1). NCBI lineage: Eukaryota > Metazoa > Arthropoda > Insecta > Odonata > Petaluridae > Uropetala > Uropetala carovei. The sequence goes on along the minus strand of JAXCHB010000321.1, from coordinate 150,119 downwards.
TGCTGATAACATTGTATCTTATAAGTTTAGCTCTCGCAACGGGTGGCAGCTATGGGGAGAGATTACCTATATTACGTCGGTTCGGTTGGGATAGCTGACAATGAGACAAAAACTCCGTGGAAAGAGATGTCAGCATTTGGTGTTCAATTTCTCTTATTCTGATATCTAGTTAGGGTTTTTCAGAAAAAATTAATTCGTAAAGGAATCTTTTCAAATCAACATTTTTTAAATTGTAAAACATTTTTCAACTTGAAATTCTCCAATAAGCCTTGTTTTTCAATCTATTTTCAATATTTATCTTAAAAATTAATTTTTTAAATCCAAATTTGTACATATTCTTCGAAAAGGCCATGGTCTTCATTCTAAAATCTTTTATATTTTTATGCAAAGCTATTGGAAATAAATAGGGTTACCAACTGGGTCATTTTGACCCGGAGACTCCGGGTGAAGCAATGTTTCTCCGGGCTCAAGGTTTTACATCAATTTCTCCGGGCCAGTGTCAGTAGTGGAACTACAAATTTTGTAATGGTTCTTCTTACACAAACATACCAAATGTCACCGAGCATTTGCTTAGAAAATGCTGATTTTAACGAAGAAATTCACTTTTTACGTGTTTTTTCTTTGAAATGAACAAAAATGGTATCTTGGACAAAATATAACATTTCTTTGGGACCCAAAGGTACCCTCATCGTAATAGTTTATCAATCGCATTTCCTCGAATTTCGAGTAAATAATGCCGTTTTTACAAATTTAAATAAATATAACTTATTACAAAATTTAGCTCCTTAAAAATTTTCTCCTAGATGATTACTTTTATACATTTCGATCTCGCAAAGAGGTGAGAATGACGCATGTATGTACTTACACTACTTATGCATTACGAAATAAATAATATTTCAATTGTTAAATGAAGATGTTATTGATGTAATTTACAATAATTTTTAATTAGCAACTCGGAAATAACGGAAAACCCGTAAAAAGCGAAAAAACAGGGTTTCCTCCAAAATCTCCGGGGTTCAGACTAAAATCTTCGGGTCATGAATGTCTTACAGTTGGAAACCCTAGTTATAAACTCTAATACAACACTGTATACTTTTAGTTCACTAAATTGTTTACCGTAATATCTGTAAATACAACCGTTATGAAAATAATTTATGTTCGTAGAATTATTTCTATGTATATACTATCCCATTTTCACGTAACTAAAAAATTTGTGTACACTAACTGACTGCTCGTGTATTATACGCAACGAAAAAAAAATTCACATACGTAGGCTAAAAACATGAGTCTAAAAATCATCCTCTGTTTTGTCTCGACCAGCCCTGGGTCCGTGTCTCATTTCGACATTTACCTGACGTTCGAAATTATTTTCTCTCGCGTTATTTATTTTGTCCCATTCGTTTAATTATTATACAAAATAAGGCTGATAATTAAATCTCGTTGTACTATGAAAATGAATTCTCTGTCGATTCTAACTCGTGGAAGTTTTCAGATATAAACAAAATTCTTCGTCCTCCAAGAAAAACCTTATTTTGTAGAGGACAGGGAGATATGCCAGACAAGACGGCTGCAAAAATATCGTTTGTTCCGCGTCAAAAAATTCAGGACGTTCAAAACAAAAGCGAACTTGGGATGTTAAGACATTGGATTTCTTCCGCAATTCGGAGAATTTACAAATGGGGTGTCCTTGTACATACATTGGCGATGTCGACTGAGACTATTACTTTAATTTACTTTACATTTGAAGGCTATTTATTGTAAAAAGCATATAATTGTTTAAATTTTACTTTTTGTTTGCATGGAGTTGGATCTATACATTAGCCTTATCAAGAAAAATGATCTTTTATAAACTTATGGCTTTTTCAGGATGCTAAAAGTATCTTTATTTTATCTCAACCATTTGGTAGTTGTTTATGCTCTCGATGGGGATTGAGACTTTTAGTTCGAGAAGCGCTATATATTTATAAGATCTAGTTATGGCAAAGCTCCCGAATCAATTTGTGATCTACTAGAGATACGGTTTCTTACGCGTAGAAAGTATGCAAGGCAATAAAAGTCCGGCTTAGCTGGCATGCATGTCCCCGGACGCAAATTCTCCCTCGGCAAATGGTTAAGATTGACCTTTCGAAATAGCCATCGGCCACTCAAATTTAATAAACTACGGAGATGCCAAATTACTCGATTTCTATTCAGGAGGCTCGACAAATTATGGAAGATTGGAAAGTGTTTCTCTGGTCCATTTTTACGGGCAAATTCCGGGACCGCGACTCGAGGAAGGCGTTTCGGGCTACGAATTTTAAATTGTAAGAGACTGATTGGCCGGAAGAGTGATGAATGGAGACTGCTAAGAGATTTTTCACGCCGCTCAATTTGTCCAACGGTAAATAATTAGTATCGAACCGCCCCAATTAGATGAATCTGTTGTAATTTAGGTTAACCTATGCGCCAAAGTCTACACTTTGGCAATGGTCGGTTTAGGCCATCGTTATATGTGTAAAATTTATTTACTCTGTAATTATAATTTTTTCTTAACTTTTTCGAGCGTTGTTGTAGCGTGATGTTCTTATTGATTAGTCCATTCTTCTTCTTCTTTTCTTTTACAATAAGTGATAACTAGGGGACTAGTATAGTTTTATTTAAATTCGAAGACTGAAAGGATTCTTTAAACATGGTAATAATGATATAAATTGGGAATTCGATATAATTTCAATTATAATAGCGTCAAGTCCAGGTGTCTAATGACATCTCTACATAAAAAGGTGGATCACTTAATCTAATATTAATTTAAAATGCATAAGTGCCATCTTCTACATCACTTTCTAGAATAGTTATCTATGCTTTAATTTATAACATGAGATTGGTGAAAAGCGTTAAGTTAGAACTAAGATGCCAGTTAATTACATTTAATGTCTTTCTAAACAATAGGACTCCAATCATCACGATAATAAATCTGGTGTTGATCTATGAATCACATCATGAAACACTTTCACGTTACAAGTTAAATTAAAAATCCCAACATAACGAGCATGTGTATCTGGTCTCTATAACACATTTCATAATAAAGTTTACATTGAGGTTCGGTCTTGAATAAATTTCAAATTGAAGTGTATTATAGAGCTACAAATACAAATAAAACTGTAAATATATTAAAAACTGCGAGACTGTATTTACTAGTCCAAATATATTTACATATTTGCGCTTTGTATTTACCTTAAGTTTGGCATCCTTGAAATATGTTCAAGAAAATTTGCCTGTCGAGAAAACGCGAAAAGCCTTTTCTTACGTTGGCGTAGTTAAATATATGGCCACTAAAAATTTTCCATTTGGTCTTATTTGAAATAAAACAATTGAATGAGCGTAAAAACTATATCTTTGTTGTAGAAAAAGGCACTTCTTCTTCTTGTATAATCGAGATCGTTAAGTGTACTTTGAGGAAGTAAATGTGATGGTTTCTGAAAGTGCACCTTGCAAGTCGAGTTTATGCTATAAAGCAGTAGACTCGAAATGCAAAATAGATGGATCTTCCGTTCCCTCACGGACACTTCGACTTTTCTGATAACTCTCAACAACTTCTACTGAAAAACACGTTAATTAGCTAATTGTAAGACACATTTACAACAGCGATATTTAGACGACAATTCTACCCGCCACGTTTAATTAACTTTAAGCGAATTATCTATAGTTGTGCCGCTATATAGTGACCCATGCCCCGCCCACTTGCTTATTGTGGCAGTGGAGGCCTTGTTGCCAAATTGTGCTTTTCGAGATAACTTATAATAAAAAATATTTTCCTCTATAAATTCTAACGCGCCATTCATTTCTGGTATTATTCTTATCAAAATGTTTCTATTTAATTTACAGAATAATATTTTATAGGATTTTCCTAATATCCGTTTTTCATTACCCGTTATTATTCCTCAAGTAAACACGGAAAAATGGTACAACCTTCTAGGTTTAGAAAATTATATTATATTATTCATTGCTTTATCTTACCAACAACGTTTATTTATTGTGCATAAGTTGAATTGTTAAGATGATCAAAAATCTTTTAGATTAGTCCGGCGCAAATTTTTGAGTCAACGTCATGACAAAAGTAGCCTCCTGCTAAATCTCATTCTATCAAAGTTACACCCACACATGATACGTATGCTGTTTAGGTGAATAGCGAAAATGTTTTTAGTGAAAGTTTCATTCCGATATCTTACTCGAGCCTCGAGTTATGGCTGTTTATAAAAACGTCACATGCGCGCTGACGGCAACCCTTAGGAATTACACGGCGCGCAGTGGCGTTGCGACCAAGATTTTATGTAAAACGATGTTATGTCTTGTATGATTGGAATATAACTTATATGTTTATGACCATGAAATGCTATATGTAAAGTTTTGCCAACATGTTTCCCTTAGTCTAAAAAGAGGCTTTTTCCTTCAAAAATACCTACATTAACCTTCGATTACTCTTCAAAATACGTTAGTATTCGCGTTGGATCGAATCGACCAAATGTATTTTGAAGCTTAAAAATATAGATTTCCAGAATATTTTTAAAATTATTAGAAATTCCACAACTATTTCAATAGAAAAGGAAAACAAAAACAAAATACTTTAAATAATTCATTGAAGAATGTTTATGCAAATATGTGAGACCAAAAATTTTAATTCAATCGTCATCCAAACTTTCAACCTCCTAAAATATTGTCCTTCGAAAACAATTTACGCAAATGGTAGAACAATGCTCTTGGAAAATATATTAATACAGTTTTGACAAATTGTTTTGGTTTTGATGTCCTTTTTCGTCTCACACAGTTGGCACACTTATTTTGTTAGCACAAGAGAGAAATTGTTTTTTCAGGCACTTTCTGGAGACCACCGATTACTCCCTCTCTTTCTTCAGATCGCCATGCCAGTCGGTAGACCCTCACTCTAAGGAAATATAACAAACACTCCCCTTCCATTCCCATTCCCCTCCGAATTCCTTTGTTTCCGACACTACGACACTACTTGTAGAGTCCGCCCAAGTTTTCTTAAGGCAATGTCCAGCATTCACCCATGTCTCATCAAGCCACACAATTTCTTCTATTTTTGTTTTCCCTATACACCTTAAAAATTTTCCGCGCCAAGAAGCAATATCCCGCCGCTCTAAAAGAATTTTTCTTCCTGAGAATGTTTGCCACTGGAATCCCAGTTTGTTCATGGCTAACCTTAATGTTGTTCGTCCTCCGGAAAACAATCCAGCTTCCTTCAATGTGGCGAGAAGCTTTTGGATCGTGGGATATTCCTTTCTTCTGAAGTACTGATACACATGTTGACGTATCACATTTTCTTGGAAGGAGTCCATCGACGAAATTCTTTTCTCTCTCTGCCTCTTCTTCCCAGGGGTGCGCAGTTGCGAAGAGGGTCCCTCCTCTCCGCCGTACTTCTCTCTGCTTATTCTTTTAACTGTTGAGGGGCTAATTTTTAAAGCTGCAGCAGTCCTTTCAACAACTTGATTCACAGGTAAAAGAGGCTCGTTATTGTTCTTCTCTTCCTCAAAATACATTCGCAGTTTGAAAATCATCTCGCGGGCCTGACTACCGAGAACTCGCTTGCGACTTGATTTTACTTTTCCCGCTGGCTCTTCCACTCTTTCACACATTTTAACTTAATAAATTAAAAGGGGGAAATAAACTAACGAGCCACCTATAACAGATTATCAGAAGGAAAACAAAAACTCCTAAAATTATATTTCAATTAAATCAACAACGAAGCGAAACTAAAAGCGTATTTAAATTATTGAGAAAGCTAATAAAAAAACAAACAAATTTTTGAATCTACCACAAGAAAAATAAAATAAATAATCAAGCAAAATTATAGACGTATTTAAATTTATGATATATGAAACTAAACTATCGAACAAATATATGTAATATAAGGAAAGCAATAAAATAGAAAAATTTACGGCACACTTAAATCAATGAGTGACCTAATGTAATAAAACAACCGAAGAACTGTTCGTAAATCTACTATAAGATAAAAATTAAACGAAACGAAATTAAAAATATAAGCGAAATTACTGAACAATGGCAAAAATAAAGGAATTCCTAAATGATTATTAAATAAAAGCAAAAGAAAATCGAACGTAAAGATTAATAACCTACCTAATCTATTAAACGAACAAAAAGAGGATTATAAAATGAAACGAAAAATGCAGCGAAGCGAGCTCCCGAAAAAGTCACGACGAACGCAGAGATGAAACTATTCGGACTGCAACGCTGAGGGTCACGCTGAGGGTCACGAATCGGCACTTACTATTGGCTACGACTCCCCATCCCTTCGAACATCAAGTAGGCGGGGCATGGGTCAAGATATAGCGGCTCAACTATAGTTAATGAATTATTCCCTTGTCTTTTTTACACGCGTTTTTTTACCCTGAACAACAAGAAGGGTAGACAATCGACAGGATATTAGTCTCTTCAAAGTAAGCCGGCGGGACGAGAAGATGAATCTAATATTGCATTTTCACCACTGCGCACCAAAGGCTCCCAAAAATCTCCTAGTCATAAAACAAAAGAAACATTCCGTTTTTTTGTGGCATGGCTGTGAGGCGAGGACCGGTTCTTAGTAGAACAGCAGACCGGTTCTTAAACGCTGCCTCAGGAGGAGATATTCGAAGATGCGTCAAGCGAAGGCAAAGATGGGCGTGATAAGATCTTAGCCGGAGCCTGATTCGCGAATCTAAGTCCCGGTTTACACGTTCCCGTTTTCATGCCTGAAGCAGGTGCCTGGCTGACTAATCTGCCTGCGGTAGCGTACCTACGTAGTAAGATGGATTCAGAAAGAAAAGCTGCTCGTTTGGCTGCTGCTGCAGGAGCGGTTTTATTAGCTGTGTCTAACAGTAAAAAGAAAAGAGGAGCGAAGCAGTTTTTGTTTTTTGAACAAAGAGTTACTGTTGGAAGACGCAAATGCGTATAAAAATTACTTGAGAATGACGGAATATTCTAATAACAAGCTTTGAAGTTGTGGGGAAGAAACTTTGAACAGACAAGAGAGACCGTCTTAACGCGGCACGTAACAAACACGTCACCTGTGTGACGTGGCAGTCCTCAGCCAATCGACGTGTTCTTGACAGGCTTGGAATCGGGAGTCACGCCCGTTCCGTTTCTGACTCCTTTCTTCGGGGAAATTTGCTTGTGCGCATGCGCAGAACGACAGGCGCCTGTTTTCAGGCACGAAAACGGGAACGTGTAAACCGGGACTAAGATAAGAATACCTTGCGAAAAAAAATAGGCCCCTTGACCGTTTGGCGTCGGCTCTTAATTCCGAAACCTAACTAGGGGGGGGCTGCAATTAACGGCGCTCACAAACTATGAAATCTCGCAAAAATCGCGAAAGTAGGACTGCGAGATTTCGTCACAAACTACAAATCACATCAAATCCGTGCGTGAAAATCGATTTTAGGATCTGCTTCTTTTAAAATCGTTTCGTGGGTTAAATTGGAATTTTGAGCGTTTGTATTGTTTTGGAAATTTAAATGATTGCTATTTTGTCATTCTCAAGACTGCATTCCGGATTTGCTTTTAACAATACTTTCCCATTACTACGTATGGAGAAAGTAAAAACAGATAAAATCATATTTTCGTACAGAACAATAAGTGAATTTGCATTAAGTTCCAGTTATAATAAAATTTTGCATGCTAGGCTTCAAAATTATGGCGTCATCATAATTTCCGCGAAAGAAACTGCAAATCTGAATATATTGGTATTTATGTGAAGCGGAACAATTACAAAAATTGAGGCTAAGAGTACTGGTTAAATCTAAATCAAACTTATCGAAAAAGTCGTCGTGCAAATTCAACTAGTAATTTTCCATTATTATTCTCCTCGTTTTTTCTGCAGGATTTGGTTCGACTTAAAGCGGACTTTGTTTATACCTTATAAAACATGTACATGTAAAATATTCCATTTTTAGTAACACATTAACGAGAATGAATGGGAGAAATATACCGTAAACAAATGAAAAATACTTATGTAACCTATTAATATGAAGAAGTGACACCTTTAAAGATATTTATAAGAGGAAAAAAAATGGAATACCAGTTATCAATAGTATCGTAGGAGTATATCCAATTCTGAAGTAAATTGCTGAAGATTCATTGACGAATAAAATTATATAGCGGTTTATATTTACCCTTTCACAAGCCTCCTGTAATGGGATGCGCTATACGCAAAACTCCGTAGGTACCCAAGAATTATTTGAATTCCAGTTTACAAATGAAAGAAAAAAGTCAAGGCAAACAGGTAGTACGGAACATATCTAAATAACTGCACCATTAGTATATGATTAAAACAATAGCTTATTTTACTCATTTCAAGAAGATCATTCAGAAGATCGAGTTAGCTGGTACGACGCTGTTGGTGGGCATTGCGGTGACTGCGATCGGTCAGGTCGTTGTAATTTTATCTTTACCCTGGGGAGTATACGAGGGGGTATCAGAAAGTTCGTACAGTCTCTATGAAAGATACAACAGGGGAGCTTGGTTTGGTGATGGTGGGCTTAGTCCTTCTCTACGTAGTCCCTACTCAGAGTCACGCACTTCTGTCACCGTTGCTTTATCCTCCGCAATCCCTCATTGCAGAACCCCTCTGGCTGCGCCAAAAACCACTGTTCCACTTCCTGTATGACATCATCAGTGGTGTCAAATCGTCGACCTCATATTGGATGCTTCATCTCTGGAAGCAGGAAGAAGTCGCTGGGTGCCAAATCAGGTGAATAAGCGGGATGCGGCAAAATTACATAGCCACAATCGCGTGCTGCAATGGCGGTAGCTTGAGCAGAATGGGCCGGCACGTTGTCATGCAAGAGACGAACACCTTTCGTGAGCATACCACGCCGTTTGGCTTTCAGCTGGTCTCGTAATTTCTTGAGAAGGTTGTAGTTGTAGCTGCTAGTAATGGTGTGGCCCTTCTGAAGATAGTCTGTTAGGATAATTCCCCGGCAGTCCCAGAAAACTGACAACATGACCTTTCCGGCTGTTTTTTGCACATTTGCCTTTTTGGGAGCTGAAGATGAAGGGTGTTTCCACTGCGTACTCATTTCTTTTGTCTCAGGGTCGTAGAGGTAGACACAACATTCGTCCATAGTAATCATATATATGATTATATGGTTGGACAATATGAGTTCTCTCGGGGTAAAATATTCCGTAGGTAAAATAGTCCCCCAATCGGATCTCCGGGCGTGGACTGCCTTGAGGAAAGCATTTGTCGAAGATAACTTACGCTTAGGTTCTTGGAATGTATAAACCATGAGGAAGGCAGGAAAGCTAGAGAACCTGAAAGAAGTAATGAGAAGAAATAGGATTGACATAATAGGGATGAGCGAAGCTAGATGGGAAGGAGAAAGGCAGTTCGTCTCGGAAGAATTCAGGATAGTTAACTCTGGAGGAAATAGTGAGGCAAGAGGAGTAGCTCTGGTACTTAGGAAAGATATGATGAACAGCGTGACAAAGTTAATAGCAACGAACATGTTGATCCAGGTATATATGCCAACGTCCACTCATGAAGAAGAAGAAATCGAGGAGATGTATGAACAAATTAATGAGATTTACGAAGAAGACGGAAGAGGAAAGGTAAACTGCATAATAATGGGAGATTGGAACAGCATAGTTGGTGAAGGACAAGAAGAAAATGTTGTCGGTCAATACGGACATGGGAAAAGAAACCGAGGAGGAGAAAAACTGGTAGAATTCTGTGTTAATAACGACTTAATAGTGACTAATACATGGTTCAGAAACCATAAACGAAAGCTGTACACATGGAAAAACCCAGGAGATAGAATGAGATGCCAAATAGATTACATCCTAGTAAAACAAAGATTCAGGAACAGCATAAAAAATGCTAAGACATTACCAGGAGCAGACATTGATTCAGATCACATCCTTCTAATAGTCGATATAACTACAAAGCTGAGAAAAATAAGGAAGACGAGAAGAGATAGACAGACTTGGGACCTAGAAAAACTGAAAGAAAGGAAAGATGCCTTCAGCACGAAGTTGGAAGATCGCCTTAGAAATTTGGAAAACAAACCGAAGACCGTGGATACAGAATGGGAAAAAATTAAAGCCGGCATCAAAGATACCTTGAATAAAGAGATTGGGAAACAAGAGAAGAAAATAAAAACCATGGATCACTAAGGAAATGCTGCAGAAAATGGATGAGAGAAGAAAATGGGAAAACGTTAACAGTGAAGAAGGTAGAGCCAACTATAGACGCATAAACAATGACATGAGAAGGGTAACAGATAAAGCTAGGGAAAATTGGATAAAAGAAAAAAGTGAAGAAATACAACAGATGGAGAAGTTAGGACGATACGATATGATGTACGCTAGGGCACTGGAGTTAGAAGATAAGAAGACTAATGGGATTCGTGGTAAAGGAATTATTAATACAGATGGGAAAATAGTCGCAGAACCAAAGAATGTAGCACAGGTATGGGAAGAATACACTAAGGAACTATACAAAAAGCAGGCAGGACCGGTACAAATGGAACTGGAAGAAGAGAAATGCATTGAAAAAACAACTTGGGACCAAGTATTATGAAAAACGAAGTAGAAAAGGCGATACAGGAACTAGAGAAAGGAAAATCTACAGTCAGCGATGGAATACCGGCAGAGGTACTTAAAGTCATGCGATCGGAAGGACTAAAAGCGATTACGAAACTAATTATCAAGATTTACGACTCGGAAGAGCTGCCTCTGGATTTCTTAGATGTAACAATGATCCCTCTAAAGAAGAAGCCAAAGGCAATGCAGTGTAAGGACTACAGAACGATATCCCTACTGTCACACACTTCAAAGATCATCACGGGGATTCTTAATACAAGACTAGAGAAAAAGGCCGAAGAAATGCTAGGGGAAGATCAATTCGGCTTCAGAAAAGGACATGGAGCCAGAGATGCTATCGGTGTAGTGAGAATCATATCAGAAAGGGCAATAGAGTACAGTCAAGATTGCTGCGTATGTTTCGTCGACTGGCAGAAGGTCCTTGATAAAGTAAATTGGTTACTGCTGATGAGGATATTAAAGGATATAGATCTAGACTGGAAAGACAGGAGACTGATCAGGAATCTATATGTGAATCAAGTTGTAAAGGTCAGGTTGGGGAATACGGACACCAGCGGAGTACATATCGGTAGAGGAGTAAGACAGGGCTGCTGTCTATCGCCAATTCTATTCAATATATATGGAGAGAGACTAATGCAGGAAGCGTTAGAAGGTACGGGAGATTTCAAAATCGGAGGAAGGATTATAAGAACAGTGAAATACGCGGATGATCAAGTACTCCTAGAAAGAAAGGAAAAGGAACTCCAGAAAATGATAAATAGACTAGCGATAACAGGTAGAAAATACGATATGGAAATTAATACAGAAAAATCCAAGGTTATGCGAATATCAAGTAAAGAAGAAGAAAATTTGAACATAGGTATTGGAGGAAAGCCAACAGAACAAGTTTCACACTACAAATACCTTGGAAGCATCATAACGAGAGAAGCAAAATGTACAGATTAAATCAGGACTAGAATAACAAAAGGAAAAGCCGCTATCAGTAGAAAGAAACTCCTGCTAACGGGAAATATAAAGCAGGAAATCCGCAAGAGGTTGATAAAATGCTATGTATGGAGTATAGCTTTGTACGGAGCAGAAACATGGACGCTAAGGAAAAATGATATTAAATACTTGGAAAGCTTCGAAATGTGGACATGGAGAAGAATGCTGAAGATAAAATGGACAGATAGGGTGAAAAACGAGGAAGTACTACGAAGAATAGGAGAGAAGCGAATGATTATACAGACTATCAGAAAGAGGAAGGCGAACTGGATTGGGCATTACCTGAGGAGAGAGTGCATGATTAAAGAAGTGCTAGAAGGAAAACTTGATGGATAAAGAGAAAGAGGTAGGAAAAGGTTTCAGCTGGTAGACGACTTGAAAGGGAAAGAGAGCTATCAAGACATGAAGAAAACTGCGGAAAATAGGAGTATATGGAGAACCAATTTTAACCTAGAATAATCACTGACCTGTCAACGGACAGACTATCTATGATGATGATGATATATATAAATACTACGGAAGAGGAAAGGTAAGTAAGAATATTTAGGGCAACTAGGTGTTGAAGGAAACCCAGTGAACACTTAGCCGCTGGGGTGTTGGAGAGACACATTTGTAGAGGTTAGAGCTTTCGGGATGATCCCTTCGTCAGCACAAGAGAGACACAACTGATATGGCAGTGACACTGGAGTGAAGGTGTGGGGGTGGAAGGGAAGGGAGCGTGGAAAGGTCGGGGATTGGAGGACGCAGAACTGGGGGGGGGGGGGGGGGGGAGAGGGGAAAGAGAGGGTGGAAGGAAGGAAATATTAATGGATATTGAGGCCGGGAGAAGAGAAAGAGTTTAAGATTTGGATATGGGCCAGTTCCCATTGACGGAGTTGGGGGGCGGAAGCGTCGTCCGGGAGGGCGCGGATGGCCCTCACCGTGAAACAATCATTGAAACTAAGATTGTGGTTATTCGCATGCACGGCCACGGGTAGCTGTCGTTTAAGACTAACGCTGTTGCGATGGCCGTTCATGCGAATGTTGAGGGAATTGCTGGTGAGTCCGACGTAAAAGGCGGGGCATTGGGTACAGCATAGTAGGTAGATGACGTTGCGTGTGGTACAGTTGGTAGGGGATGTTATGGGGTAGGTGATGTTGGTGGTGGGGTTTGAGAATGAGTTGGAGGGTGGGTTTATAGGGCATGTTAGGCATGTCTAGTGCTGACGAAGGGATCATTCAGAAATCTCTAACCTCTACAAATGTGTCTCTCCAACATCTCAGCGGCTCTACTTCCCGTAAGTGTTCACTGGGTTTCCTTCAACACCTAGTTGCCCTAAATATATATATATATATATATATATGTGTGTGTGTGTGTGTGTGTGTGTGTGTGTATGTGTGTGTTTTATATATATTCAACCCCTCAGATATCAGAAAAAATCTTCCTCGAGCAGGCATATCATGACCACCTTTTGCAGTGGAAATCGCGTATCTGTACTTTAAAATTTCTTGTGAAATTCGCACTTATTTTTCGCTACCTTTATTTTGATGAGCAGCTTTAACAGTGACGTTTTTCTATTGTTTATAGTAACTGTGCGTAAATAGACTGAAGAAACAGAGATTACACTGAAACTGTCAAAATCGTAATTCGGACAACAGTATACTCGCGAAACGCGGATTTTCTCAGTCACATTCGACAATATCCATTTTATGCGAACTTCCAAAAATTTTGAAAACACACATTATATACCAATTTACCATAAAATAAAACGCACCGCGTATCCTAAAATCTTTGCTTATTACCTTATTATTGTAGCTTATGTTTAAACAACATGCTGTGCATTTAATTTAATATTCGACTAGGCTTAACTTTAGGTTTAGATAGCTCCCCTAATCCGGCTTCGGTCGGGTCCCAAGGTTGCCGGATTAGGGAGGTTCAACTGTACTATTATTACTTATTGGAATCAGTTGATCGATTAGTGAAAAATCATGACTCATTGAATTAATCGCATAAATTTGATTTATTCTTTTTAAAAAACTCTACCTTTGTTTATTATTTTTTTATAATTGCCTTGAAGAGGTTGCCTGGATTGGCTTGCAAATTGTAATGCGCAGGCGGTATATATCTTTTGTCAATGCCTGTGACCATCGTTGTCCAAATCCTAAACGTCAGGTCGCCATGGTACTCAAATATTTCATTCCAGCGCTGTCTTTTTGATATTTTTATATTTGCCTCAGGAGTCGCTGCAAGACCTTTAAAAATTTAAGATTTACTGAATGTAATAATGTGGTAGAATATCTTCCGAATTATCTTTCGTTGCCGTCGTTCCTTATTTATAAAAATGTATTCTATATTGCACATTTTTACTTTCTCCATACGTAGTATATGGAAAGTATTGTGATCACGAAAAAAATCGACTTCGAGATTTCAACGGAAATACACGTTTTGAGGTCCCTAGAACGTTTAGACTATTTTCGGAATGATGTCTGTGTGTGTATGTGATTGTGGGCGCTCTAACTCAAAAAGTACTTGCCATAGTAATACCAAATTTTATATATATTACTTTAGCATGAGCACAAAGAACTGATTACTTTGTGGATAATACCGGTTAATCTGAAGTCGAGGTTTATTCGAAACCCGATTCGGTTTTTGAAATATTTCTCCGATAATACCTCATTATTGTATACATTGACCATTACAAAAAATGTAGAAAATATAATTTCCTACATCTTTTAATTCAAAAAATTTTCCGTTGCAGTTATTGTTTAGGAATTATTTATAAACTAGTGTAATGCCCGTTGAAATATCAACGGAAGAATTATAGATAGATAGATAGATTATTATTATTTTCATTTAAAATAATTAATATCACACCCTCTCTCCCTATCCCACCCTCTATCTCCTCCTCCTCCTCATTTCTCCCCCTCCCCCTCTCTCTTCTCCCCTTCTTTCCCCCTCCCCCCTCGACTTCCCTCTCTCCCCCTCCCTCTCGCTCTCCCTCTACCTCTCTCTCCCCCCCTCTCTCTCGTATTAAAAGCATACAAAGCACGATTACACCCATAAGGATTGATACAACAATAGGATTTTGAGGTCTAACAATATAATTGGTATCCAAGGCAACATTCCATTAAAATGGCAATATTTCCGCAAAATATGTGAATTAAACGTATAATATGAGCGATTTCGAATTGTATGTGGAAAAAGATGAACAGAATAAGAAACTTCGTAATTTTTTCTTCAAAATGGTTCAGATCCGAATATTGTAGGTTAATTCCTTCTAATTTTTATTTCCAAAACAATAAAAGCCTGCACATCAAAAAATTGATTTTTACATGTTACCTTATGGAAAATGGAAGTGTCTTCCTTGGAGTCGAACCCAGTACTTTTTTGGAGGTTTATTTTCGTCATTACCTTAAAATATGTTAATCAAGCATCCTTGCCAAATTTCAATCTTCTACCTATTCGGGAAGTTTGTTAAAACGCTCTATATCGGCCATCGTGAAAGCGTGACCAACCAACCAACAGACCTGGGCTATTATTATAGTAAATAATCGGTTTTTTCGGTTTCCTTAAAAACGTTATTGGTAATCTGGTAATCTTCGCGAGGACCAAAGTTGTAGAGAATAATATTTCTTCCAAGTTTTGTTTGAAACAAATTTTTGTAGAACTGTCCATTTCGGAGATATTTAACTTATTCGTAATTTCCAGTATACAGCGCCACCACCATGTAGCGGTGAATTATGTAAACGTATTCAAAATATACGTAATTTACGGCAATAAGGACTGTATTCTTTTACGATACGAAATAACAATTTTGCCTTATAATGCTATTCATAGTAATTTAAATATCTATATCCCAAACATGGAGAAAGTCATGTGTTGGCCACATCAGATTTTTTATTGTGATCGCTTCTTTTAAGTACACGTGTGTGTTACTCAAGGACAGAAGTGAAAAACAGTTTTGTATGATTCTGGCTCCTATTCGACCCAGGAGATGTGAATGGGACATTAATGCTTTGGAATTTTTAACAGTTGAAAAATTTAAAAGACCCTTTGTCGCAGGAGTCAATAATGGTTTCATTACGACGCGTACTTTTTCTGCACCTTAACGTGGGAATCGCGAATAAAATTTATGGCTAAGGGAAATAAAAATGATTACATTACTTACTTTGCCTAATTTTATGAATTTATTATGATTTAAATCTTTAAAAAAACCTTTTTAATGATGGCTAAGAAAGCAAACTCAAGGTGCTGAATGACATTTTTTTTAAATGTCATACATTTTCGGTCGAGAGATACACATCAAAGCTAAATATCCATATAATCCGCATTATTATTTCCCTTTCCCGAATGCTCATTTTCCATAAATATTCATTTTCCAAAGTCATTTTACCGAAAATAACTTTCCAGAGAGTTCTAAAAGTCGATTGGGATTGGGATTTTGAAGACTGGTTAAAATGTTCATAATAGGAGATGGTTTTAGATATTATAAGAACGTTATTGTTATATTTTTACAAGTTTTACCATAAACAGGCTCGTCAGCTTGAGAATCATTTAGGAGATGGTTTTAGATATTATAAGAACGTTATTGTTGTATTTTTACAAGTTTTGCCATAAACAGGCTCGTCAGCTTAAGAATCATTTTAGGTTGGATCGGGTTGGTTTGGGTATAATTAGCGAACCATCGTAACCGCAAATGGGGAGGGTTTATGTTATTCCGGAAAAATGAATCCTTTGGGAAAATGGCCTACGTAAAATGAATTATTCGGAAAGTTGGCTTTCGGGAAAACGATCATTCGGGATAGTGAGTTTCAGGAATGTCACCAAACTCCATATAATCAATTCAGGACGTAATTCGGACCATTATGATAAATTACAATACCGAGGAAATATAGTTTTTTAATTTTATCAATTTATTCAGTGAGGAATATCATGATACATATATAGTTTCATATAGGCACTGATATAGTCATCTGCATTAGGAAAAAGTCACTTTGCCAGTTATCCGAATTTAGGTCGAAAAATCTCAATTAAGCCACTTTCGCGAGCGATAAAGCGTGAGAGTATTCCAGGGAATTGTTTAAAGGTGGTCATAGAAACACCGACTAAATGAGCTAAGTGAGCGACCACTAACATAAACGAGAGACACGAGATTGTTAAGTAGAAAAAAATATCATTAAAAAAATAACTGGCAGGAAGATAGAAAATGTAGGCAGGAATCGTAACAGCATAAACGTGGAAGATTAAAAACAATTAGATCGAGAGCAGTGATAACGATTGTGGCTTTCGTTTTTAAACGATATTTAAATAGAATTAGGAAAAAAAAACGAAAATCCTAGGGAGAACTTGGAAAAAAACCCTCATATGGAACGTGACACTGTGGATTTAACAAGATCTAAACATTGAGAAAAGAGGAAGTGTTCATGTTGGGATCTTTTGAGAACTGTGCCGAGTTACGGAAGAAAAAAGTTGGACAGGCGAACAAATACGCGATTTTGTAAATGGAGAAACTTAATCGGCGCGATTGAATACAGACTGAGTAAATGTTTAGGAAAGATATTGCGAGGGAAAGCAATTTTTGATGGAGGCCATCAGAAGGAAAAATACGCGCCGAAAGGAAAAGTGGGTGTATTATAAATAACGTGTATATATATATATATGTATATATACTACGGAAGAGGACGGGTAAGTAAGGATATTTAGGGCAACTAGGTGTTGAAGGAAACCCAGTGAACACTTACCGGAAGTAGAGCCGCTGGGGTGTTGGAGAGACACATTTGTAGAGGTTAGAGCTTTCGGGATGATCCCTTCGTCAGCACAAGAGAGACACCACCTAGTTGCCCTAAATATATATATATATATATATATATATATATATATATAGAGAGAGAGAGAGAGAGAGAGAGAGAGAGATAGATAGATAGATAGATAAGTGGCTTTATTTTCAGGGCGAAGAGGGAGAGAGAGAGAGGGAGAAAGAGAGAGAGAGAAAAGAGAAATTATGTAGTCGGGATTAAAAGATCTTTTTCAGGAAGAGTTGAAGAAGTGGACTCAGGGTCTGAAACCGGACACATATCGAAACCCAAACAAATTTTTGATGAAAGATCTTACGTCCCGGAGGGAAGGGCGAAATTACGTCAGTATTTCGGCACAAAGTTTCTAACTTTCTAACGTAAATTACCAAGGTCAAAAATATTTATGCATATTTAACTCATTATATACTTCGCTTTAGAACTAAAATGCCGGTGGGGCTTTGCACAGCTGTGGCTGATTCAATTTATCCTGTTTTTAGGCGCGTTTCGCCTCCAGCGTGAGCGCCTATTGTCGTCGGTCTGTTCGTCCGTCAGTCCGCATGTTCGTTCTCGGCTTCTACAGGACAGATTTTCATGAAATTTGGTATTAAGGACTTACAATCAAAGATAATAAGAAATTCGCAAAAATGAATCACGTTAGGCAATCATGGGTACCACTTTACTGGTGGCAAAAATGAACTTTCCGTCATATCTCTTAAAGTATTGCTCATATCAAAATATTTTTCAAATAAAACTTGTAGAACTAGTAAAGAGGAGTATTTCTTTTTGTATACATTTTTATCGTAGGAGTAGCCGTTATCAATAAAATCAAACCAGAATGTCTTAATTCGAGTTGAACAAATTTTCTTGCATGGTTACTTCTTCATTATTGCTAACATAAACAGTCTTACAAACAAACGTGTGCATGCAGAATTATTAAATAGGAAGAAAATGGTTTATTTAGGTGAAGAAAATAAATTTAAAACGCTATTTCCCCTACGTACAGGAAGAAAATGGATTATTTATGATGAAGAAAATAACTTTAAAACGCTATTTTCCCTACGTACAGGTATATCATTTCTTTCTAATACTCCATTGCACGAAACGCGCTCATTTGTGATACGCCGCAGACTTTCTTAACTTGTTTTAAACAGCCATAGT
Organism: Uropetala carovei; assembly: GCA_036926305.1. Lineage (NCBI taxonomy): Eukaryota > Metazoa > Arthropoda > Insecta > Odonata > Petaluridae > Uropetala > Uropetala carovei. The sequence goes on along the minus strand of JAXCHB010000321.1, from coordinate 131,609 downwards.
GAAATGTACGAATTGATCTTTCAGCCACGTCACATGCCACTCAGGAATACGCTCGCGTTGTGTTTGCGAAACTTACCCAATATTTTGTCAAGGATGGGGAGCCGACTTATTTCTGACGGACCATGTGCCGGATCCTCCTCGCGGCAACTTCGGTTCTGAGGTCACAACCTTGACTAGAATTAAGAACAATGAAAGAGATAGCAGAGATTTGCAATTAGGTTTGGTCAGATCTAAAATTACGATATACAGTGAAATATTGATACAACGCATGCCTGCGGAACTTGCATTTTCTACGTTATACAGAAAGTAAACTATACTGATAATATATCTTCTAGATGCGGAGAGATCGAAAAATGCAACAAATTATCCATAACACTTCTTAGAAAACTCAAACATTTTCTTTTAATTTTTTAATGTGTTATTTACACCTTTTTCCACGTTAATTTACTTAAATAATGTCTCTGGATCGTTATCAGATCTCAAAATAAATATTTTTAATTTCTCAACGCACTCGAATGAGGTCTTACCTCTAACTCCTCAAAGTAATTACTCATCAAAAATCCTACTGGAAAATATTCTGCACAATGGAAAAGTACATCGACAAAAGGGTGGTTTCCAAATTAGCATCCATATTGTTGACGTTGAGGTTTGGAGTAAACGTCTTTCCAGATCTCTCTCGCAACACTGTAGTCTTCTTCATAATCAACATCTGTAATCTTAGATGAAAATATGATGCCAGATATTTTCTAGCGATTTGCAGTTGCCATTTGGCTTACACCGGCCACTTGCGTTGGTAAACATTTATATTAGTGCTTAAATTATGATTAACGTCAGACAGTACTTTTTTGACGGGGCTGCGCCGGGAATTCATTTCTCCATTTTCAATATTGCTCAGGTCTATTGTACGTAAAAGTGACGTACAATTGGCTGGAAATACTATCGTTTAATATTTTCCAGTCGAGCATCCACAGAAAGCGCGGAACATTTGTCACCTAGAAGCAATATTTTTATCTTTTTTAATAACTTTTATATTATATATATATAGCGGTTTGTAACCACTTTGGCAAGATACAAAATTGAGGCACTTCCAGATGTGCTAGAAACTTGAAATTTGGTAGGAATATAGGTTTTTAGTCACAGCCGAAGGAAAAAATCCGAAACTTTCGAAATCCCCACTTTGAGGGGCTATTTTGGCCCCTTTTTGCCCCATTTTTGGCCCATAAGAAAACGTAAATTGATGTAGAGGTTTTTATATTTGCACTTTAAAATTATTTCCCGTCAAGATACTAATTCGAGACTTAAACTATCAGATAGGATATAAATTGTAGTTTCTTATTTTTGAAGACAGAATTTCAATCCGAGTATCGGAAAAAAGTGGTAATTTTTTTGGGTCCAACAATCAGTTAACTAGGCAACAGGCTTAATGTTTTCACATGGGTAAGCTTTTAATGGGAATCAGAGTCTTATATTTCTCCTTTAAAACCTTACTAGCTTAATGCCCATTGAAATATTACGGGAGTAAAGATTCGATCGTTCAAGCTATTTATGGAGATCAAATTGGCATCAGAAACATTAATTGTATTGAAAGTCATTTCCCTCTCTCACCCTCCCTCCCTTTGTCCCCTCCCTGTCTCTCTCTCTCGTATTAAAACAATCAAAGCAAGTTTATGCCCATAATGATTGTGTAATAGTACCGATTACTTACCTTTAATATTATTCGTGTTGCGCTTCGTTGATTTGTATACGATAAGAAATGTCTTCAGCCTTGATATCCAGATTAATTGAATATAACACCGCATCCACCAGTAAAAGGTAACTTATGAAGGTAATTTCACCAAATTTGAAGTAACGAATATAATAAATGTTAAAATATAAAAGTTATTTATAAAAGTTTATTATTATACCCATTACTTTGTTACATATTTTTATCGGTTTTAAAAGCTCATTATGTTCTTTTGTCATTCATTTGTCTTAGAATGAAAATTTTAGGAAATTCAGAATGAAGTAATGCCCGTTTAATGGGAAATCCCGCTTTTCCTTACCATTTTGATGATTTTGTGCTATGATACTCTAAGAATGAGTGTGGATTTCTCCTCTTCGAGTCATTTTCAAAATAAAATAATACGTTATAGCGAAAAAATATTCTGTCGGAATCTCAGATTTGTACGTGATACAGGAAAGTACGTTTCATTGAAGTGCGTTAAAATCACTAGCCTAATTAAGTGCACACGTTAATGAGGGATAATTGGTCACACTTCTGGAGAAATTAATTTTATTTTACAAGTTTGTTATCAATGAATAGAATGCATCACTTATTTGCGGAATTATACGCTGTTGACAACAGACAAAGTCGAAACACCTACGAGCAGATTTTTTTTCAAATGAAATTCGAAGAATATAGTTTTTTAAAACATAAACAGCAATTAAAAAGGGGTTGGAGTCTACGGTGAGATAGATGTTACAAAAGTATATATAACTCATTAACCGTACAAGGTAAATATTTAGAGACAAGTGCACCTTTTTTTTATTATTTAAGTTTATTTAAAATGCATTAAGAGAGAGAAAATTTACTTCTTCGACTGTGCCTCAAGTCAGAGCTAATTAGTAACCAATTAAAAATGTCCCTTTGTATTGTCCTTGAAGTACAGAATGCGTTCATGCATACAAACGTAAAGTAACATAACAAAATCGACCATGAAACTCTGACCTTTGTCCTCGTCTTTTACCGTGTTGTCTTGATTGGCAATGAATGCGTTCGTTGGCGAACTGTAATTCTCCAGATTGATTTCCCTTTAAAATAAGCGCACGTTGTGGAATTCGTCGTATCCACAAACATTGTTCTTGAGATTTTTGAAGTTGTTAGAGCGTTGGCTGAGCTTTAAATTGTATTAATTCCTTAAGAAATTCCAGAATAAACGCAAAAATTGAAAATAAAGTACTTATGTTAGGTATCTTCAATAGCCGTTAAAACGGTTATGAAAATATGGCTATTGGCGTTACCTAAGGCAAACACTTGAATTTTCTATTTCTGATACATCAGTGCTTGTTCTAGAATTTATTGTCAGATATAAGACGAGATCGATAATTCTCTAGTGAATTAATTTCTCAAGATTAAAATATTAATGCATCTTATCAGCATTATTTTTCTAAAAATAACTTCAATCATTCCAAAAATATTTTAAATAAATGTTTATTTGTGAATATAGTAAATCGTAGCCCTACATTTAAAAATATCTAAAAGATTGATGTAATTTCTCAGATATAGTTGGTATTCAGGGATTAAATTACAGCAAGTCTCCGCTACAAGCCGTAAAGATATTAAGAAACATTTACTTTATACGACGTTATACGACGCGCCGCTTCGCATTTATGGTATTTGTACGAAAGGAAAAATTACAGAAATTCCAATTTTAGCAAAGTTGATATCTACGTCAATTGTTTATTATATTTCGTGTGATTGATGTATGTCTGAGATTTCCAGCGTATAAACGATTTTGTATTTTTAATTCTTTCATTTAACGAGGGATTAAAGATTAGATGTAGCTTATGGAATATTTGCATTAATTTCATTACTTATTTAATTATTAATATTACGGTCTATAGTAACAAATTAATTTTGCATATATTTATACAACACTTTATATACAATATAATACTTCATAAACAAGCTCGGGACTGGAGGCGTTCCGGACAATATAATTTTCCGAAAAACGGGTATTTAGTATGCTATAATGAATGTACTGTTGCTGTAAACATTACCTAATCCACATTTTAAAATTTTTAACACAAAGATATGAATAAATAAAACACGGGAAGACATGAAATAATATACTAATTAACAACATTATAGATACCTGTCATTTATTCACATAAAGTGATTTCTCTTCCTTATCTGGAACAGTCAGCTTTGATAGAAGTGATAGATTAATTGAGCAAATAGAACAAAAACCAATGATGAATATAAAGAAGTTTTATGAAGAATGTCCACTAATCCCTCTTTCAAATCAAGAGCCTTCCAACTCTAAAGAGCTGAGGAGTGAGGTGACAGAATGGAGAAAGAATCAGCAATGCGGATTAAATAATTATATAGTAGCTACTTATAAGGGAAATGTCGAATGGGCGAGTAGACAGGAGCGAGCGAAGTGAGCGGAGGCAGGGTTAACGCAGCCCCTTGGTCAAATATATTTATTCAATGTTTTGTAACTTCTTCGAAAATATTATGTTATTTAATTTACCAGAATTAAATTACCATTAAATTATGGGATTTTTTGCCTAAGTTATCATTTCCAATTTCTGAGTACAATAATTATAGTTATCTTATTTATTTATCCGTTATTCGAAAAGCAAAGGAGGTGCGATTAACAGTTGAAGTATAGAGTCTATTTTACAATCATACAGCATTCAAAAATGTCTCCGAAGGAAATGGTTGACATTTGTCTCCGAAATTACATCAACACGAATAACCACCTTCTTTCAGAAAAGACACATTACCAACTACTGTCAAAGACGTACTGTTTAAAAATTCACGTTCGACTCGCAATATGCAAAGTTTTTATGCAGATTCCGTTCGCTTTTAATGGCAGATAGCTCTTGGATTTATGCGCTCTCTAGTGCCCTTTTTCAAGATGCAGTAGTTTTCCATGCTAAATATCAATTGAGAGTCTGCGCATTGCAACCGGTAGCGCAAAAGCATATTACGTAAATAATTCGAAAACACAAAGACAAGGGTTATCCATTTCGAATTTATATTTATCCGCCTTGTGTAATAAGTCCCACGTAGATACCCAGTTTTTATTGGGTATTATGGCTCAGAACTTTTATTGTAAATTTTAATATTCACCCTATTTTTTTTAGTTTGAACAGCGAGCAGATGCTTTTGAACTGCCGATGTAGTTATATTTATTTCAAATTTTTAGATCACCTTTAAATTTAACATAAAGAAGTATTTTACATTGCAACTATACGAAAAAGATTTGAATCTGTAAAAAATTGAGGTAAATCTCATTATTTGTACGCAAGTTTACAAAGAAATGAAAAGTGACTACTCAAACAATACCAAATCTAGAAGCTAAAGGTGTCTCAAAATACTACATCACTATACTACGAAGAATAGGAGAGAAGCGAACGATTATACAGACTCTCAGAAAGAGGAAGGCGAACTGGATTGGGCATTACCTGAGGAGAGAGTGCATGATTAAAGAAGTGCTAGAAGGAAAACTTGATCGAAAAAGAGAAAGAGGTAGGAAAAGATTTCATCTGGTAGACGACTTGAAAGGGAAAGACAGCTATCAAGACATGAAGAAAACTGCGGAAAATAGGAGTATATGGAGAACCAAGTTTAACCATGAATAATCATGGACCTGTCAACGGACAGACTACCTATGATGATGATGATATCGAATGTGATAATAATTAATTTATTATTTTATATCTGTGAAATATTTAACTACTAGCTGGAGTGCCCGTTGAATTTCAACGGATTTAGTGAATCTAAAACTTCTACCGTTTAAAATGTAAGCATCGCAAGAATAAGATGGTACACAGTTTTAACCGTCGAATAAAGTAAAAATGAAGAAAACCGCACCGCATTTTTCTATTTAGATGAATGAAGGAAGAAAATCTTGCATTGTGAAAAGTCGAAAATAACGTATAAACTCCCTCCCCCTCCCTTCCACCCTCTCCTTCCCTTCTCCCCCTCCCTCCCCTCCCTCTCTCTACCTCCCCATCCCTCCCCTCTCTCCCTCTTTCTACCCCCCCTCCTTCCCTCTCCCCCTCTCTCCCATATAAATGCATTGAACTCTCAATTTCGGCGACAATGGGATTTATCGTAGTAGCTTATAATAGGTTTTGTAATAAAACTGATAAAATCACGTATTGTATTGATTCTAACCGCATTTCTACGCGAATTCGACCAGATTTCGGAATCTGTCTTCAATAAAAATAAACTTTGTCATTTCCCGCAAAGAAGTATCCAAGCCTCAAGTTAGTACCGTGATTTTAAGTAATTTTAATGTGTAAATTCAAAGTAGTCTACACTCATCCCCGTATTTCAGTTGCAGGACGCGGCAAAATACGTGACATTCGATAATTAAGTCTTTCGCCATTTCGAATCAAAGTGACGGACAGAAACAAAACCTTGACAATTCACTAAGTTAGGATGTAAGGAAGAATCGTACCAAATTTGGTTATACTAGCTTTTATTGTTATAAAAGAACAAAGTTTATTTTTATTGAAGACAGAATCCGAATCCTGATCGAATTAGCATTAAAATGCATTTAGAATCAATAAAATAGGTGATTTTATCAGTTTTATTACAATACCCATTATAAGCTACCATGACAACTTCCATTGTCGCCGAAATTGAGAGTCCAATGCATTTATATTGGAAAATTTTTAACGTAATATCGTTTTTCAATTTCTGTTTGCGAGTTTGCTTTGTTTACATGACAACCTAATATTTGTTGATTATAATTGAAATATTACTAATAAATAGTTTTTAATGATGTTTTCGTGTGGCGTAGAGTTCTCCAAAGCAAGATGTTTTTAAAACTACGTAAGTAACTTCAATAATTAGACGTAAATTTTTCACAAATTGTGATTGGATAAATAGTTTCATTGTTTCCAAAGTATTGTTTATGTAAACAATTTTCGTGTAACAGAACTCGTGGATGACAGAATCGAGCTAATGGTCTGAGGGTAATATTCACTCTGTGATTCTTAAACGTTCTCTATTTACTTTTTTGTCTTTGGTTAAATTAAATCATTTCATAAGTTCCTTTGTTCATTTATTTTTTGTTGATTATTGTGTTCTTGCTGGTTTTACTAACAGTTTTCGTTTTGAAGAAATCGTCACGAAACTTCGCATAGTATATTATTTTACCCTGCAGGCATGGGCGCCCGCAGTAAGGGGCAAGAGGGGGCACTTTCCCGCCCCCCCTCCCCTCCCCTACGTTTCCCAAAAATTTTACATATGGCATTTTAAAGTTTACGCTGGCACAAGCAGAGCTGACAGATCGCGGTGCAAACGATGTGCCTGCACCGGGCCCTGCGCTATCTTAAAATATTTGTTTCATTTGCGGGCGAAAATCTGCTGAAGTGTGGTTGCAAGTAAATGTTTTGAGTGCAATAACACTCCCATACTCCTTCTGTTGAAACTGTATTTCCGAATGTTGATTGTAAGAAATATAAGGAATGCAGATGACTGGATGTAATTTTCGCGACATTTTTGTTGCCATTTGGATTCTGTATAATCAATATTAAAGGAACAAGTAATCCGAGCACTTGCCGAGAAGCTTCCTGGAAACCCATTCGCAAAACGGAAGAAGAAAAGGCGGAATACGTTAAAGTAATTATTTGCTCTCCGGCATTGCGACTGATTGCGATAAGCTCACCATGCGCAGGCATGCATGCAGACTGGATAGTTTAGGTATATTAGATCAAACACCTTGCGTTAGTATTTCGTGGAAGTCCTAGTACTCGCTGTTGCTATAATGATAAATAATCTGTGTAACTAGTGTAAATTTCGTGCAAAAAATAAGTTTCTATTCTATTTTATTTATTTCATTGTATTCATTATATCATTTATTATTAGCATCAATATAACTCAAAAATATTAAAAATGGATGGAGTTAGATACCAGGTTGGAGATTGGCAAGACCATTTATAGAGAACATCAACGAATCTCACAACTCGAACGACAACATTGGCGAAATATTTTAAAGAGAATTATAGCTGTTATTCATTTATGTGGCTTACAACTGTTGGCATTTAGGGGAAATTCAGATAAATAGTTTGACCATAAAAACAGTATTTTTTAAAAAATCATGGAGTTATTAGCAAAGTTCGATCCTGTTACAAGTGAGCATTTAAGAAGAGCCTCAAAAAATCCTGTGTCCATTATATGAGCAAAGACATTCAAGATAATCTTATTTGTCTGCTAGGACAAGAAGTGCGTAATACTATTGTTGCTAGAATTAAGGAAGCAAAATGTTACAGCATAATATTAGATTGTACTCCAGACATTAGCAGGATTGAGCAAATGTCGTTTGTAGTTAGCATTGTGACGAAAGAACAGCAGCCAGAATATTCTCCTAAAGAATATTTTATTAAATTTCTGCATGTTGAATTAACCACTGGACCTGGATTGACCGAATTGATATCGCAAGAGCTGGATACATTGGGCATCAAAATTGAAAACATGCGCGGACAGGGTTACGACAACGGGGCAAATATGAAAGGCGTCCAAAGACGGATTTTAAATCGAAATCCTAAGGCCTTTTTTGTACCTTGCTCGCGTCATTCGCTTAACCTTGTGGTTAATGATGCAGCAGCAAAATCTGGAGAAATTGTTAATTTTTTTTAGTTCAAGAGATATTTGTATTTTTCTTAAGTTCGACAAAAAGATGGACTGTACAAAAAAGTATATAACATCCTTGACTTTAAAAAGTGTTAGTACTACGCTGTGGGAAAGTCGTGTGGATGCTGTTAAGCCATTAAGGTACCAATTGGGAGAAATATATGATGCACTGGTGGAAATTTCTTTGGATGAGCAGAGAGACAGCGAAACCAAAAATAAAAGCAAATCGTTGGCAGATAAAATTTCTAGCTTTAAATTTGTTTGCAGTGTTGTTGTTTGGTAAGACGTTTTGTCAAAAGTTAATGTTGCATCAAAATTACTACAAAGACCAAACATGGTAATATCAGAATGCATTAAAATTTAAAAAAGCATTAGCTCATTTTTGGCAGAATACCGTACTAATGGTTTCCAGCAAACGCTCTACTCTGCCAAAGAAATTGCTCTGACAATGGAAATAAAAGCAGAATTTGAACTTGCACCTCCGGTTAGAATAGCAATATTGTCCATCGAACATGACATTTCATTTAAATTTCGAAGATGTTATAGACGATTTTGCTAAAGATAAAGCACGCAAAGTACAGTTAAGTTAATTTTTATTGTTTTTAATTATCTTGCTATTTAAAGAAAAGTTTAATTTAATTTTGTTTGTATAATAAAACAATTCTAATATTTTAATTTATGTCATTTTATTGCTGTATATCCACAATGTTTCCTTGCTCCCCCCGTACCCCCTGTTACTGTACCAAAGGGCGGCATAAAATGCGCTCGCCTCAGGCGGCAATTTCTTACGCACCGGCCCTGATTACGAATATAAACGAACACGAATAGTTCGATCCGTTGTACACAATCTACTTTTATCTATAACGAAAAAACCTACATCTCTGAGTAATTTGGAATCTTTCGATATTTATCGCGGCAACTAACTCGCGTTGCTAATAACATCAGACGTAATATTTTATGGAGGATTTTAGAAACCAAGATTTTATCTGCGGTGTGCAATACTACTCCTCGAAAACGAAGCAGGCCCTGCCTTAGAAAATCAATTTAAAATGTGTTTTTTGCTATATTTGTGTAAATAGCCCCTGCGAAGTGAGCAACCAATGCTAATGGGTGAGCATTTTGCCCCTCCCTGAAAAAATTTCTGCCGGCGCCTCTGCTATATGGATGGCGATAAAAAATTTTGGGGGAGGGAGAGCTTAAATCAATAATTATTTTCCCGTAAGTTTACACGTAATTTTCGATTTTTCACAGTGCAAGATTTTCTTCCTTCATTCATCTAAATAGGTAAACGTGGAGCAGTTTTCTTCATTTTTGCTTTACTGTGTACCATGTTATTCTTGCGTTGTTTACATGTTACACGGTCGAAGTTTTAGATTTACTAAATCCGTTGAAATTCAACGGTTACTTTAGCTAGTATATGTATGTATATATATATATATATATGGTATTTTCCTGTTAACGGGAATACCTTAAAAAATGAACATGTATTGTTATGATTGTTTGAGAGGATATAACATTGAAAGGATGTTTTGACGTATTGTTGGATTTACGATATTTTATTTTAAAAACAACATTAACAGAAACTGAATGGCCGGTCTCGACATTTACAAACCCAATCTCCGGACAACGTGGAGGGTTTCTTTGGTTCCGGGCGAGGCGAAGTGCGCGGTAGCGCCCGGAGACGACTACCCATTACAACAAAGCGAGCCGAAGGCTCGTCGATATATCCTCTCAATTTGCGGCACAACAGTCAAGAGGATATAACATTGAAAGGATATATTGACGAGCCTTCGGCTCGCTTTGTTGTAATGGGTAGTCGTCTCCGGGCGCTACCGCGCCCTTCGCCTCGCCCGGAACCAAAGAAACCCTCCACGTTGTGCGGAGATTGGGTTTGTAAATGTAGAGACAGGCCAGTCAGTTTCTTGTCCGGTGATTGGGTTTGTTTCTGTTAATGTTGTACGTAAGTATGGCATGGGGATAATACGTAAGTATCAGGTCCTGCGAACGGTCCTGGAGGTATTCCTGTTAACAGGAAAGTACCGTATGTATATATATATATATATATATATATATATAACAACGCCATAGCGCACGGATTAATATCCAAAATATTGGATCCGGGGGAAATAATCCCACACAATCACATTTTGCTTCTGAGAATAGCACAGTAATCCAGTTATGCTCAATAGAAACTAATGAGGTAATACTACCAACTTTTCATGTGTAAATCACTCATTTCTTTCTAAAAATTCTAATCGCTTCATCCGTCCGTCTGTACGTGTACATAATAACTCAAAAATGACGTATGTTACAGAACATAGTTAACCGATACCAAAGGGCGGCGTTTTCTCCATTTCCCATTTCCATTTCTCAGATTTGGATTTGGGTTTTACCAGCTCAACCCACTGCTTTTCTATCACCCCTTAGCGCCCTAAAATTCCGAGGTCCGGACCCACAAGCACTCGGAGTGTCGTCGTACGGTCATTTCTAAAGAAAAATATTGTTTACTCCCTATTTCTTGGGGATATGGTACCTTTTCTTTTTTTATTGACCATATTTTATGATGTTGAACTTGGAATATTTAAGTACACTTAATATCGCATATAAGGCTGTCACGACGATAATTTCCATCGACTTAAGCTTTACTAAAAGCGCATAAATATATGACTTACTTCGCGTCTGCTATTCTGTAAATTATAGTCAATGTGACAATCATTTACCTGGAAATAAATGGGAAACTAAATTTTATTCAACAAGAGAGAAATGATGGAAACTTAACTTATCCGCGTGACTGCATAAGACTGATCACAAATCACGTATATAAATTAAATTTCCATTATTTCAAGATTGTGTTGATAGCTTAGTTGGTTAAAGCATCTATCCGGCACGTAGGAGGCCCGGGTTCGATTCCGGGTCAAGTTCGTAATTTTTCTCCTCTTCGCATTTGTAAATTTTATTCGTTGAATCGTGCCATTACAAAATCGTGACTGTTCAATAACAAACTTCATGTTGTGCTATTATAATATACAAAGAAATTTATACGTAAATACTATGAAGGAAAAAGTTGCCAGGTTGGTAACAAATCAGGAGGAAAAATGCTTAGAACGCAAACACGGAACGATGATTCTTTCACATGAATGGGATACTCTCCTTCGGGGATGGATTTTCGGTATGTTTGTTATTTAAAATACCATAGGGACATATGGAGATCGGTATTCATTCATACTAAGATCTACTGTCCTTTAATTCACACTTTTGAACTCTGTTGCAGCGCAAGATACGCAGCTTCTTAAAAATGTCACGGGGCAAAATGTAGGAAATTCCGATTCAAATGTGGTCGTCTGTTATAACAAGCACCAATTTTCTTTTACGCGTTGCTTTTTTGGTACTATAATACATTAGGTGTTGATTTGGAAAATCAGATTAAAATACCATAACGTAATTTCACAAAAAATTTAATGATGAAAAATCTACACTTATCGAGGGCAGGGAGGGCTTGAGGCAAGTTCCATCGGCGCGGCTGCACAGGGACCCGCGCGGCCTGATTTCACATCGAAACATTACAGACAGGCAGACTCCAAAGTGAAACTATAAGAGCATTTTTTTCACGCACCAAAAAGAATAAAATTAATTCTATTGATTGTATGTACCTTCCGAAATCGCATATTAAATTCTTACGTATTTTAAAATGCAACATTATGATCTCTGTAAGTAACTCTTAACCCAAAATTTTGTAATATGTAACCTTTGGCTTCTTGTATTTCCAGATGGAAAGCAGCCAGGATTGCCGAGTGGGGCAGAAACCTTGGAAAAAACTATTGTGCGACTTTTAATTCGGGGGCGTTGTGTTGCGAAAATCAGTAATTTTTTATTTAGTGTATATTCAAAAGTGAAACTCTGAACCAAAGAACGAACAGTTCGTGTGCAGTGTTTTTTTTCAGTGCCACATCAAGACTTCGAAGAGCCTGCAAGTCACATCGGAGATCGTCTGTCCGTCGACGCAAGGACAGCTGAGGTTCCAAAGGATTCGCCGGTGGAATGAATTTTCCCTGAGGTCAGTAATTAATCAACGCAGATGACACTCCCACCGTTGGACGACGGACGATGCTCCGGCCCCAGCGAAGAGTAGAAGAAAATTTCTGTGTCACTAACCTTTAACTAACGCTTTAACTAACTTAGAGCAGTGTTTCTCAACCTTTTTTGCTCCACAACACACCTTCATGCATGCTTAAGAACATCGCGGCACACCAAACCACCCCTAATTAATTTCACTACGTAAACCCTCATTTTTAAAGATAAAAAAAGTAGCGTAACAAGTAAAAATCGCAGTTATATTAGATTGTTACGATTGGTAAAGCAGTAATTGTATAATTTTATTGTACATTAAATACATACATAATTTAAAAATTAAATATCTTGGGAGAGTGCGGCACACTAGTCCCTTCCTCGCGGCACACTAATATGCCGCGGCACACCGGTTGAGAACCACTGACTTAGAGTAGCATTAGTGTAAGGCCGACGCAACAGAACATCTGTACACGCCAGTCACTTTCGTATTTCGTGTCTTCTAGGCGCGAATTGTTTTCATGTTAGGCACGTTAGGAAATAATATTTAAGGAAACTTAAACGCATAACTCTGATTTTGTTCTTGTTAGTTAGTTGGTTTTAACACACTAATAACTAACACTTGTGCATGTTATGTTCACTATTTCTTATCCAATGTTTTTACTTTCTCCATACGTAGTATGGGAAAGTATTGTATTCACGAAAAAAATCGACTTCGAGATTTCAACGGAAATACACGTTTTGAGGTCCCTAGAACACGTTTAGACTATTTTAGGAATGTCTGCATGTATATGTGTGTGTGGATGTTATTTTGGGCGCTCTAACTCAAGTATTTGCCATATCGGTACCAAATTTCATATATAACACTATAGCATGAGCACAAAGAACTGATTAGTTTTTCGACAATACCGGTTAACCGGAAGTCAAGGTTTATTCAAAACCCGATTCGGTTTTTGCGATATTTCCCCGTTAAAACATCATTTTTGTATATACAATTCTATACAAAGGTTATAGAGAATGTAATTTCCTACAACTTTAATTTGAAACAATTTTCCATAGTAGTTATTGTTTAGGAATTATTTATAAGTAATCGGTGTTTTCGGTTTTCATCGAATATGTTCGTTAAAACGCTGTTATTTACAATCTTTATGAGGAACAAAGTTATAGAAAATAACATTCCTTCCATCTTTTGTTTGCATTAAATTTTCGTAGAACCGTCAATTTTGCAGATATTTTGCTTTTTCTTAATTTCCAGTATACAGCGCCACCACCATGTAGCCATGAATTCTGTAATCATATTCAAAATATACCTAATTTACGGCAATAAGGACGACTGTATACTTTTACGATACGAAATAATAATTTTGCCTTATAATGCTATTCATAATAATATAAATATCTATACCCCAAATATGGAGAAAATCATGTTGGCCACATCAGATTTTTTAACTTAAAACAGAGAAAAAGGGGCCCGGCGAGGGTATTTGCCACAGGGCCCGGGGTGGCTCTTGGCGGTCCTGTACATATGGTATAGTTAGTGGATCTAGGATCAGTTGCTGGGTAGTAATAGCTAATACGTATATGATGCTATAAATTTTCACAACCAGCAATACATCGAATTTATTCTCGACTCTGATGGAAAGATTGCAGTCGGTAAGAAAGCGTCTTATTTAATTTGATCTGAAGTTTTTCCCTCACTTGTTTTTAATATTAGCTGTTTACTTTCACTCACCGTTTTGTTGAAAAATATTTTTTCATATTAGCAGGGTATTTCCACTCATCATTTTGTCGAAAAAATTTGTTTCATTTCTTGTATATTCTCATTTTAAACATAATAGTAGAAATTCGAAACAAAAAAGGAGAAAGTCGTGTTTAATATAAGGGACGTGGAAGTATTTCTACCTTGGGTTTTTGCTGCTGCGCAAAATTGTCCTAAGTCTCTTGATACGAATCGATTAAATGGTGTTTTTTTTTTAGTATAACCTTATGTTTGTCGCTTTAGCCATCGGAAGGAAGGCCAAACAAATAACGCCGCTCCTCGGCTTATTTGTATTTGCCGTGTAAGGGAGAACCCGCCGAGAACGCGATTCTCGTCACGGAGAGATGGGGGCTTCCATTACACGCGTTTTATAACTATTTTCGACCTTGTCGAGATACAAACATGGATAGAAGACCTTGGCTCTGGGACGAAAATCCAGTTCCGAGGCGAGAGCGGTGAGACGCATAGGCACGTGTTGTTCGACTGCTCCGTCGTACTCGTAGACTCATTCTATTCGGCGCACCACCTGAACCCGCCTTTAAGTGCACGTGTCGGATTCCTTAGGTCTCAATGAATGCCTTTCCCTTCTACCTTTCTAAGTTTTTCGAAGAAATGTTTGAATGAATGAATTGCATAGGTAAACATAAGTGAGCCCAAGTGCGCGTCCAAATAAAGAAGGAAAATTATGCTTTTCCTCGATACTCTATAGCAGGGGTCACCAAACTACAGCCCGCCTGCCTTACCCAACCCAACCACCCCCACTCGACATAATTTGTAACGGTGAAGTTTCTCGATAACCACCCACCCCTCGAAACTTGCTCTTTGAAGTTTTCACACGGCCCGATCAGTCATTTGAAAAGTCTCAAGTGGCCCGCGCTGTCGTACAAAAAGCCTAATGTGGCCCTTTCAATAAAATGTTTGGGGACCTCTGCTCTATAGCAGTGGTTCCCTAACTAGTTGCCGCGGTACTCTGGAGTGCCACAGTTGATTTTTGAGAATAAATTTGCTTAGCGAATAACTGAACGATTTGGAAGCGTTTTATAGGCCATTAAGGCGATAATCTTGCCTATAATAAAATGATCATGGTGTAGTAACAACAAGTGGATCGTCCAAAGGTTGTGGTGCTTTTACATGAAAATATAAAAATCTTGCTTCAAATCTTGGGTGTCACGAAATTCTCTTTATTTGTGAAAGGACGGCGAACCTACAAAAAGTTTGGGAACAACTGCTCTGTAGTTTTACACAAACGAAGCAAGCAGATGAAGCAAGTTAGGAAAGTGTGCAACGTATCACAAATGGGCGCGTTTCGTGCAATGGAGTATTAGAAAGCAATTATATACCTGTACGTAAGGGAAATAGCGTTTTAAAGTTCTTTTCTTCATCATAAATAATCCATTTTCTTCCTATTTAATAATATTACATGCGCACGTAAGTAAATTAAACGTTTGTTTGTGAGATTGTTTATGTAAGCATCAATGAAGAAGTAACCTTGCAAGAAATTTTATAAGTTCAACTCGATATAAGACTTTCTTGTTTGATTTTCTCGATAACGGCTACTCCTATGTAAAAATGTATAGGAAAGGAAATACTCTACAAGTTCTACAACTTTATTTGAAAAATATTTTGATATGAGCAATACTTTACGAGATATGACGAAAATTTAATTTTTTGTTCCCAGTAAAGTGGTACCCCTGATTGGAGTACGTGATTCATTTTTGCGATTTTCTTATTATATTTGATTGAAAGTCCTTAATATCAAATTTCATGAAAATCCGTTCTGTAGAAGACGAGAACGAACATGCGGGCGGACGGACGGACGGACCGACTGACGATAATAGGCGCTCATGCTGTAAGCGAAACGCGCCTAAAAATGGAGGAAAATTATCGCTATACTAAGAAAAAACCTGTTATAGCGAGGCATTACTCATATTAACGAAGAAAAATAACTTTGTTATATTCCACAATTAAAATTTTGGTATTTAACAAAGTTATTTATCTTCGTTAATAAAAATAAATATCGCGAATTTTATGACAATGAAGGATACTTCTAACAGTGTTCGAGAATATTCATGCGTGCATAATTTTATTGTTGGAAATGTCAATTATATTAAAGCTCATCAAACTATCATTCCTGAAATTTTAAAACGTGAATTTCAATGAAAAAAATCCAACAGAGCGCTGTTTTCCTATATAAGTAAAATAGCAGTTAATGGGTTAAGAGCATGACTGTGGCCTTGAAAACTCACCTCAGTTATTCACCGCTGCCAAAGAAAACACTTTTAGTTTTTCAACACATTATATTTTAATGGAAAACTCTTCCATCAATCTGTTTGTCGGTATTCTTCATTAATCATTCTTAGCCGTTTCCTCAAATAGCTCATCTAAATACATCTGGCGTTGCTCATGCAATCAGAGACGTTTTGCTTTGTAATATATGTATGCTTAAGAAAGAGAAATAAAGGTGGTTTATTCGTCGTTTCAACTGGAAAAACGAATAAAATATGAGGTTTTAAAAATTAGCATATTCTCCTTACGCATGCTAGCTTTGGATGAGAAAGGCTTAAAAAATGAAAAATAATTTGCCGTGTGTGTCACAATTATCGAAGAGAGCGTATTTAAAAAAATTACTCCGTGAAATAAAGAATGAGCGAGAAAGAGGCAAAAAATCTCACCAACAAAGAAATTATATTCTTTTATTTATCTTAACAAAAAATAAATGCTCCACTGAGTGAGAAGTTGGGATGCATTGAAATTACAGGCGAATATAAATTTTTTATAGATTTTGACTAAGAGCTCGCGTTTTGAGAATGAAGCACAAACCTTAAATTTAACATATTTAATGAAACGAGAACCACGATAAGAGAGGATAAAATTTTAAATCTATTCTTTCTCAGAATCTTCGCCCCTTTAATTATATAACGGTGTTGGTTGGACTGCCGGAGGGCATTGCACACCCAAAAATGAGTCGAGTCTGGTACACATCGTGACAATATTTCACCTCTCTCGTGGAGCGTGATACGTGAGAAAATTATTCGAGGAAGTTTCCCGTGGCCTTTCTCAATAGGGTTTTATTTCATGCGGCACCAATAATTTTTTGGCCGCCGCCCGCTTCAGTACATGGACCTTTTGCTGCATTCACTTCGTTACGCCCGATTTGTCCTTACTCAATAACCATACGGCCAAAGGAAACCTGTTAGGAACATGTGCTTTAGCCAGATGCGCTTGCGCACTTTATGAATACGGAAACGTTTTTCACCCTTTTAAGATGTCATTTCGATGTAACTAAGGAATTTTAATCAAACCAAACTAATATAAGTTTTTAAATGGAACAATGATCAGTAGTAGCATATTTAATTGATCGTAAATTTGTCCCTCAAATATATTAATATTTTTGAAAGGAGATCCGTCATTTTTCTCGAGCCAAAGGCAGTTTTTTGTTATTACAACATACAATATTTCATACCTGACATTTATTTTAAGCGTATTATTGTTTTAGAAGATCGACCAAGCTTTTAAAGTGGCATTTATTTGAAAAACAATTAAAATTAATAATTTGGCTATATGCTTGTCTAGGGTAATTTGATGGGAGGAGGGGAAACGCACACACGTAATGAGGTTAAGCATCGTTTTAAACTCAAATAAAAGAGATAGCGCGTTTATTTTCTCAGGATAATCATATGCTTCACCTCAATTTGGGGTTTAAATGGCTTCTTATTCGAAAGTTTTACTAATTTAATACAATATCATTCATCAGTCTTAGAGGAAAAAGTTCCAGCCGCTACGAGACTAATTCCTTTCAGCCACAATTGACTAATTTCAGCGAAAATATGGCAACTGTTGAAAAAAAGCTTTTATTTTAAATGAAAGGTTGCATGCTATCATTACAAGACCCAAAAGGTTTCATCACTCAACTTTAAATTGGGAAGCTGATCGTGTTTCAAGCTTAGAAAGGTTTTATGACATTTAATCGATTACAAAATTCCTCATGTTATAAGAAAAAGGTGAGCGAAGAAAGCCAATTTGGCCATGAGGAAATAAGTCGAAGAAGGCCTTTTAAAAAAGACGCTTCAATTACCGACTGCGTTAGAGTCTCGTCGCGAAGTCACTCTCGAACGTACTCGTCATGCCTTCAAAAATTAACTTCATCGTTTCATTCATAAAGACGTATTACCTGCACTCTCATCTAACACAGAAATAATATAAGTAATGATAAATAAAGGATAATTAATCGAGAATCCTGACGATCCGGAATTGCGGTTTCCGCTAGGAGAAACGTCAAATAGAAACGAAGGTTGAGAAAAAAGTTTTTGCGATTATGAAACGATTAGAGAGACACTGTTCACACAAAATCCGCACTTTTAAATATAACGCACAACTAAATCCCATGGGGAGAAATCGCCAGTACTGTCACAGACAAGACTTTTACACTGTAAAATAGTCAGCGGCGCATTACGGGGATTGTGAGCCTTAGTCGCTAGATTAAATGGAGGCCCACCATTTCATATTGATGAAATAAAGACAAAACAAAAACAAAGATATTTAATTTTTTACTTACAAAAATACAGTAGAAAACAATAAAAAGTAATTACATGCATATTTTTTAGATGTATCTGCCGTTTTTAGGCGCGTTTCGCTTACAGCGTGAGCGCCTATTATCGTCGGTCTGTCCGTCCGTCCGCATGTTCGTTCTCGGCTTCTACTGAACGGATTTTCATGAAAGTTGATATTAATGACTTACAATCAAAGATAATAAGAAATTCGCAAAAATGAATCACGTAAGGCAATCATGGGTACCACTTTACTGGTGGCAAAAAAAATGAACTTTCCGTCATATCTCGTAAAGTGTTTGTCATATCAAGATAGTTTTCAAGTAAAAGTTGTGGAACTAGTAAAGAAGAGTATTTCCTTTCCTGTACATTTTTATCGTAGGAGTAGCCGTTATCGATAAAATCAAACAAAAATGTCTTAATCCGAGTTGAACTTATAAAATTTCTTGCAAGGTTACTTCTTCATTGATGCTTACATAAACAATCTCACAAACAGACGTTTAATTTACTTACGTGTGCATGCAATATTTTAAAATAAGAAGAAAATGGATTATTTATGATGAAGAATAGAACTTTAAAACGCTATTTCCCTTACGTACAGGTATGTAATTTCTTTCTAATACTCCATTGCACGAAACGTACCCATTTGTGATACGTCGTACACTTTCTTAGCGTGTTTTCTTCGACTTTTGATAATCGAAGTAGATGAATGGAGAAACCTCCTAATAACCATACAAATATTTTTTGCCGGCGTGCTGACGATGGAATCGTTGATTCTGAAATACGTAGTTAGGCAATTTTTTTAGAAAGGAAGTACTCGTGAGTGTTCTTTGTTAGGTGTGTATTTATGTGTGTGTGTAAACAGAGAAAAAGGGTCCTTGGCGTTGAAGTAATTCTCCCTAAACCCGGAGTTTGTGAGATTGCGTGTGTTTGGTCACTGGCGTGGAGTAAATGTATTTTCCTTTTTAAAAAATATTTGTATGGTTATTAGTAGGTTCCTCCATTCATCTTCATCAATTAACCATAGGGCTCATAATTAATATTTTTTCTTTCTTGATAATCGCACTACAAAACAACTGAAATCTGGGACCACTAGAAATGTGAGGCCCTAGGCTGTTGCCTAATACGCCCAAGGGCGGATACAGGGAGGGGGAGAGGGAGTACAGGGAGTAATTACCACTCCTCCCAAGATTTCTGAACACTAAAAAAATGAACTTTTAAATCTCGTTCTGCATGGTGAACATGTCAGGCGAGAACTATACCGCTTTACTACATTCATTTTGCTGTACAAAATGTTATATATTTCCTTTTTCTGTATTAAAATATACCTGAATTACGACATTTTCAAATAGTTTATTTTTTCATTCCTGATCCCCCCCTCCCCCTCCCCTCCCCCCCCCCCCCTCTGAAGCCGCCTTTGAGTGCCCCTATAACATAATGCACCGCTAAAAATTGTAATAAGAAGTAACCAACTGTAGAAAAAGAGAATTAGTTGTGATTGGCACGAATACCTGGGATCGTTTCATGGCAATCATGAAACAATTATTTTGTAATACATATTTTCATTAGATAGATTTTGTTGTAACAAAGAGGAGGTTCCCGGAAGGAGTGTGGCCGAGCCGACGAAACGTTCACGCGGTATTCGCTCAAGAGAATGCCGGTATTTTCTAAAGTTATTATTTTACTTCGTTGGCTTCTGTATTTGAGATTTATTAATGTTGTAACGCTGCGTAATTGCCTTTCTATTTTTTAAGTAATTTATGAAGACGGAACTGGTTTGTTTACATTAATATTCTTGCGTGACGGACTTGAAGCGTTCCTCATAATGTAAAAGTTTAACTATGACAGTGTTTCATGTGCAGTGAGATTTTTTAAAACGTGTGTTAGTTCGCAGAATTTTGTTCGACTGAAATGTTTAGTAATGAAATTTGTAAAATATTTTGAACTCGCGGTCCTCCCCCTCGAAATGCCCCTCTTTCGATTCATTTAGGACATCTGTAAATCTTTAAGAGGAAGACGCAATAAATGCCATAAAAATCCTCAGCTGTTGATTGATTTCTCGGTCGCCAGCGTGAAAATGCTGGGAAAAAATAAATTTGCGGATGTAAAAAGATCGAAAGATGTATAGAACTAGAGCTGTACAATCTATACTCTCTACTGTTTCCTAGGATCTGTTCATCGTATAAGTTGGACCACTTTGGCAAGTAGTAGAATCAACGATACAATTAACACTTTTTGAGGCAGGTGTATAACAGAGGATTATATTAACGGTTTTTGGTAAATATTCGACTGTTTGTTAAGAGCGTTGTTTTACCAGGCAAAGTTGATAGGGTGTGTTATGGCTATTTTGCTCATGTTAGCTAAAGTTATAACCAATAAATGTGATTGGTAATGGTTGACACGATTTTCGCGAACGATCAGGAAGGGAGACTGGAAGGAAGATCGAAAATCAGGTCGCAACCACCATTTGACCTAACGAAATCTGAATACTCCAATTTTGTGCCGTGAGCCGGCACAAGGCCCACTTGATCAGCAAAGCGTAGGAAATTAAATTCGCAGAAGAATGTCCTTGATTGAAAGAAATGAACGCCCTGAATAACAAATCATAAGCAAATATATTTTAAACAAATAACTTTAAGTTGCTTTCACATAGTTCCATAAATTTTCGCATTGAAATCTTCACACTGTTTATTGTGAACATGATCTAATTGCATGAAATCAGGCCAAAAGAAAAGGTTCATGCACATCACGTCAAGTGACCTTTAGATCTCTTTAGATTTTGAGGAGAATTAGATTGTAATCCAGAAAGCAGAAATAGCAGTAATGAGAGCTTAATGATAACATCAGTAATTTTCAGAATAGCTTACATTCCTGAATAATAAAAGCGGGAATTGGCGTGAAATGTAATTGTTTTTTTTGGTATATCCAATCGATCACTCAAGCTATCTTTGATGATCAATTTAGACAGTGGATCTTTGTTTTTCTTGGAAAATGTTTTATATGCATAGATATAAATAGTTGTTATGATAAATTTTTCTTTAATTATCAGTCCATGTTGATATTTATCCAGCACCTCTGGGTGTTTGACGTCAGGCGCTTGCTTAAAGCGAACGTTATATGACTTTCCTTGATGAACTACAACTGATAAATATCTCACCAAGTAAATCTTCACAGATTCAGAATCAGGCACGTATGTTCACCGTAGCATGGAATGGAGTTAAATTTCTCAATCTTACTTTATTTTCCCCGAATTTTCCCCGAATCGATTTTAAGATGTAAAATTCCACTCATCTATGACGTAAGGCTCCACTTTGTTTAATTTACTCACCATGATCACAGTCAAAATTACTCTATCTTCCACTTTTCGCGGAAGATAAAACATTTTTTCTGTGTTCATTATAAGCTTCTTAATTGGTCTCCTTTTTGCTCCGAAGACGCTACTTAACTGAAAAGATTTTTAAAATTTAAGGCTGTTTACGTCCTTTTAATTATTTATGGTTGAAGCAACATGCGTAAACTATATTTCATCATGATTAATATTCACACGAAACTTGGGCATCTCCTAAATGCCTAAAATATCGTATCGAACTTTTATCCGGAACCGGGCTTGAAAGCGAAGTGAATTATTCAATATATTTTTCCAGCTAATCAAAACTTTAGGCTTAGTTACCCGTGACTCCAATGTCATTTGTTAACAAAATAACCTCTATCGCCTCGAGGACACCCATAAAATCAATTGCCCTTTGACAGTTTCGTCCTATCTCATATAACTTCCAGTCGGAAGAGAATACGAGAGACCTCAATAACTAGTCAGCAATTTACGGTTTTAGTCGGTATTTAAACGTGACCTCCGATCTATAACTTCCAGTCGGAAGAGAATACGAGAGACCTCAATAACTAGTCGGCAATTTACGGTATTAGTCGGTATTTAAACGTGACCTCCGATCTATCTGGGGCACCGAGTACACCGCAAACGATCCTCATCGCTTTGCTAGGCCCTCGAAAGAAATGGGCCTTCCAAATGGCCACCTGACATACAACCGTCCGGCTCATCTCCCCGCACTTCCTACTCGGAAACAGGTTTTTTTGGCTCACTTGCGCGGGTTGAGGTTTCCAACCTTTTTGATTCCCGCCTCCGCCTCCCTCCGCCTCTCTCCCCCCACGGAAACACTCCACCATCTTCACGATTCCGCCTCTCTCTTCCCTCGTCTATCCTCCTCCCTCTCCCACCCACCACTGGACCAGTCAACTTCTCCACGAAAAGAATGAAACATGGCCCACTAATCCGACCGGTCTGGTCTAACTACTTTACGTTCTGTACCCCGAAGCGAAAAACCCACTATAGAAATATCCCGGAACGGGCGATTCTTACTTGTAGCACCTCCTGAACGTACCCAGTCAACCCCGTCCTTGTTTATGACCTCTCCTCTCGCGAATCTGTTCGAACCTCTTTTGGGAAGAGGATTTTTGCTTGTTAAGCGACCTCCTCCGAATCTTGGAGGCCGCCGTCACGGTCATTTAAAAAGCAGTCGAGAGGCAGGTATCGTTTGAAAAAATTAAGGATGATGACGGCGACCTCATTCTCCTTCCTTATCCCAAGGAACGACCGGGATCATCAGAGGTCTTTGGTGTTCGGGATTCGTGCGCTGTACATCAAAATCATTTTCGCCATTCTCCTTTCATAGCTATTTCATTTTGATCGCCGATATTATGAGGGTGCATAAGATCACGCCGGCTGGCGAATTTACTGTTCTTATTCGCAAAATTTCCTAATGAGGAGGCGCTAACGTCTCTAGATAAGGAAAACATCGTTTCGGGACCCGCAAAAAATTCTTGTCTGCGACGCCTAAGATTACCGCAACATTCATTGGTGCATGGAGTAGCAAAGAAGGATGGCTTTCAGGCGAGTTATGATATTATGATATGATTTCCATTTTTTGCCAGTTAGCGGCATGATCTAATGAATTCGACTGATGTGCCGCCCAGACGGATTTCAATATCCAACGAAGTGTTGCGAAAAATAATCCAAAAAATCTAAATATATCCGTTACAAGAATAATTTTTGAGTCGTGTCTTAGAGGCATAAATTGTATTTTCGAGGTCGAAGGCCATTCATTCTTCGAATCCATTCGGCAAGAGGAAACGTCCATCGGGCAGATGAAATAGCGTAATGAGAGCCGGATTGAAAATAAGTTTCGAACATCCTACATATAATATCGACATCCTTAAATAAAAATATATAAAAAAAACTTTTTTACTTTATACTCTTTTTTAAAGCGCACTGAAAAATATAAAATAAATTTTTGGGCTCAAGAAAATATATGAATCTTAAGGAAAATTTTCTTTGTATATGATCATGAATCTCTAAAAAGGAGGTATGGCATATGTTGATTAAATTATTCACTGCCATATAAATAGATTGTAAATTCTTGTTTAATCAACATATGCCATACCTCTTTTTTAAAAATAGATTCATGATCATATACAATGAAAATTTTCCCTAATATCCAGATATTTTCTTGAACCGAAAAATTTATTTTACATTTTTCAGTTCGCTTTAAAAAAGAGTATAATTTTTAAAAGTTTATATTTTTTTTATTTTATACTTTTTAGAGAAATTAATTTATAATTATGACAGTGAGATCAAATTGTGATGTATTAATTTGTATCAAACATTACTATTCAACGCTGACATTTATATTGTAGCTAATGTTGTTATAAAACTTTCATATGGAAATTTTTTAATGGTAACATTTTGCCAAACTATGCTTTTGTGCTGTGCTCCATGTACCCTTTTCAAAATGATTTTCCCTGAACTGAATTTATAAATTATTTAGCCTTGAAATGATTAAACTATATCTGGACTTTTAAAAAAGCAGATAATACTATTAACACGATATAAAACTTAAACTGGAGGTGCTGTCTACCAGTAAATTATGAACTGAAATCAAGTTTTAATATTATTTTAAATTAATTACTTTTCACTCTCATGCATACCATAAAATCTATCAAACACTTTCATCTCATGTAAAAATTGAGCATTGATTCTGCAGATGAATTCTTATTCATTTATGCACATCATCATTTTGTACTGAAATAGGATTATTGCAAATTTTGTTAACAGATTTCTCATTATGTAAAGGTTGCATTTCCAAAAGTATGTGGCACCGTATATAGTTCAATGTATATTGAGAATTTTTGCTTCCTTTTAAATTCAATTAACATATTTTTGAGAAATCACCAAATGATTCAAACTCCATGAAAGGTGATTTTCCATTCATTTATCTTACTGATGAACCTTTTGGTCCAAGCCCATGCGAATCAAACAGATAATAATGTTTGGCAATATTCATCACATTTTAAGAATATTCATTATGAATTAAGATGCCAAACTGATGCTCAGAAAATAGTTTTGCTGGACCGTTAAACAAATTTGGAAATTCTAAAGTGTCATGCTCTACATTATCAAAGATTTGTGGTTCCTCGTCATAATTTAATGAAACTCTGCATCTGAATATTTCCACTGTTTTCAGTAAATTATTCACCATAAGCTGCCCTGAAACTAGAATTCCACCACGGTTCATTATGTTCTCTTTGCATAATCCATAAAAAAGTTACTTTGGAGAAGTACAGAATCGATGGAGGTTTTTGTCCATTCTTGAGGGGTTTTTTGCACACCTGGATTATAGTTGAAGCAGCCATAGCAGTGCACTGAGAGTAGTTATCATGACATATTTGTGGATCACTTTATTCCAAGAAGCTCTCAATATTCGTAAATTGACCCCATGGTTAACGTTTTTTCACCCTCCACTATTTGTTTGATATGTTTTTATTAAAAGGTATACCTATTTCATTTGGTGAAATTTTATTGTATAAAATCTTGATGTTATAATTTTCTTCTGGAATTGAAATTTTTACATCTTTATAAAGATTATTATTAGCAATTAGAAATTTAAGAGCATTTTCAATTCGAATTTTACTTATGTCAAACTCCCGTACAATATTTATAGCTTCCAATGCTTCTACTATAAGTACTAAATCACTTGAATATAATGTCCTTGGCAGTATTTCTGGAAGTTTGTCTGTAATCTCAAATATATCTTGAGCAAACATTATTGCCTGTCCTTTAAAACCATATTGCCCAAATCTGCCATTGTACTTGATAATTTTTATAAAAGGAATTACATGGAAAATCAAGCGTTTTTCCACATCTGACAAACTTAGTAGTTCATCTAGTATAATTCCAGGTTCCATGTTATTCCAGTAAGCTTTTGAAGGGCATTCTTTTGGATTACTTTGGTAAAATGTTTTACATCGGTTGCATAACAAAAGCTTCTCTGTCTCAATAAGCTCAGGTGGCGATACGTTATACAAGTTAACTCTATTATTTTCTCTTAAAACTGATAATAAGAAATAGCTACATTGGAATTGATAACACTGTTTCTTGCAAATGCAACAAATTTGATATGCGAATTTGTGAATGTCTGCCGTAAAACTACTATATTTGTCGGTATAGTTAAGATTTCGAGATCGATTTAAACTTAACTGGTTTAGACGTTTAACACGCTCACCTTCTGATTCGTTAGCCAAACGTCGTGATTGATTTTCCCTCAACTTAACTAAACGTGCTTCTCGTTGTTCCTTTGTTTCTTTATTAATACGAATTTCATCATTTACCTTCAATTTTTCCAGTCGTTCAAGACGCTAGTTTTTATTTGCATATTCTCTCCTTATACATGTCACGATTTTCACTCGCTCAAGTCTATTTTTTCTCTGCTCCGATATCTCCCTTTCTTTTCTTTTCATGTAGTATTCTTTTTTCCTCGTTAATCTCACTTGCCTTTCTTCCTCTGTTTCATGGATAACTTTTCTTTTCGTGTCTAGGGCTTCTATGAAGTCAATAACAATAGCTAATACGATATTATAAGCAAACTAATATGGTGCAACTTTTATACAATAGTATAGCAATTTCTCGCCGCTTGGTGCCACTAGGTGCGCGATAACTACAGCAATCGATTTGTTCATAAATTCCAAAATAAAATGAAAATACCAAGAACGTGAAAATTGTTTAAATATTTTTTATTTTGGGACGTCGTAATATTTTTTATTATGCACAACTTTTGTTTCAAATTTATTAATATACATTGATATTTTGGATTTGAAAGCATGTGTATATCTGAGTGAAGTTAATCAACAGGTGTTCAATGTGTCACAAATTGGCGCGTTTCGTTTAATGGAGTATTAGAAAGAAATTATATACCTGTACGTAAGGGAAATAGCGTTTTAAAGTTCTATTCTTCATCATAAATAATCCATTTTCTTCTTATTTTAAAATATTGCATGCACACGTAAGTAAATTAAACGTTTGTTTGTGAGATTGTTTATGTAAGCATCAATGAAGAAGTAACCTTGCAAGAAATTTTATAAGTTCAACTCGGATTAAGACATTTTTGTTTGATTTAATCGATAACGGCTACTCCTACGATAAAAATGTATAGGAAAGGAAATACTCTTCTTTACTAGTTAGACAACTTTTACTTGAAAACTATCTTGATATGACAAACACTTTACGAGATATGACGGAAAGTTCATTATTTTTGCCACCAGTAAAGTGGTACCCATGATTGCCTTACGTGATTCATTTTTGCGAATTTCTTATTATCTTTGATTGTAAGTCATTAATATCAAATTTCATGAAAATCCGTTCTGTAGAAGAAGGAAATCTTGCGGGACTGGCTCTCCGCGGAGGTTCAGACACATACAGGTTTTCAGAGTCACGATAACAGTATGCACGTTGGTGCAATATTATCCTATTATTTTATTTGGAAGTCCGGCCTCTTTTTTGGCGCATTTATTTCGTCAGTAGGGCATTGCACAAACCGGGTTTCTCTCAAATAGTGCGCGAGTACAGGCAAACCAGTTGAGCTTAAAACTTTCCGAAAATCTCCTTGGTCGTGGGCATCGATGAAGGTCGCTGAAGAAAGATCATATTTTTGGAAGTATAAGGAAACGATCGCCGTCCTTGGTGGTGATGTAGGTAGAGAGTTTTTCACCCAACGCTTAAGGTCCTTGGCTCGAAATTCGGTGTGTACGTAGAGATTCGTGCCCCTCATTTTTAGTACTTACGAGATCGTTTTATCTGAAAATGCGATATAAAATAAATAAATTTCATAGTTTTTTAAACGTTGTTGAAAAGCTGACAACAATAACATTAAACAACCGATTACCGGCGAGTGGGATCGGATACTAAGCACGAAGTCAGCGGAAAAACTCACGTCGATCAACCATAACAGATTAAGATATTTATTCAACAGTTTTAAGCGTCAACACAAATGCGTTAAAATAATGGGCGAGTTAAAACTGAAAACTCATAAATCTCCCAAAAATCTGTTGAAAAAACATTTGATCAAATCCAAAAATTTCCATTTTGACACTGTTAAAATTTAAATTATTTTATGATATAATTCTTTAAATGTAAATAAATAAACAATTTCATTTATTGAGCAGCAATATTTAAGTATATTATAATTAGTTTTTATGTAAATTTATGAAACTTTTTAAAGATTGTATTTCAAACAAGAGCAATTTATTTTTCACCAATTTCATCTTGTTTGTTTGAAATCAGCCAGAAGTCCACTTGGTTTGTAATACTATGCTCCATTACTTACTCTACCAAATAAATTATTAAGATGATGTCGGAAAGATCGAATGGTGGTATAAATAGAATACGCATGTTAGCTACACATGTAAAAGTCACATTAATAGTCAGCTTGTTAACCAAGGCCAATATGTTGCTTGCCTCGAACTATACTAAAGTTGAGTTAGATGCTCCACTAACGCAGATTTCAATTATCTTTGCCTATGAAGACTTTCATTTCCCATTCAAGACATATGTTTCGTTTATTTCTGGGATAATGACGGAAAATTTTTTCTTAAAACTCATATATTTCTTTATATGTAATAAAAGTAATAAATTAATACTTCATTTAAAGAAAAAATACACAACGTTTGAAATATATTCTTAAGGTCTACAATCCATCTCAACTCATAAACTTAATATTTAAAAACGTCACTAACAATAAGTAGCCTTGGGAAAAAGTTATTGTCTGTTTCGCTTCTTAAGGATTTAGTTATGAAAATGATTATTTCAAAATTACAATTAGGCAAAAGAGATTGATATTTGCATAGTAAATCAGCAGGAATCACACCAAATAAAGATATAAATAAAGAAAAATATAAAGCGCAAGGATAAAATGCTTATGTAGATATGCATTGTATAAGGCTTAGAAAGAAAACTAATAAAAAAATCGGTACAACATACATTGTACCAACTTTCTCATATACTAATGCGTCGTTTACTTATCTTTAGAAAATGAAAATCGAATGACCTTTTAAGTTGCCTTATATTCATTCATTGAGAAAAATGAAATACGTAGTATTATTGTAGATGTATACTCAAGTAACTGTACGGAATTGATCAAAATCGTTAGAGCCGTTTTTGAGAAAATCGAATTATTGTTAAAGTTGCCTAGAATAAACTAGCCTTATATTCATTTTTTGAGAAATATGAACTACACAGTATTATTGAATACATAAACTCAAGTAACTGTACGAAATTTGATCAAAATTGTTAGAGCCGTTTTCGAGAAAATCGGATTGTTGTTAAAAATGCGTAGAATATAGTACTCTTAATTATTGATCAATGTCAACCATTTCTACGTATACTCTGCTCAGTATGATAAAATGCCCAAGTACGAGATTTCATTCATTTTCGTTCTACCGTCTAGGCTCCAGAGCCAGTAACAGACAGACAGACGTCATTGCGAAAACCACTTTTTCGGATTCAGCGACACCTAAAACGTATATTTCCGTAAAAATCTCGTGGTCGAATTTTTTCGCGATAACAGTACTTTCTCGATACTTCGTATGAGAGAGTAAAGAACGCAATGATCACAAAACAGGTCCGCGCACTCAGGTTTTAGGATAGTTGCATTGTTTCATGGACCAATTTACACACACAGGTTTAGGGGATGTTACTTCTCGCCATTCTTCACACACAATCACGTTAACAATACACTTATTCAAAACGCGTTTATCGATATGTAATATTTCATCTTCAGTAGGCTTCGTCACAATTCGGGGGTTGGCGTTCCTTATGCATTACATAGTGGGAATGTTTTATTTTGTGATTGGTAGGTATTCTGGCAGACCTTGTTGGACGGTCGTTAGAAACGAAAACAACCGTGTCATTTGCTAAGGTGTCCCGGTCATTGTTAATTACTCTGTGCATTCTGGCAAATATAAAGGCTTTCGTAAGCATATAATTCCTTTACATTAGGCACATGAATGAGAAATTCTGCGTCGTGTCTTTTATGTGTTGGATGGGTGAAATCTTTCATGTTTAAGGTGAACTGTATCTTTTGATCAGCATGTTTAATTTTATTTGTTGGGTTTGTGTACATTTTCTCGCATTGTCCGTATTTTATTTTATAGATACCTTATTATCGTGTTTGTGCATTGCTTACCATCTATCTAACAATATTAAAGACAGTGTCACAATGTCACTTTGTCATGTAATGCTTTTTACTTTCTCACACGAAGTATCGAGAAAGTATTGTTAAACGCGAAAAAATTCGACCTCGAGATTTTTACGGAAATATACGTTTTAGGTGTCGCTGAACCCGAAAAAGTGGTTTTCGCAATGCCGTCTGTCTGTTACTGGCTCTGGAGCCTAGACGGTAGAGCGAAAATGAATGAAATCTCGTACTTAGGCATTTTATCATACTGAGCAGAGTATACATAGAAATGGTTGACATTGCTCAATAATTAAGAGTAGTTTATTCTACGCATTTTTCTGAAGATAAGTAAACGACGCATTAATATATGAGAAAGTTTGTAAAATGTATGTTATACCGATTTTTTAAATCATGCTCTCTCTCCTCAGGTAATGTCCAATCCAGTTCGCCTTCCTCTTTTTGAGTCTGTGTAATCGTTCGCTTCTCTCCTATTCTTCGTACTACTTCCTCGTTTTTCATCCTATCTGTCCATTTTATCTTCAATATTCTTCTCCATGTCTACAATTCGAAGCTTTCCAAGTATTTAATATCATTTTTCCTTAGCGTCCATACATTGCATTTTATCAACTTCTTAGATATCCTTCTTTATATTCGCCGTTAGTAGGAGTTTCTTTCTTCTGAAAGCGGCTTTTGCTTTCGTTATTTTAGTCCTGATTTCATCGGTACATTTTGCTTCTGTCGTTATGATTCTTCCAAGGTATTTGTAGTGTGAAACTTGTTCTGTTGGCTTTCCTCCAATCTTATGTTCAAATTTTCTTCTTTACTTGATATTCGCATGACCTTGGATTTTTCTGTATTTATTTCCATACCGTATTTTCTACATGTGATCACTAGCCTATTTATCATTTTCTGGAGTTCCTTTTCCTTTCTTTCTAGAAGTACTCGATCATCCACGTATTTCACTGTTCTTATAATCCTTCCTCCGATTTTGAAATCTCCCGTACCTTCTAACGCTTCCTGCATTAGTTTCTCTCCATATATATTGAATAGAGTCGGCGATAGACGGCAGACCTGTCTTACTCCTCTACCGACATTTACTCCGCTGGTGTTCGCATTCTCCAACCTGACCTTTACAACTTGATTCACATATAGATTCCTGATCAGTCTCCTGTCTTTCTAGTCTACACCCATATCCTTCAATGTCCTCATCAGAAGTACCCAATTTACTTTATCAAATGCCTTCTGCCAGTCGACGAAACATACGCAACAGTATTGGTTGAACTCTATTGCCCTTTCTGATATGATTCTCACTACACCGATAGCATCTCTGGTTCCTCGTCCTTTTCTGAAGCCGAATTGATCTTCCCCTAGCATTTCTTCGGCCTTTTTCTCTACTCTTGTATTAAGAATCCTCGTGATGATCTTCGAAGTGTGTGACAGTAGGGATATCGTTCTGTAGTCTTTACACTGCATTGCATTTGGCATCTTCTTTAGAGGGATCATTTTTCATCTGAGAAATCCTGAGGCCACTCACCACAGTCGTAAATCTCGTTAATTAATTTCGTAATCATTTTTAGCCCTTCCGATCCCATGATTTTAAGTACCTCTACCCGTATTCCATCGCTGACTGTAGCTTTTCCTTTCTTCAATTCCAGTATCGCCTTTTCTACTTCGCTTTTCATAATACTTGGTCCCAAGTTGTCTTCTTCAATGCAATTCTCTCCTTCCAGTTCCATTTGTAGCGATCCTGCCTGCTTTTTGTATAGTTCCTTAATGTTTTCTTCCCATGCCTGTGCTACATCCTTTGGTTCTGTTACTATTTTTCCATCTGTATTAATAATTCCTTTACCACGAATCCCATTAGGCTTCTTATCTTCTAACTCCAGTGCCCTAGCGTACATCATATCGTACCGTCCTAACTTCTCCATCTGTTGTATTTCCTTTTCCTTTTCTTTTATCCAAATTTCCCTAGCTTTAGCTGTTACCCTTCTCAACTCATTGTTCATGCGTCTATAATTGGCTCTACCTTCTTCACTGTTAACATTTTTCCATTTTCTTCTCTCATCCATATTCTCCAGCATTTCCTTAGTGATCCATGGTTTTTATTTTCTTGTATTGTTTCCCAATCTCTTTATTCAAGGTATCTTTGATGCCGGCTTTAATTTTTTCCCATTCTGTATCCACGGTCTTCGGTTTGTTTTCCAAATTTCTAAGGCGATCTTCCAACTTCATGCTGAATGCATCGTTCTTTTCTTTCAGTTTTTCTAGGTCCCAAGTCTGCCTTTCTCTTCTCGTTTTCCTTATTTGTTTAAACTTGGTAGTTACATCGAGTATTAGAAGGTTGTGATCTGAATCAATGTTTGCTTCTGGTAATGTCTTAGCATTTTTTATGCTGTTCCTGAATCTTTGTTTTACAGGATGTAATCTATTTGGCATCTCATTCTGTCTCCTGGGCTTTTCCATGTGTACAGCCTTCGTTTGTGTTTTTTGAACCATGTATTAGTCACTACTAGGTCGTTATTAACGCAGAATTCTACCAGTTTTTCTCCTCCTCGGTTTCTTTTCCCAAGTCTATATTGACCGACAACATCTTCTTCTTGTCCTTCATCAACTATGTTGTTCCAATCTCCCATTATTATGCAGTTTACCTTTCCTCTTCCATCTTCTTCGTAAATGTCGTTAATTTATACATACATCTCCTCGATTTCTTCTTCTTCATGAGCGGAAGTAGGCATATATACCTGGATTATCAACATGTCCACTGGGACTGCTTTTAGCCTTATTGCCATCAACCTATCGTTCGTTGCTATTAACTTTGTCACGCGTTTTATCATATCGTTCCTAAGTACCAGTGCTACTCCTCTTGCCTTACTATTTCCTCCAGAGTTAACTATCGTGAATTCTTCCGAGACGAACTGCCTTTCTCCTTCCCATCTAGCTTCGCTCAGCCCTATTATGTCAATCCTATTTCTTCTCATTACTTCTTTCAGGTTCTCTAGCTTTCCTGCCTTCCCCCTGGTTTTTACATTCCAAGAACCTAAGCGTAAGTTACCTTCGACAAATGCTTTCCTCAAGGCAGTCCACGCCCGGAGATCCGATTGGTGGACTATTTTACCTCCTGAATGTTTTACCTCGAGAGAACTCATATTTTAAGAATAAGAACTGCAAATTTGCAGCCACATATTGAAGAGTTGATTAAAATGAAGCAACTCAAGAGTCAATCTATAAAGTAAATATTTAATTAACTGTAATTTCATATCTTTTTATAAAATTGAAACATAGCTCGCATTGCAATTAATATAACGTGTTATTTGTGAGTTAAACAAAATTTAACGCAGTTTTTATCACTATTGTATTTTCATGTAGTTATAATAAATGTTTACTTTACATTTTTATTGTGGCACGCAGATACCTTTTCCATTTGAAATTGGTACAGCACAAGAAAATTTGACCACCATTGCACTACACTATATAGCGGAACAGGTGGAAATATTGATGAAATTCCTTTTATTTTTCATTTTAATTATTTTACGGAGCAATGAATAAATGAACAAGTTCGTTTAAAATTGGAGCGTTGCCGAGGTTTCTCGTCCGGGTCGTCAAAATACCTCGATGCGCCCCTAACCTCAGTTCTTTCATTATCAGTCACTATATTGGATCCAATACAGACATATCAAATTCCGCTTAGCGATGAATTTCCCATGCTACTAAAGAAGCCATTAAGGACCTCAGTATCCACTTCATCTCAGACGTCACTGACGCGCTAACTATCAGACAAAACAAATTCTGCTTTGCGAGAGCAGGTTTCAATTGCAGAGAGGCTCACTTCTACGTTGCGCTAATTCAGGTAATAGCCTACAACACGTCAGTTAGAGCTCTGAAATTTTCCCGCCTAGAATCTTCCATCGCTTCTCTGTTTCTTTTATTGTTAGAACTTTCGGATGAGTGAGCAAGGGGAAAGCCAGGAAAATGTAAGGGCAGAAAGCAATTTATGGCGACGTCACCACAGAGGATGGGGAAGTCCATCGCTAATGGACAAAGGATTTTTTATGTTAGATGAAAAACAGAGGCGAATGGGAAGTAAATAGGTATTAATTGGTGAGTGACACCGTGGAGGAGGATCGGTGGCAGATGACGAACTTTCCCGAGACGTCCTTTGTTTTAAAAGAGAAGAACTTCCGCCTCAAATGCATTCTTCTTCTCATAATAGGCGATTGGCGATGCGGAATTGTTGATTAGAGAGGATTCTTAGAAAATTGAATTAGCACAGTTTAGGAGAATTGGGCGTAAGTCTCCGTTATAGGAAGGCAAAATACCAAAAGACTAAGTTTCACGTGTTTACGTCCGTATTAGAGAATGTACGTTATCACGGTATTTCCCATGCTCGTAGCGTTTATCTTCTCCCTTGCTTTTTGATTTAGACTGAGAAGCCTTCTAGCTCTGGAGTCGTTTGAAGTCACAAGGTCCTCCAATTGGTCTGGACACAAACAAAAATTGATAGGTTTCCGTTAAGGCAGATTTCACTGTATATATTAATTTATACATGTAATACGTATTCTGCGCGAATAAAACAAATCGATGATAAATAAATTTATTTTAGAGTATCAATGGTAAGTATGATTATTTCAGTAAAAATTCACATTACTTGAGTTAGATAATACATTTTATAAAGAAATATAAAATTTGTAAGAATTGGTCTGTTATCTGCCTGGATGTACATACGACACGAGGATTTTATTTTGCTCTTCACGTTTCGGTTCACAAAGATGCGCGGAATGGCATTGACATTTGAAAATTTATTTTGCCGTGAGTTGAGAAATACGACTGATGAATTCTTCACCCCGAGATCACGATAACCAAGAAAGCAATTATGTTTCCAAGTATTTCATTTCATCATTACCAGACCATTTCTCCGGCAACATTATGTTTACGAGTAAAATCTCACACTTCCTTCTCAAACGTGTATCGGTGATGGTATCTTACACGCAGTTTACGAAAGATTTTTACGTGACTTGTAAAATAATTCAATTCAGCATGTCAATGCAAATGTGCATAGCCAGAAAGCATATCATCAAATAAAAATTACAGGATGTAATAATTAACATTCTTTGAAATTTAAAAAATATTTAATCAATATAAAGTTACTTAAATGGTTTTTTAAATTAAAACAACTTGTTTTTTATTGGCTTATAACCCTCGATTTTACTTTACTAATTAATCGTTTATAAATTTTACCTTGGTGAGTATCATTAGATAATTTCAAGTATAGTAAAGGGTTATGTTGGCGTAAGAATCAATTGTTATAAATCATTCAAATTAATTTATCGTTAACAATCTCAATTTACGGCAAAATACTTTTTAAATTCTTTATGAAATTACAGCTTATGGTTAAACTTTTTCAAAGAGATTTTTTTTCAAAAAAGTCACAATTAAACCTCTAGTAACAATAGTTTTAAGTGGCTCAAATTTAAATGTTGAGTCCTGTTATTTCAATACATTCATCCACAAAATTTGCTGGGATCGGGGACTCCATCGTCTTTGTATATGACGGCGTATCGATCTTCTTAATCGTAACGTTGAATGGCCCTTTTATCGTGCGTATTATCATACAAATAAAAAACTGCAGATTTCTCCTGAGTGGAGGATGATGGTCAAGGACCTCCCTACCGCCAATTACGTTCGCATCGTTTTGCCTACCCTCTATTCCTCAGTCGACATGAGACGCGAAGAAAGAGATAGGAAGATTAGAGCGAGAGGAAGTAGGCTGGGGAGAAAGAGAAGGCGGAAGAGAACTGGTTTTTACGGTTTACGGATAGGAAAAGAAAGTCCACACTAGGTTACTTTGGGCGAACTTGGGGTGTCAGGATGGAATGACGATTTTGGCCGTGAAAAAACCGGATTCGTATTTTCGAAGGGGTGAGGATATGAGATGATGGGAGAAAGATTGCGAGGATCAAGATGGTTGCCGATGTTAGGATGGGGTAGGGAAAGGAAGATTAGGAGAGAGAGAGAAAGGGACCTACTAGTAGGAGGAGGAGAGAGGATTAGAATTTTGGGACGATTTAAGCGATGAAAAATGAAACAAGTTATTTCATCTACCTAAACAAGTATATTTTGGTCGATGAAATGAAAGCAAACTTCATAGCGCGTCTATTTTGAGAAATTCGTTTTGCAGTATTTTTTAGAGACGGTCTTTAAAAACGTTCACAAACTGTATTTGTGATTATCGGTGTATGATGAATAAATAACAGCTTTCGCGTTACTCCGTAAAAAATCGGTACAACATACATTGTACAAACTTTCTCATATAGTACTAATGCGTCGTTTAGTTATCTTTAGAAAATGAAAATCAAATGAGCCTGTTTTTAGAAAATCCAATTTTTGTTAAAGTTGCCCAAGAATAAACTAGCCTTATATTTATTCATTGAGAAAAATGAAATACGTAGTATTATTGTAGATGTATACTCAAGTAACTCTTCGCAATTTGATCAAAATCGTTCCTGCCGTTATTGATAAAATCGAATTATTGTTAAAGTTGCCTAGAATAAACTAGCCTTCTATTCATTTTTTGAGAAATATGAACTACACAGTATTATTGAATACATAAACTCAAGTAACTGTACGAAATTTGATTAAAATCGTTAGAGCCGTTTTCGAGAAAATCGGATTGTTGTTAAAAATGCGTAAAATAAACTACTCTTAATTATTGATCAATGTCAACCATTTCTACGTATACTCTGCTCAGTATGATAAAATGCCTAAGTACGAGATTTCATTCATTTTCGTTCTACCGTCTATGCTCCAGAGCCAGTAACAGACAGACAGACGTCATTGCGAAAACCACTTTTTCGGATTCAGCGACACCTAAAACGTGTATGTCCGTAAAAATCTCGAGGTCGAATTTTTTCGCGAAAACGATACTTTCTCGATACTTCCTATGAGAAAGTAAAAAGAAGTATAATTTTGCGCGTGACCCCCTAAATGATATCTTCCCATAGAAGTGGATCGGAAGACGTAAATTTGGCTTCTTCCGTTCACTGACCCGTCCCATTACACTTTTACATCCTGAAACTTATTACATAAATTATAGTTTTGCATATACGTTTTGTTTTTATCTTGTTTACATAAAAATTTATTAAGATAGTAAGCTCAACAGAACTTTAGGAACAACCTCGATGTATTTTTGGAGTTCGCTAAATGTATTTCTTCATCTTCCGTTTGGTTACACATATGAAGTTTGAGTTATGATCTGTTCATATTTTGTTGTCCCAATAAGCTGCTGATAAATCTATACGAAAAAACTTCGTTTTTTTGTTTTATAACAAAATATATACTATAAAACAATAAAAACCTAATTAAATAAAGTAGAGCTTATGTTAGAAGATCGCGCTTTTTGCTATAATAAATTGCCGAAAAGCTAAGACCTCGAAGAGTAAAGTATAATTAAACTACTCTGATAAAGTCTTATGATAAAATTACTTATTTCTACTCATAAACATTTTTATTTGAAAGTGTTACTTATAAATGTTTAATTTTTCTGGAGTAACGAAAAGCTTTTGGACAGTCTTGTGAGACTTTATTTTACAAGTTTCACATCTGTATATAACAGCAGCGATTGTATACGTGTGACAAGTTCTGACAAGCGCCTCCACTCGACAAAGAATTGGATGTTGGTGTAGATCAGGGCTTCCCAACGCGGTGCCCGCGAGCGCCATGGCGCTCACCAAGGTTTGCTATGGCGCCCGCTGAGGTTTGTTCAGGTGTCCTCCTTAAAACTTGCAGCTCTTGCGAGTGATAGTGTTGAGCGGTCACAGAACGCTGGAAAGTACCAATCTAAAAAGACTTTATGGCATTTAATATATTGTGTGATTTTTCTCGCAGTTTTTTTTCATCAATTCGCCAACTTCTCGGAAGTGGATCATTCTATCATTTACCTTTAATCTTTATTGTAATGTATCTCATCCCTTTTGCGAAGAGTAGTCATTCTTTTCTTCCTTGTTGACGAAGGAGTGACACGTCATGTTTGCCCTCTAGTCACATTTCTCTGTTCATGGATTCATTTAAAACACCGGTTAGTACTTTTCTTATATAATATTCGAAAGGCTATATGCTCGAATTATACAGGGTGATTTTTTATTCAAGAACCCTGAAAAATCGTGTCAGACAATATGCTGAGGAGAGCACGTATATGTAATCAGAAAGGTGGTGCTCATTTTCAACATTTGATTTGAGCTTTTTTAAAATAACATCAAACTATATTCATAGAAATTTTAGCAATTCTCTCCGGTTTATATTCTAAGATATAGCGATTTTTCAAGCTCCTCGAATAAAAAAATCACCCCATATAATCTCGTTACTTTGCAATTTTTGTTTAATAAAAATGGTTTTTTAGAAGAAAATTTAAAACTTATAGCTACGAGCTTTAAGTGTTGAGTGGAAGGGGTGGGAGAGGACACTGCCGATGCCGCCTGCCGCCTTCGTTGTTAAACCGATGTCGCCCTTGCCAACGTAAAGGTTGGGAACCCCTGGTGTAGATCATTTCCCCACTTGGGTCACCACCATTCGTATCTTTTACCAGCTCCTTCCCTTTCCTACATCCTCTTTGTGGGCTATTCAGACTTCGACCAACTCCTCCTAGATCAACGACGGTACAAAAACGGGAGGGAAAGAGGAAGGAGAGGCGAGGTAAATGAGGCTGGAAATAGGAAAGCAACGGATGAGGAAGTGAAAGACTGACGGAGAAAAGTAAACAGGAACGTGAATAGGAAAGGGGCGAAGTCGAA
The DNA here is from genome assembly GCA_036926305.1 of Uropetala carovei. Lineage (NCBI taxonomy): Eukaryota > Metazoa > Arthropoda > Insecta > Odonata > Petaluridae > Uropetala > Uropetala carovei. The sequence goes on along the minus strand of JAXCHB010000321.1, from coordinate 92,583 downwards.
AATGGAGGACAACAGAATTTTTAAAAATTGAAAGAATAGTCGTAAAAGGTGAGGGACAGAAGAATTAAGAGGAGGGATAAGAAAGAAGTGGCCGAAGAGTGGGAAAGGAGGACGAAAGAGGGGAGCCGAAAGGACCGGAAGAGAGGGGAGGTAGAAGAAGGAGATGGGAAGGCGGAACTTATTAGCGTAGAGGAAAAAAAGTCGCGAGGAGAGAGAGAGAAAGGAACGATAATGAAACAACTAGAGAAAACGGGCGGATAAATAAAAAATAAGAGGGACAAAAGTGGAGGATACACACACGTGAGCTTAATGTAAATAAGAAAAAAATAAGAGTTTTTGGGAATAGAAGGGTAAGGAAGAGGAAGGGGGAAGTAGACGGGAAGGAAACGGTCTGGCCCCCACGCGAAGCGAGGATGATGAAGAGGTGGGAAGGGGAGAAGTGAGGAATGGGAGATGGCCAGGGAGAGGGGCGTGAGAGGGCGAGAGCGAAGTTGGGAGAGTAGGGGCGGGGGAGGGGAGGAAAAAGGGGGCGTTTGGCTGGAGGAGGAGAGCGTGGTCAACACCGGCTGTAGAAATGTGCTGAGAGCTCAGATCATCACCGTCGCTTGAGCAGGAAGGGTGATTATACGCTTTGCCTCATCCCTATCCCTCGGCACCCAAAGATCCCCCGCTCTCTCATCGCCAACTTCTAGTGCCACGGAAAAAAGACATCCCCTAAGGAAGAATTTAACGAAAGGTAGAGGCGACGAAGGAAGAGAAGAGAGGGGAATCTTCGCGTGTCGATAAGATAGAGGTGAGTTTTTCTACCCTGCGAGACGTGATTATTTTTATTTTCACGTCTTCCCCCGACGGAGCGATTCTGCCTTACTCGGGCGGCTCGTGACAGTGGGGTCGCCCTTTACTTCCTCCGTCTCGCGGAAACACGTATCCGTCCATTGTTGAGGGTGACTTTAGATTGGTATCTATTCAACCCGTGAGATTTTTGTGTCGTGAAGGCCCGTCCGTAGCGCCTTCTTCGCCTGGATTTTTATGGGAAGGTCTTGACCCGAGACGACCGCAAATCCTCGACGCAGACAAAGATTAAACTGGGTTAAAAAATTCGTTCACCTCGCCGTTATAATTTCCCCCCATAGAAGACGGTCTATGCCCGTCCAAGTGACGTATGCGATCCATTCCTCCTCTCTAATTAAATTTAGCGTAAATTTTTAAAGAGGCGGGAATTTTTCGAAATGGGACTGTAGATATGTTTCAATGGCCTTCCGTGACTCGTGCACCTTCTTGAAAAGCGAAGGACATCGGCGGATCGCCGCCTCGGTTCCTTTGTCGCGAGGACGATTTCTCCATTACGAAAGTGACTATCACACGTGTTGAGAGAGAAGGTGATAAAATGTTTTTCTTGGAACATAATCGTGAGATCTATGCTTCGTAAACTTTCCATCTGATTGACTGTGCTTCGAAACAAATAAATGGACGCGTATTTAATAATGTACTAGTGTTTACCGTCATATTGCTGGAGACTTCAACGCCCGAATGAGGAAAAAAATAGTGCAGCAGTGATTTGCGGCCTCATTCGCGCCACGAAGTGTAGCCAGGTGAAAGAGTTTACGAAGCAAGAACGCATGCCAATTTGCCAGTGATGGTTCAGGACTGCAGTTACTTTCGGTGGTTTATTGTATCGATCGACTCTCTAGGAAATATGAATTTCTGCAATCGTTGGTAACAGGCCTGCGCTAAGGGTCTTTCAAAACATTTTCCTGATATAATCATCTTCCTCCACGGAAAATATTAAACAACTGGAGTAATGTGTCAATCTATCAAGACCGTGCAAAACGAGGGAAGAGATTTTTATCTTAAGTGTCGATCAGTGGTACTTCCAGAGATGCTGGAAATCGTTCGTATATGCTGAATTATTCTTGTGCAACTTGGATACCAACGAACTTCTTTGTTTCTTAATGCATTTCTTTATGATTTATATTCTTGTAACATTTTGCAATATATATTATTTTTCAGCACATGGGAAGATAAACAGCAACAGTTCATCGACAATGATTGAAAATTATTTTATTTTGTAGATATTAGTAATTCAAATTATAAAATGTTTTTGCGGGTGGGTATTTCTCTCCAAAATTTAATTGAAACTTTTTATAAAATTTTAACTATGTAATTTTCTGCTAACCTTAGTATGTGATAGTGCATAGTTCTGATTCAATTTTATCTTTCATTCCTTTTATTGAGGAAGAGATTTTGGCGAGCTATGTTCATTTTCAGCATCAGAAGTAAAAAAATTCAGATTAAACAAAACTGAACTCATATAAACGAGATCAATGAGTAGGCCATTATTTGCAAAGTTTGGTATTTGCATCGCCATTTATAATAATTTATTAATCTAAAAAATTACCAAATTCAATTTATTCTACATAAATAGATTTATCTAACCTTTAAACCATTATAAATGCCATAAAAATTTAAGGAATATACTGTATTTTACCGAACCAACTGAAAGATAAAAATGAAAAAATCACTAATTTTCGTTACGATTGTGCCACCTTTAGATGGATTGAATTCTACGACGTAATTACAGCTACCAATGTCGTTATGATACAATTCTATATAGTTTTATTTAACTAAGCATTATCATTTTCGAAGGAGATATTGCTTCACGCGATGGATTTACTATTTACAATGGTAACAAATCACCAAAGTGGAAAAAGCGAGTGTTTGAGACTCGTGGCCACTGTGGACTTAAGCAAATTCACCGCATTACTTCTCAAAACCACCTCCGGTTTCATTGAAACTTTCCCTTTGGACGCTGTTACCGCTGCAGTGATTCACGAATGCCAGAAGGTGCTCGCGGTTCTAGCTACTCCGTGGCGATGTTGCATCGTCTTCTTTAAGACTTTTTGACTTCTTCAGTCCGAAATACCAGCGTTAAATTTGCGCGAGACTAACACCGCCGAATTTCGTATTAATTAAGTTGAACATCTTAGTAAGTAATAAGCAAAGAAAAAAATTTTCTCGGAATCGGATCTATTAAATATGATATAATAATATATTATGAGTCTAGAAATTATTGTTCATTTTTCATATGTCGCTTTGTTAAGAAACAATTTTTGGTTGATATTTAAGTAGTCACATTTAGAGAAAGTGAATTAATATATGGACGGTATCCATGCCCATCTGCGGATTTCATTAACATAAGAAAAAGTAATCAAACACCGTGTTAGAGAGAAATTTACGGAGGACTCCACTTCTGTTGAATGCTGTGAATACCATCAGTTAACTGAAAAATATAAATTAAGGTTAGTTAAACCTACTATCTGATTGACTCATTGAAAGATACGCAACAAAGGTCTTACGGCATTAGGTAAGCGTATCTCCGGGCATTTTCTACCGGCCTCGTTGTGCTAGGAAGCCTGCCGAATAAGCAAGGAGCCAAGCACGTGGAATATTTTTTACGTGTTTCGTTTCTGTCGTATCAAATTACACCACCATGTGCCAATAAAAAGTGTTACCGTCCGAATGATTTGTAAACGGAGATCTCAGGCCGTAGATATGCGTTAAAAATTCTAACGTCTTGCGAACATTTTATAACGTCTGTCCCCTCGGCATGTGTTTCTCGAGCGATACGGATAGAATCTTCCCTGGCATTTAGGATTAATAACTTCTATTGGTACTACTTAGCTTAGCTTTCACTCGATGACCCTTTAGGATTACCCGTATTTTACCTTAAGCTTGAAAGGTCTGGTTCGGCTGTATAAGGTTTTTCTTTTTAAGTATCCTATTGCGGAACATTCGGCTGCGTGTTTTGTGATAAATGAATTGCATTGACCTCACTCCTTCGCCTTAAAAAGCCGCAGAACCGAATCCCAACCGGATTTTCGTTATTTCTCAACCTCTACCATCTTTTTCGAGAGTCATAACGCTGTCTAAATGCGAGAGTTTTGGACGAAAGAGTTCTTATAAGCGGCTAAACCAGATAGGAAGAATGGATAAAATTGTTGGAATGGTACGATTTCGTTTTTCAGATAAGTTTCATTCCATTCTTAAACAGTGATTTTTTTAAAAAAAATCGGAAAGTGAACGCCAATTATGGCAACTTTGTACTCTTTTAGAAGTGCATTTCTGTGTCTGTGGTCGTTATTTTGGTTCCCATACTTTAGAACAGGGGTGCTTAAGACGTCGATCGCCAATTCGTTCTAGGTAGATCTCCGAAACTTTTCTGCCCTGCTCGAAAGAATTTTTGTAAAAAATGGACGGTCGATCACCCCCCCCCCCCCTCCCCTCCGCTCAAAGTAATTTTTAACAGTGAACTTGGGCGGTCGATCGCCACGTAAGTGGGAAATGATAAGTAACTCCCAAGCTTGTAAAGTCTGAGCATCCCTGCTTTAGATGATCCGTCAGATCGAAAGACGTTGTATGAAATCCGATATGACACATTTTCGTCACGGTCTGGTACCTTATCTGATTCGGGATAGATTAAAGGAGAAGCCGGACGTTGGGATTTGATAAGGGACTTTCGCATTTATAAGAATTTCAGTTTTTCCGAGCGAGGATTATGACTCTGTTAACGGTGCTATGAGCTCCAACTACTGTAACGTTTACTTTAATTTAAACGCTGGATGATTTAAATCCGCGATGAAAGTCTCGGGCGAGGATACTTTTGCATTTTATTAGTCTCGGGATATGTGGATTTTTTCAGTTAATGCCCAGAAAACTAATTCATATGGCTTAATTTCATCAGCGTAAAAAACTGCATCTTTTTATATTCTCTTAATAGAAAAGAACTTATGCAGATTTATTATAATGAAAATACTTCTTAGAATAACTAGCGGTTTAAATAAAAGCTAGAATATTTGAACTGATACACTAGTTATCTACTGGCCAACTTTGGACTCGAACACTAGACATTTTGGATCAGTCAATTTTCAACATGAAAAAAATAAACTGTCCCCAACACGGTTTTAGCAAGTTAGGAAAGTGTACAACGTATCACAAATGGGCGTGTTTCGTGCAATGGAGTAGGTATTAGAAAGAAATTATATACCTGTACGTAAGGGAAATAGCGTTTTAAACTTCTTTTCTTCATCATAAATAATCCATTTTCTTCCTATTTAATAATACTGCATGCACACGTAAGTAAATTAAACGTTTGTTTGTGAGATTGTTTATGTTAGCATCAATGAAGAAGTAACCATTAAGAAAATTTCTGTTCAACTCGAATTAAGACATTCTTGTTTAATATTTTCGATAACGGCTACTCCTACGATAAAAATGTATAGAAAGAAAATGTATAGAAATACTCTTCTTTACTAGTTCTACATCTTTAATTTGAAAGATATTTTGATATGACTAATACTTTACGAGATATGATGAAAATTTCATTTTCACCAGTAAAGTGGTACCCATGATTGGCGTACGTGATTCATTTTTGCGATTTTTTTATTATCTTTGATTGTAAGTCCATAATATCAAATTTCATGAAAATCCGTTCTGTAGAAGCCGAGAACGAACATGCGGACGGACGGACAGACCGACGGACCGGCGATAATTGGCGCTCACGCTGGAAGCGAAACGCGCCTAAAAACGGGGCATAAAGTGCTCCTCATGTTATTGACGTAAAGGCCTCCCGGTCCTCCTTAGAGTTAATGAATTTCAATGTGCCTCTTAATAAAAAGTAATGTCACGATATTGCTGAATCATTACGATCAATAGCCACGCGGACTTCGATGTACCGCGATTGCTTGAACTATAAACTGCTTAAATTAATTTATTTAACCATCTTCTTGTCCATGAGACGGTTAGCCACATAGCCCACCGCCGTCAAAAGAGAATGCCAAGAAATTGATCACACACCGCGTGTTGGAGGGAAACCTGGTGACCCACTATTTCGAAATTCATCATGTAGCCACGCCGGGACTGGGCTCAAAACACGCGAGAGAGGAACGCCGCAGAAGCAGGATTCGAACGCAGGCATATGCCGCTAAAATATACATTCCTCCTTTATTATTTCACAATCCATTTTCCGGTTATCGTAGCCTTGAAACACTTGCCTTAAGTTAGGATTTACAAATATAAATTATTGACGGCGGAGAGTGGAATACAACAGTTTATTATTTATGTGGAATTTCTGTTATTTCATACTGATATGTAGTCAGGGTACTTAGTTATTAACGGGAATTTCGTGCAACATTTTCATTGAAATTTTTCTAGGTTAACCAGGACAGGTGAAAGGTTTATAACCCACCATAGTCAAAATACCTGTTTTAATAAATCCGGTCCTGTTTGCATGTTCTCGAAGATTTGTCCTTTCATTTTATCTCTTCCACTTAAAAGTTTGGATCCGATACTGCGTCTAGTGTTACTATAAAGAAAATGTTAAATTTGATAAAAATGTTATAATGAATCCTGGTATTCAACGGAAATTTATATAAAGAGAGAGTTGAGGACGAAAACTGAGCTATTTTCAACAGTATCATCTCTTCAAATCGTTTCTGCGCACCACCTGCCTATCACAGAACCAGCAAGGTTAATTATAGGATTGAATGCAGTTATCGATTCAAGCACGCATCCAGTCTACGCTACAGACGCATTTAGAGCGATTTAATCTCTCCGAAAACATCGGGTAATTTCGAGAGATCGGGGTGCAAGCAAGCCAATCCGATTGGCCTTTCGCTTGCTTTCATTCTCTTGTTTATTAGAACGAAGCGCGAGAAGGAGAGCGGTTTGCCGAAGGGTCCGAATGGACGAGTAATAAAAATCTCCGAATAGTACGTAGTTGCTTTGCTTCGACATTTATGTCTTCAATCTGTATATGCTATATTTTCTCGCTTGGCGGCTCGGGTATTGACGCTTTTCCTCGTCTCAACGTTAGTTAAAATGGGTTAAAATAGAATCGAGCTTTTATCTCGCGCTTGTGGGCAGAAAGTAAATCGAATATTTGCACGTCGACGCGAAAAAATAGAGAGCAAAAGAACGTTAGAAAATATTTACAACAAAAAAATTCCGGTGAGTGCTGTAGTAAAAGTGAACTATTAGGTTGTTGGTCACGCTGACTTCATAAATCTAATTGTAAGTTTTCTCTAAGAAAGGACAAGGAAAAAGTTTTTGTGGTCGATTCTTTCTGGTCGAAGTCAGAGCGTCCTATTTGGGTACGATGCCGAAATTTAAAAATCGTTGTTGCAACTCAGAAATTTGAAACGATATAATCTGGGTTGAACGTGCGCGCACGTGTATGAAATGTCACGCAAAAACCTTACAAAGATATATGTTTCCCATTAATTTATTAAAATCCGTCAATGAGAATAAACGTGAGGATCTCCGCTTCGAAAAATGGAGACTAATTGCTGTCTTCCATACATTCGTTTTTCTCAGCTATTTAGCATGGCAACATGAACTCGGACATACGTACTTCTTCGATGAATCCAGTGGTCTCGAGGCGGCGGCACCGCGAAAGGCATTCATTCCATGCAATTCTATCCGTATAAAGAAAAAACCTGAAAACCGCGAGCGATGTCGGCTGAAAAATAGGAGAACAGACGAATTATTAGTGAGTAAAACCATCGAAAACTTGCGGAAAGGAATTCTATGACTGATAAAATTTCTAACCGGAGATGAAAACTTTTTTATAGGCTGTAGGAAAAATGTTGTGTAAACGAAAGATGAAACATTTGATCGAAGAATAAGGCTGAATTTCCTTCTTTTCGTATGCAAATTTCTTAAAGTCTCGTTAGTGGTTATTAATACGTGCGTCCACTTCAGGTTTTGCCAAGTACGGTTGACGTAGCGAAAAATGATTTCTGCTGCTCGCCACAGGAGTTCTTTTCCCATTACTTAAGGCTTAAGTATCCATCGGTGGAAAGAAGAGAGAGGGAGAGAGAAGGGGCACGGATTGAAAACGTGTAAATTAATTGTTTTCCGCCGTAACTTTCTTGCACGACCGTTTCAAAACATTGCGTTTCGGGGGATATTTCCATAACTGCCGCGAAAACGTTGATCTACTCTTTATTTAAACGGCTTTAGTTTTTACTCTCTTCATAATTTATTTCCGTTAAAAAATATAACGCAATAAACTCAATGAAGGGTGGTTTTGGATTATATTTAAATAATTAAATATATAAATAGACATATATGCATACACATATACATACGCATAAATATAAATATATATATAGACTTATATTTCACTGCATATGTTCGGTCTTAAGAATTTCGCGTTTTCTCTCTACGCGCATACAAAAACAGTTTCCTCCTGGAAGGGAATAATATGTTTTTTCCACCGTCTGAAGGTATGGTATTCTCGTGTTATCTCCATCTTCCCATCCACCGAAAGACTTTCTTATTTCTTACGGTTCTCAAAGCAGAAACAGGAACGCGAACCGTGCTGTGATGAACACTGCGCTTTTAAGACGCTCTCGGATTCCACCTTCGCGCACGCTGTGTGGCAAGAGTCTCGCGAAAACGGGGAATGCGGAGTGGGGAGAGGGAGGAGAGAAAGGGGTTGGGAAGGGGGTATCGAAGAGCTTGTCCATTGTCTCCTCCTCCTCCTCCTATCCTGGAGACAGCGAACGCCGCGTCAACCCCCTTTATTGTACTCTCGCCCAGATTTTCTCTCTATCTCTCACTCGTTGATGCTAGGTTTCTCCGAGAAAGTACTCGCTCGCGTTCGTGCGCGTGTGGATGGTGTGTCGTAGTGCTTTACCCCTTTAACTTTTCCGCGAGGGTTATTCGCTTCGGTGATATCGACCTCACCACCGCTTCCTTATTATTTCTCCGCTCTCCCCACGTGTTCGTGTTCTCTCTTCTTCTTTCGGAGTTTCACACTTTTTATACGCGCCCTCCGATAGCATTCCTGGAATATATTCGTCGCTCTCATTTTCCGTATTTTTCCTGAAAGGTAAACAAACATCTCCACGATGCTTTTTGTCACCCTCTTTGGCTGTCCCATAGACCCGGTTAAACTCCTTCACGTCACTTAAGTCGCCAACATCCCTATGGTTTTGTTTGCTCCTACTTACCTCCTGTTTACTTCTTTTCTCTCTCTCTCTCTCTCTTTCCATCTATTTTCAGCCAACTTTAAGTGCATCCACTTTTATTTACGCTTCTAGAGTAACCCATTTTCATCTCATACGACTCCTCGCCCGACTTACTCTTCTACTACTCCCGTGTAAACCTCCTCTCCTCCCTCCTTCAACTCTCCTCCCTCCAACTCTCTTCCCTCCTCCAACTCTCCTCTCTCCTTCAACTCTCTTCCCTCCTCCAACTCTCCTCTTTCATTCAACTCTCCTCCCTCCTCCAACTCTCCTCTCCCTTCAACTCTTCTCCTTCCTCCAACTCTCCTCCCTCATCCAACTCCCCTCCCCCCTCCAACTCTCTTCTTTCATTCAACTCTCCTCCCTCCTGCAACTCTCCTCTCTCCTTCAACTCTTCTCCCTCCTCCAACTCTCCTCCCTCTTCCAACTCCTCTCCCTCTTCCAACTCCTCTCCCTCTTCCAACTCCTCTCCCCCCTCCAACTCTCCTCCCTCCTCTAACTCTATTCCCTCCTCCAACTCCCCTCCCTCCTCCAACTCCTCATTCTCGCTCACTCCTCCCGTTCCGTCCCGATCCCCTCTATATAATCTCTACCTTCTGCCGTTTCATCTTAGATTAAGTAATATGATTCTGGACCCAGGAGCGTCGATCCGTGTCGAAAGGAAGGATTTTTGAGATGTTATTAAAAGAGAGCCGCTCTCTGCTCCGGTTGCGACACATTTTTCGCGGGTTTCTTTTTTTCCGCAGGTTTAAACAAACTTTTTTCGATCATTCTTTTCTCCGCAACGCCAGTCGCAGATATATTGTGTTCATACGCGTGGCATTTTCGGAGCATGTCGTATCCCTCGTTGATGTTCTCAGCGAAGGACGTCAATAACCTCCGCCGATACCTACGTGGATACGCACCTTTCTTATTTAAACCGTAGTGCGATTAATCTCATATCAATAAGAAACCGATGGGGAATGAAGTAATCCGGCGATTTTGCGTCCGCGTACCACTCCGTGAGGCACTTACCGGGCGCGCCACCGTAATTACCCTTCGCTGAACGAAGAAAACGACCGAGATAGAAAATATCTCGCCTAGAAAGAGGTTGCGCACGTTTTCGAGGGAGGATAAAAAGGCGTCGGAGGAAGGATACGAGCGGAGTTGCCTCGATTATCCGGCTATATATCCACCTACGCGACGCGGATTGGAATTTACGCGTCTACGGTAGAGGGAGAAATAGCCGGAGGAGGCAAGAGAGAAGGCGGAATGAATCGGATAAAATATATTGGGAAATCTTTGTTAAAAATGGATTATGAAAATGGGAAAGAGGCGACCGAACGAGATACGACGCGTGCTCTGACGGTTGAGATGTTGCGAAACGCGAAATATTCCGGCGAGTTAATTACATCCGCGAAAAAATATATTCAGAATGCAAAAGAGCGTGATAGAATTCTCTCTAACGACCAGTTTTATAAACAGTCTTAAACGTACGTGTGAATCTAATATTTATACCATATAGCCGTTGAGGTTGCATTTCGAAACGACTATATGAAATCGTCGTGTATTCCGAGATTTTGGTACCACTCGCAATTCCCCTACCTTCTGCGTGAGCATGTCTTTTAATCCGTCGCTAGTTGGATGCCCTTTTCAACGCTGTCCCACATCAGCTCCACCACCTTCTCTCAACCTCTTTCTCTCCCTTTCTCCCTCTTCTCCTTTCCCTCCTCGGCGCTCCTCCTCCTTCGCCTCCTCCCCATCTTCCTTACCCAAAAATCCCCTCCTATGTGATTCCCTCCCCACCTCCTCTCAAGCATGCATTCGGCCACTTTTTTTTTAATGCACGTCGATCATACCCTTCGGCTGCATTGGCAATCCGGCTCCTTGTAGGGCGGTTGAACCCAACATACCACCGCGTTTTCGGGTACAAATAAGGTCCTCTGTTCCGCCCACGCTTGTTTTCGAAGAATGTGGTTGTTTTCCCTTCTCGTTGGAACGAATGCCACCTGACCAGTACAGCACATGCGTCGACTGCATTGTCTTTTAAAACTCTCACGTCGTATCTGCTCATCTTCGTATTCGGTGATAATTGGCTGAATCACCAGTTGTCGTTGCACGTTCTTCGATTTTTTCCAGTTTAAATTTATTTTCAACTGTGCTATTCTTTTCCTTCGAATTATATCCTTCGTTTTGATTTCCTCTCGGAGGAATGGACGGGGAAACTGCAAGGAGGTTAAAAGGAAAATGAACGGTGGTATACGGAGTCGTTTTTGGCTCGTTGGTTTCCTGCAAAAGGTCTTTCCCTTTTTATCTTTTCCTTTTTTATTCTTCCTTCCCTCTCTTTACCCCTCTTAGTCTGTCCTACTTTCGTATCTTCTGCCATTTCTCGAATGCGCGCTCTTCTGAATCTCTTGGTAATGTATGCGGTGTTGGGTTGAGTCGAGAGTGCCGTTCGAGTGGCTTCCTCTCTCTCATCCTCCCTCTCTTCCGCTTCGATACTCCTTTTTCATCCGTAAATAGCCATCTCAACGTAAACAACGAGTTCGGTCTCGGTTTTTCCGCAACTGGGTCATTTCCTCCAAGGTTGCGCAAATATTTAACGTCCAATCCGTCATATCTGCATATACATGATACCCTCTAAATCAGCAGAATGGTCGGTGGCAGGGGGTTCACCGCACCAAAGCGTACCTAACAACTTCTGCTACAGGTACAACTCTCCTGTTATGGTCTCGTATGGTGTTTAGGAAAAATGAACCTTGATATCGCTCCGTCCTACAGTCGATCTCTCGTAATTTCTCCAAAAGCCTTAACCTAGCGCTAATAAATACCTATTTTAAATATTTACGACAAAACGTGGAGTAAAATACATTTTTTACCTGGAAATCTTTCTTACAAATCTCGCGCACGGTTTTCACCCCGTGAAATGTCTGATTTTAAGACTTTCCTTAAAAGGCAATCACGCACGTGAGATTCATTATACTTGCAAAGAGGTCACTTTGGTGTATCTGCAGATTGGCTCCGTCGAATAAAGGGTAGGTGGGCACGATCACGAGGATAAAATACGAGAGATCGACTGTAGGACCGAGCGATATCAGGGCTCGTTTTTCCCAAGGACCATACGGGATCATAATAGGAGAGTGATTCCCACGAGGGACGTTATTAGGTAGGTTTTGGTGCACTGCACCCCCTGCCACCCACTTTTAGGGTGTCATGTAGATGTAGATACGAGGAATTGAAAGTATGCCCGTTTTATTTCCTTGCCTAAATTTATTTACTTTCCAAGTAAGAATGGTTTAATTAGTAAAAAAAAAGAATACGCCCTCGGCTTATTCTTTCGGAACGGTAATTTCTTTAATCAGTTTCAACTCATCCAAGTAGCGGTAATTTATTTCGTTAACGGTTTACGGACATCATATCATTTGAATAAAGATAATAGGTTTGTTCCAACAATGGTTCTAACCAACAGTCGTAATTAACGGAATAAACGGTTTTTGTAGTAGATCCGGGGCCATGTTTCGGAAGACTACAGTTCCCTTCCTCCCCACCTTCTACCTCGCTCGTTTCCTAACTCCGTTGATATTGTATCGTAGAATTTCGTTTAAAAAACGCCAATAATCGGCATTTTGACTGTGATGTACCTTTCAATCGTCTTACTTGCAAAATGTGGGTCGAACGCAAAGAGCAGGTAGTCTTCCGAAGCATGGCATGGCATCTGCTACATAAACCGAATAAACAGATATATGAATTAGCCAGAGCGTACGTGTCTCCGAATGGAATAATAGAATGAGGTTATTACAGTCAATTTACGCTTCCGTGCTTTAAACAGCCGTGCTTTGTGATCGTGAATGAATACCTAGAGCGACACAAAAACTGCGATTTTTTTCGTGCGGTACGGTTGGACGGTATGACCTTCGTTTATACGCCAAAGGTAAACAATATTAGGCGGAGTTCGAGTTTCGACAAATTATCACTACAAGCGTCAATGATCGGAAATTTTCCTCCTCGGTGATTACGTAGGATGACGCGATTTTTTTCTAATGTCACTTGGAAATTTCACGTAAGTTTCGAACCATCGCTACGAAGAACTTTTGCAATACTCTCCCGTCTCATACGCTTAAGGTGCGATCCCCTGCTGCTCATCTTAAGCATCCATTGGAAGAGGTTGCTGTCTTAACACGCGATGACCGAGCACATAGCAAAACTCTGTCCGCTCCATCCTTGTATCACCAAGGGCGTAGAGGCGGAGGTTTGCTCATACAACAGAAAGGCGGTTGCTGCGAGTGGGTGTCACGGACAAAGATTGCTTTTCGATTGTACTGAGGGAATGGTGATTGAGGAAGAGCAGAGAGGCGCAATAGGGCACTTCCGTGACGCGAAGATGATTCGCGCTCTTATTTTAAAAGCAATTTCCGCCTTTATCGATTAATATCGTTACTTTGCCGCAACTTATCGTACGAAAAGTGGAGAAAATCAAGGTTAATATTGCACGGAACCCGTTACACGCTTAGGAGTATGAGTTATCGATATTTAACAATGTGTGTAGGAATCTCACAAGTACCAGAAAGGCTATGACAATTATAGTAATTCAGCACAAGGGTGAATCTTTATTTGCAAAAGAAAACATCTACAAAATTCTACGATTTAATAAAAAAGCAGCTTACTTCATAAGAAGAACTAATTTTTTCAAAAAGTATTCCAAGTAATTCTGGGAAGGATACGATTAAAGAACAATAGGCGGTAATATATACGTCGCTGAAAGGAGGAGCTTTGAATTGGTCTGTTAGATAGATCTTTAGAGCTTTCTATTAACGCCTCTAAACTAGATCCCCGTTAAGTAGAACGTGGAGCAAAAAGTGCTGAAAAAGGAAATAGTCGCTGATAATCGCAACTGTGAGGTCTCATTCTACGCTATTCTGAAGCTTTGTTTTACGGATTCGAATCCTATATACTCGATTTTTTTTACCACTCTTAATATTTCTTCTTGTAAGGTTTATTTTCTCAGATAAAAGATCTTTCCTCTTCCAAGGCGCAGGAATGATCCGCACTCTCGCGCATAACGCTTCTCTTCGTCCCACTTCATATCATTCGGTTCCGTTATGATTTGGACGGAAGAGAGGCGATGGAAGAAAACCGCGTTCGCGTGTGCGTCTTTTGTTTTACCTGTTTACCAAACTGCTTGCTTTCGAATAATTGTGGTTTTTAGTTGCGTCAAAGGAGGAGAAAAAACTAAGATATAGGTATTTTTTCGGTTAATTAGGAATAGATATTAACTCCTATGGTGGCGATTGAATGTTTTCTATCCAAACTATTATACTTGCACATAAATGTAGTTGTTCTTGATTATGAACGAGTTACCTCGCTGAAAGATAAATGTGAAGAAAACAAACTTAACTTGCTAATATTATGAAATAAAACAATCCGCTATCCCTTGCCGCTATCAAAAACTTCATTCATCCGTTGCTAGGCATCGGGTGAGTAAATGAAGTTTTTCGATTTCCTAATATACCGGTTACAGAGATGGAAATTCGGGTGACTTCATGAAAATCTTAATGTGTAAATTAGTTCTTCCCACCGAGAGAAAGAGGTCTTCGTTGGATAATAACGACTAGCTTGATTTACCAAAAAGATGAATAATGAATTATTCAGTTATCGAACAAGGAAAATGCTATCAACATTTCTTTACACATTGCGTTATAAGATAGCGCATGTTGAATGTTAAACCATTTATTTGGTAAAGAGAAAGTCACAGTCTCATTGAAGGTGGACTTAATTAAAACGGATCACAGATCTGCAATTAGATCAAGCTTTACAACTGGCTTATACACATTTTTCCTTCACATACTAAATGAGTTTTAAGTTTTTCTTTCCGTTGTTCTCGAGCCGCTTACGTAACGCGAAAAAATTTCCGGGTTTCCCGAAAGGTCATTTTGTTATATGTAATTTTGGGAGCAAAGCTGAGAAAACGTATTGAATAATCATTAGTCTTGTTGGCCAGGCCAAACTTTAGATAACTGCGATATAATTGGAAATTAAATTATGGTTTGTAATACAGATTGCAGGATATTCAAAACTTTTGCAAAATTCTTTCATGAAATGTCCTGCCGTGATTACCTTCTACAATATTCCTTTCACATTTAACTTTCCGAATTTCAGTCACTATGCAGGTAATGACAACAATGCGATGGAATCATCGCGTGAAAGGAAAACAGCGCGGGATTGGACTCATTATTACCGTAATTGAATTGAGAAGCGACACTAAAATTACGTCTGGAATCGCAATTTCATCCGTTTTTTCCTCTCAAGATTACCTCACTCCGCCTTTCTTCTATTGCGAACACACGAATGCATCAGCCACGTATACTGGGACAAAAATTCGATCATAATACCTCCAAAATCTTTTCTCATGCTGTAAACACTCATGAAAATTCCTTCGTCGTCACCGCTAATCCACACAGCGTGGAAGTCGGTCAGACTATTTTAGTGCACGCGGTTCTCTTCCCCCCTCTTCTCTCCGGAGTTTTTTTTACATTTCCCTCTCCCTCTAGTTTTTCGAAACCAGTTTGAGCGCCTATTACCCAAACGCTTGACGCATGACGTACGAACCGTCTCTTTTTTTCTCTTTCCCTTCGCCTCATTAAAACGGTCCCCTATGGTCAGCAATATCTTCCTATTATTCGGCCAAAGCTGAAGAACATTTTAGGTCAATCATTCGGTCCGCAGAAATTCTTCGCCGATTGCTTTGCAACATTTGAAATTCTTCTTCGATGTTTTCAACGTAATTATTAAGTCCAATTTGATACTTCCGTTTCAGTAGCTCTCGCCTCATTAAGTCTTTTTTTGTAAACTTCTGTTCTTACTTTCATATTACAGCCGTATTATTCTTATATTGTATTGATTTATTTTACTCTGATTGAATTTGTGTGTGCGTGTGTTTGTTCAGTTTCATTTAAGTCCATAGTAAATTTTTGAATATTTTGATGCCAATTACTTTTCATAACCAATGACTTGCTAATACCTTTCATTAGTCTCGTATTTCACACTTATAATCCCCGGCAGCGTTGAAATAAATTCCATTCCGCGTACGCACGAGCAGACCTAAATATTTTAACTTTTCTTCGAATTTTACTTTCCTTTGAGAGTACCTGGGATGCGACCGAATCCGTTTTCCTTCTTTTTCTTGGCCCTTTTTCCCCGTCTAGAAGATTTGCAACGCATTGTCCTTGCGATGAAATATCCCGTCAACCAATTGATTATTTCGCCTCCGCCGTGTTGGGCGAAAATATTGGGTCTGGTCTTTTCCAATCGCCAGTCAGACCATCCAAGGTCGTTCGTTGCGCCGAAAACATTTTAGGATGTGTTTTTTGTTAGCTTTTGCCCATTTACGGTTGAGCATTTCGAAAAGAAACGTTACTCAACCGATAATTTCGGTGTCATTTTCGATTCTTTGGTATTTTTTTATACGTTCACACACTATGAATTCCACGATTAGGAGAGTGAAGGCATGTCCTACTTCGCGCATAATGATAAGTTGAAGGTATTTTACGTTTCCAAATGTCGTGATCAAGTGATGAAATTTACTTTCGTCTTCGAAAAACCATTTTTCATATTAAGTGAATCTGATAAGACAAACGTTCTCAGTGCCTTTCGTCATTGGAGATAAACCGTAGTTATTCCTATAGTTTTTACATGTAAAGAGGTATTATATATATTTCAAAGTATCCGTCGCTTTTTTTTGAGTTATTTATGCAAAGACCATATCTTGTTTTTTTATCATTCTTTCTAAACCGAAGTAAAGTTTGCCGTGAAGCCTTGTTACAGCAATAATGTTTGTCCATTATAAATCTACACCGCGCGCTAAATATTCCCCAAGGTTCGAAGCGAGATCCTCCGTGTTACGGACGAAGCGATTTCAAAAATCCCGCAGCTCCCCTCCAATGCTGACAGCCGATTCCGACAGCCTGCAATCATAAGCCCCACGAACGTTCATCGGGATGACGTCGAAAGTTATCACAACAGACCGGATACGTAATAAACAAACCGCGCGATTTGAGCAACTCCTAACAGGATCAGACGTGCGAAAAATTTGCCGCCGAATGTTTACGACCACTTGCGGTCCAAGTTTTTTTTCCTCTCAGCACCTTTTGGGTGTTAGATGGAAGGAATTATAGCAGGTGTCTTTCTCTCCGATATTAATGCCTCCCTCGCACTCCCCACCATCGTCATCCCTCCCTCTCTTTTCTCTTTATACTGCGAACGCACGTTGTAACCATATACGCAATATAGGCGGTTACACTCTCTTTCATTTACGGCGCTTATGACCGCCGGCTCTCTCGCCCTCCGGGAGTGAATAATGGGCGACGCTTACGAATGGCTGAATTAAGAAAAAAAAGAGTGGTCCGCTTATCTGGACAGCGAACGTGGAGTCTACGAGACGCCGTTTGTCGCTGTTTACCGTTAAAATTGCGCGAAACGCGATTACATATGATCTAAATCTTAGACGCTGGTAAATAATTGATCGATGAATATATAAAGGTTACGAAGAGACACGCGAGAATTTACGAGAAAGCGCGGCATAAGTGACAGATGATTAGCTAAATGAATATGTGACTAAGCGAGTTGGCATATCAGAAGATAAATATGAAGAGATAAACGAGTAAAACATATTTGCTATCAACAGATAGCTTTTCAAATGTATGCTCTTAAAGATTATGGAATTCTTAGCTATTAGTTCACGTTTTTCCCATTGTTTGCCAGATTTAATGTCGCTGTCCGTTGAGACTATTGAAACATCAGGTTAGGTCCGAAGGAGGAGAAGGAACTCATTAATAATAAGCGACGTAAGAAGTAAGCCAATTGCACCACTCCCTCCGTTCGAACAACTGCCCTCTCTTTCCCAATGGCTCGTTCCATTCTCCCATCTGCTTTTATATCCGTCTCCTACGTCGCGATTATAATCGGAATTCGTCGCTCTACATAATGAGGCATTCGTATCTATTCTTCCGGTGTCGACGCTCTTGTTCCCTCTTACTAGTAAGATTCTATTCGCGCACTCACGCGCTTCTAATTCCTTTTCCTCGAGTTTAACCAACTCAGCTTTTTTATGTCTCTTTTCAGCCAGTTTACGAGCGCGTTTCGCGCATCGAGTTATATGAAAGGTATTAAATGAAAGATTACAGCATACGCCTCTTCGTGAGTGTTTCTCCGACATTCCCAGCGGCTTTACATCTTCGACAACTACACACACGTACACATATTATACCTATCATGTAATGTCATTTTTTACTCGTGACATATTATACCTATCATGTAATGTCATTTTTACTTTCTCATACGAAGTATCGAGAAAGTATTGTTTTCGCGAAAAAATTCGACCTCGAGATTTTTACGGAAATATACGTTTTAGGTGTCGCTGAATCCGAAAAAGTGGTTTTCGCAATGCCGTCTGTCTGTCTGTCTGTCCGTCTGTCCGTCTGTCTGTCTGTTACTGGCGCTGGAGCCTAGACGGTAGAGCGAAAATGAATGAAATCTCGTACTTATGCATTTTATCATACTGAGCAGAGTATACATAGAAATGGTTGACATTGATCAATAATTAAGAGTAGTTTATTCCACGCATTTTTAACAACAATCCGATTTTCTCAAAAACGGCTCTAACGATTTTGATCAAATTTCGAACAGTTACTTGAGTTTACGTCTTCAATAATACTATATAGTTCATATTTCTCAAAAAATGAATATAAGGCTAGTTTATTCTAGGCAAATTTAACAACAATTCGATTTTCTCAAAAACGGCTCTAACGATTTTGATCAAATTTCGTAAAGTTACTTGAGTATACATCTAAAATAATACTACGTATTTCATTTTTCTCAATGAATGAATATAAGGCTAGTTTATTCTTGGGCAACTTTAGCAAAAATTGGATTTTCTAAAAACAGGCTCATACGATTTTCATTTTCTAAAGATAACTAAAGGACGCATTAGTACCCATATATGAGAAAGTTTGTACAATGTATTTTGTACCGATTTTTTACTCGTGTCCTTCTGAAGCGGTGCCGCGCAGCACCTTCTCATCTCTTTCTCCTCCCGTCCTTCCATTTCACTCCAACTTTCGCCTCACTTCCATGCCTCTCATCCAACCTCTCTCTCCCATCCTCTCATCTCATTCATCCTTTACCTCCCTCATACTCATAACCACTCCCTTCTGTGTCCAATCTCTCCTTTAGCCTCGCCCCAAGATGCGCCTCTCCCGTTCTCCCGATGCATTGGGCCCTCCACGTGCTCCAGATGGATGGGCGTCCTTCTACGTTGATGGACACGTGGAAATTATTCAGTGGAATCCTTGACTTTGGGAAACAGGAAATAAATACCTTCGTAGAAACGCCGCTTTTCACATAAAAATAATGGATTCAGATCTGTATCGATTTTTTATCCGATGGCGAAAGGTAATTTCACGAAGCTGTTAAAATTGAAAGAGATTTCAACGCGCGAAATGAGGTACCTTTGTAATAAAGTGGTCTGCACGTGTTTTCATACGCTATAATATCTAACATTTTCAGGACTTCAATGGCAAGGACTTTTCCTATCAGTTGTTGCGATCAGCTCAAGCCTGCATGGTCTCGTGGGAAATTCCCAAAGAATAATTACGAGCTGTGAGATATCGTTCTTTGTTACGATGCTAAGCTTCTTGGTATTCAGCTAGGGACAGTTCTGATTAAGTTAAAGGAATTATGCGCTAACCTCTTCTCAAATAACTACACATGCGAGCGCAGCACATACCTGTTGACGATGGCCATCCATCTGCGTGGACAGTTATTGTCCAGTTAGAGAAATATAAATGTTTATATATAATTATCGAATAGATCTTATTTTGTTTTGGTGATTCAGTGGGTGAACAGAGACATGAAATCATTAATAAAACTTCAGGGAGCTTTGAAGAAACCAGATGTGCATTTCAGCCACGGAGCGGCCATCTTCGGTGGTAATTCACCTATCGCATATTCTGAAAAAGAAAGAATTTTCACCTACGACAGCTGCTTTATAGTCGAAATGGTTTTAATCGATGTTTTTATGGCCATTGGGTTTTCAGGATTTTAAACAGGATGGTAATCATGGTACTCTCAATGCGTTTCACTATACTAGAATAAACATATGGAACGACTATTTACAATAACTTTAGTCAGAATGCAATACGTTCAATTGCTTACACATCTGTTGTTTAACATTATCCGTTCAATTGTTTATACTTCTGGTGTTAATATTTTCCGTTCAGTAGTTTATACACTATGTAAAGTAGTTAAAAATGTAACCCGTTTAATTGCTTAACTAAATTGATAGCGGTAAACATCGGCGAAAAAATGTCGATGGGGCTTTTATCGCGGATCCAGCTCAGGCATAATTGACTTATTTTTTAATCTGATTAAACTATTTTAAATTCCTATTCACTAGTCACTTTCTCATTTTTGATGCGTATTTTCCAGCCACCTTCCTTTCTCCTCTCGCAAAATGTAGAAGTATAACTTTCGGCATAACGTCCGTTCGGCGTATCGTCCGTTCGGCATAACGTCCGGCCACGAGTAATCATAAGGTGAGATGGATAATTCATTTTAAAATTACGTCATTATTTACAAGTAGAAATCACGCGGAATTCCGAAATGAATAAAACGTTCAGAAATACCAGCATCAGCATGGCGTTTCGGGAGATTTTTTTTGATAAAGATAGCGGCAGCGCATATATAATATGTACCTTTCGGTGGTCGTTAATCCCAAAGGAAAATCGTGCACTAATAAAGACTTGTGGAGAATTCTATGTGGAAGCGCACCTTGACACTTGATCCCGAGAGTTTTGTTTAGGGAGAAAGGAAGCGGGCAGCCAAGGGGAAAGAGGAGGAGGGGCGAGGGGAGGGGGGAGTAGGAGAAAGGCTTACAGAACAGGGGGATTAGATACCCAGCGGCCCTCTCGCTCGTCTAGTGTAGTCATCCAGGCGAAAGTAGGTCTCTGATGTTATTATGTGGGAATTTCTGGCAAGGGGAGTTTGGAAGGACGAAAGTTTGGGAGGAAAGGGTTTGGAGGGAGAGAGAGAGAGGTAGGGAGAGAAGGGAGGCGAGATCGCCTCTTTCGAATGAGGAGATTACATGTGTATGCGGCGTAAAGGGCTTAGGGAAAAAATGGGAATCGGGATAGTTAAGTGGGGAGAGAAGGGAAGGGGTTGAAGGAGGGAGAGAAGAGGGGTAGGGAAGGGGAATACTTGTGAGGCGGACGAGAGGGGAGGAGACGGCGTTTACAGCGTGTGAGGAGAGTGAGGAGTGAATGGGGAGTGTTTTGATGGTGAGGCGAGAGGGAGGAGAGTTTGGAAAGTGAGAGGGAGGAAGAGGTAAAGAGGAGGTAAAAAAAAACTTGTACACTTAGCGGCAAAGAGGGGGGAGGAATCAGAATGAGAGGTTGGGGTGTGTTGGGGGAGGAAGGGAAAGGCAGGAAAGGGATTTAACGTTTCAGAGGCTCTGCACTTTTGTTTAAATGGTTCTTTTTGAAGCACCCTTCCCCACCCAACTCTCCCTAAGTTCTCCTCTTCCTGTGTCCTATCCATTCACATCGTACGTTAAGAATTTTTTTGTAAAAGGCTCTTTCTTTCGCTTCTTCACCCTCAAATTCGTTTTTCCATCAACCTCTTGAGCAATTCAAACTTTCGTCGACTATTCCTTTTCTTTAACCCATGTGTGGTTAGCGTTCAGGATTTTGTCTATCATTGTTTCGCTCTGCAGGAAATATGGAAATATTCGGCAGGATAGTGTACGCTTATATTTAATTCGTCTGGATTTATTTATAAAATTCCCAAAAAATAAATATCTCAACAGGAGTTAGCAGAGCGGTTATTTAATATTAGCTGTTTGATTCTTTGAGACAGAAATAGAGGCAGGTATAAGGACAGTTGATATAGTGTCCCGAGTGTTTGAGATAACAACTGATGAATTCCCATGTGTCAATTGGAGGACCTTGTGACTCTGAACGACTCCAGCGCTAGTAGGCTAGTAGTGTATCACAAAGCAAGTGAGGAGGGAATCCCGGTGCCGGCATTAGCCTACTCTTATCGAGAAGCACCAAGGGGGCCAACGGCTTTACGTTCCTTCGAAGGACTGAGCGCTGATTTGTGTGTTCACCCCTTAATCACGCAGATAGGGGGCCACGCAACTTCAGAAAAAATCCTAATTTAGCAGGATTTGCACCCGGTTTGCGCCGGGTATGCTCAGAGTAGCAGGCCAACGCTCTCACCACTACGTCACGGCTCTCCACGATTGACAGAACAACTAATGAATTCCCGTGTACAGACGATTAGGACTCACTCGCTAGCCTTTACTACATCTACATCTACATGATACCCTGAAAATCACCAGACTGGTGGGTGGTAGGGGGTGCAGCACACCAAAACCTACCTAATAACTTCCCTCGTGGGAATCACTCTCCTGTTATGATCCCGTATGATCCTTGGGAAAAACGAGCTCTGATATCGCTCGGTCCTACAGTCGATCTCTCGTATTTTATTCTCGTGATCGTGCCTGCCCATGTACGTAGGTGCCTCTAATATTCCTGAGACCTTCTCTAAGAGAACTTCCGACCTAAATTTCTCCAGAAGCCTTAACCTAGCGCTAATTCTGCGATCCTCTAGCGATATCCAATTCAACTTCTTCAAGAGTGATGTGACGCTTAATTTTTGCTCATATTTTTGCTTTACGAATCTGGCTGCTCTGCGTTGGATTCTTTCTAACTCAAGTATCTGTCCCTTTTCGTACGGATCCCATATGCTGGAAGCGTATTCGACCTGAGATCTGACCAATGATAAATAACACGTTTCTCGTACCTGTTCTGTGCTACTTCTTACTATTCTGCCTACGAAGGCCAATTTCTTATTAGCTGCGCCTACGATCCTTCGAATATGCATATTCCACGATAGATCAGGACAAATGGTGACTCCTAAATATTTAACGTACTCTGCAGATTGGATATTCAATCTATCAATTCTGTACTCCGAGTTTAAGTCATTGTTCTTACTCTTCCAGAAACTCAATAGGGAACATTTGCTGTGATTAACTTCGATTTTCCAATCTTGACACCATGCTGAAAGGGCGTTTAAATCTTCCTGGAGCGATTTTTGGTCATCCTGACTCATTATCTCCTTATATAAAACGGTGTCATCTGCGAAAAGTCTTATTTTGCAGCGAACTACGGAGCAGATATCGTTTATATATATCAGGAATAGTAGTGGGCCTATGACACCTGTGGAACACCTGATGCGACTTTTACCGGGTATGAAGATTTCCCATCAATAACGACCATCTAAATAACGCAGAACAGAGCTAACGATTATATGTTCTAGAATCTTACACGATAATGACGTCAAGGAAATCGGTCTATAATTTTCGGGGTTCTCTTTATCACCGCCTTTGTGGATGGGCGTTACGTATGCTAGCTTTCAGCCTTTTGGAACGGTACCATGTGCAACGGATTTTTCGAATATTATTTTCAAGTAAGGTGCGATTACCGAGGCTCTTTCAACACACGCGCGGGTATACCCTCCGGCCCGGGAGATTTATTTTGCTTAATCGACTCTAGCTGGTGCGCGATACCTGTTTCAACTCTGATTCAACTACGAATCGGTAATGGATTAAACCTAGGAAAGGAGATTTTTTATGGGCTTAGGCGTCTAATGCCGGGTACATGAGATTAAATCTAAACAATTTAACTACCACTTGGATTTTGTTTCGTTATTTTTCTTTTGAATTAGGACAGTGGGTGACTGAATGATTAAGTTATAGCTTTCAACCGCTATTATATCTTTATTTTATTGAGCCGCTAACTAGTATCTAGCCTATGTATTAAATTCAATGCCTTAGCAAGGTAGAGGCAAGCGGGCTATCGCCCCGGGCGCAGAACCCAAGGAGTGGAAACAGGCAAGCCACAAGTAGATATTTTGTTATTAATAAGTGTTGAAATAACATAATTTAAAGGCATATTTTTATAACGTTGAAATCTTGGTGACGGCGTTTTTCGGTCTTGTCTCGAGCGCCAAACTGCTGAGGTACTGATTCCGTTTAATTAGCTATAGAAAAATTCCTTGTTTTTTCTTCTGCATTCATATAGAACCGCAAGAAGAGGGATAAACACCCTCTTTGCTATATTTTTTATGTTAGTTACTATTTTTGGTCACAGTACGGCTCATAAAAATAAAAGCGTCTTATTTCGGAATGGCGAAGTAAAACGCAGTCGAGAGATTCATTTACGAATATACCCGTTTTGAAACATTTAAAGTTTATATAAAAAGCGAATAAAAACTCTGGTGATGAAATCACAGACAGTTGCGTGATATTATATCCTCCAGCATGTGACGAGGGGGCTTTTTCATTTGTGTACATAACTCGGAGTGACTCTTATATGTGCGAGACAGGAGAAGACTTTCGTTTTTAGTGTCGCCAGCGCACGATCCCCGGAAGTTTTCCTTGGCGATTGTCACAAACACACGACTCACTCTCGATGAGTGGCCCAATCTCAAAGTATGAGAATTACGTTCGTGGATAAGTGGAAACATTTCTCCTTGTAACCAAAATGGAATCTTTCTTCCTCAAGATTTATAATTTTTTATAATTTTTTTTAACGAGGAAGGTTTAACAAGAAATATTATTTTTTAAAAGTTTTTATTAAAAAAATCATAATTCAATACGCCATCAAATTATGCTACAAGGGGAACGTAGATAATGAAGTTCTATATGCATGGACATATATTTCCATATAGAGAAAGAGAATTCTGAACTTGTTTACCAGGTAATCTATAAAGCCAGAATGATTTTCCACTCTCGAATTAAGGTATTTGCTGTACTTCAGTGAAGAAGTTTATCGTTCCAAAGTTTACTTATTTAGTTAGCACAATCGTACTGGTTTGATAGCGTAGTTGGTTTAAGTATCCATACGAAAACTTTAAGACCCGGGTTCGATTTGCGATCAAGTTCAAAATAGTTTTCCTTCTCTACTTTAAAATTTATGTAAAAAATTAGGACTTATGAAAAACGTGTTATATATCACTCTCAGCAGAAAAAATCTTTCTTCAAGCCGAATATTAAAGCCAATCAATCTTTCAAAAACCAACTCGATGAAGGTTACGAACGATGAATTACGCATCAGGGACTCTAGAGGAAACATTCTACTCTATGCGAGAGCGTTTCTTTCGAAAAAAGTACGGTCGAAACGAAATCTGGGAGCGTTTTCCAATAGGAAGTTAAAAGTCATCGAATTGTTAATTTGTCACGCGGAAAAAAAAGTGCGCGCTTAGACACAACAGGTGGATGGCGAAAACGAATAAAAAGCGTGTGGAGCCCGAGTCACCCAATAGAAAGGTTTCTAAAAATGTTCGTAGAATGCGGTCACGGACCGCGCAAGTTGATCGGACAAATTAGAGGTTTTTAATTGACCTAATTACCCCATTTGAAAATCCTTACAATTAGGCAACGTCCATTTAAGTTACACTTGACACATTTTCCCGAGTCGGAATCCATGTTTACTCGGTGACGCGCTGCGACTGCACCGCTGGACAAACATTTTGGCGTCGACCGACGGAAACGACTCAAAAATAAACAATTTCAGCGTTTCCGCGTTCGCATCTCGATCGATCGATCAACCTTTCGGAACGTTGTTAAAGACGGATCGGAACCCAGATAATTGAAAAAATAAATCAGTACGCGCGACGACGAGTCGGACGGAGACTTACGCCCTTTTCTCGTAATGATGAATTCCATCCGTCTATCGCGTGAGTGGGCGATTGACGAAACGCTGACGTCATTGAATTCACGGTTTATTTACCCGATTCAGCAGAATACCCCTCCGTCCCTCGCAATCGTCGCAAATGGGCGACGCACGGATTGGCCTGCCTCACGCGGGAAGTGTTACGTGTGTAACGAGCCCAACAGGTTGCAATACGGCCCTCAGACATAATATGTCGCTATAGACTGCAGCGCCTTCAGAAGTTATCTCACCGAAATTAGTGAGCGTCCGCGAGGTTTGGAAGGAGAGGTGGCAAGCGCCTTATGCAACGCGGCATAACACGAATTTTCTCGATCTGTTATGTACCGTCGGTTCCGGACGCGAAGGATGCGTTTGAGACTAACGGACGGGAATCCCTCGAGGAAAATCGTCGGAATGGAATAGACGTGGATCGAGAGCGATGCTTATTTTTGTTTTAACCGAACGACGATTGGCGAGGAAAAAACGAACGAAACGTTATCGCGGGAACGAAGGTCGTCGAAAGAAAGAGTGATTGACTCGCTAAGTGAATGAGGCAAAACGAATACCTACCGAAACAAAACCGGAGAATGAGTCGGATTGTTCACGCTATTAATCAACTGCATCGTCTTAAGCGGAAACGACCTCGTCGAAACTGAATTATTTTTATCGCCGGTAAATATCGCGTTACGATCGAGGAAATCTATAAAGGTTCCATTTTCGGAGGAGTGTGCGTTTTAACGAGGCGCAAAAATTCTAAGGCCGTTTGAAAAAATTCTCCCACCAAAATCTTGATTGCTTGTCCTTGCTTTTTCCGGACTATCTAAAGAAAGAAGTACATATAGAAGTGCCGGCGTTCAAATTTAGAATGGCTTTAATTATATTCGTATATTAGTTTTCCGGGCTTGTGTCGACTAACTGGGACCACATTTAATACTGACCGCGAAGCTGACCCTTCGCTTGAGTCACAATCGCACTAAGTTAAAAACATAAAATAGTTTAAATTTTATTGTAAAAGACGTGGTCGGCTAGTGCCTCCCTGGTGAGAGGGTAAAGACACCTGAGCTCGGATTTGAGGATGGGCCTCTAACCCGAGTTAATGACGGTCGGAGTGTCAGCGTCGCGGTCAGTTTTAAATGTGGTCCCAGTTAGTCGACACAAGCCGTTTTCCGAATTGCGGACGACACTAAACTGAAACGAGACCGTGTTATGGTTTCTCCAGGGTCAATTGATCTTTTCGCTTTACGGAAAGCAGGTTCTCCACAACCGGTTTCTGTTTGGTTTTCGAAGGATTTGAATCGCAAAATGAGGCACGTTTTAGACT
This sequence comes from Uropetala carovei, assembly GCA_036926305.1. Lineage (NCBI taxonomy): Eukaryota > Metazoa > Arthropoda > Insecta > Odonata > Petaluridae > Uropetala > Uropetala carovei. The sequence continues at coordinate 65,485 of JAXCHB010000321.1, read as the reverse complement.
ATCGAATTCCTTCGTCCATTCTTCTTTTCGTAAGCAACCAAACGCAACGTGAGTGCTTTAGCAGAAACGTATGTATATGTAACGTGAAGTAGATCCCGAGGTTTTCGGTTTTTTTGCATACAGTGTAAACGAGCAATTTGACGAGAAAGCAAACAGGCTCGTGTGAAATAAGATTTTTAAAGTGATAATTTCAGCATGGCGATGGCCCTAAAACGGTTAGCACTGCAAAGGAGACTCGGGGACGTGACGGAGCCATTTCTAAGCTTGTAATATCATCTTGGAAGAGAGGCGGAAGATCTGAGAGAGACTTAAATTCGGATAATAGAAAGGTTGGTAATGGCGATACGTAGATACAATCTGATAAACTTATATTCCTCCATGAATCATTTTTGCCATGCGGTTGAGAATCTCCGTCGGTGTTTTGTTGTGTAACTTAATGAGCTGGATTTGTAACGATGTACATTTTTTACACATCACTCAAAGCCTTCGCAACGATCAACACTCGCCTTAGTTTCGTTGTGCAACTGTCCTATCCCTTTCAAAATCTGCGCACTAATATCATGTCCAGGAGTGTTTTTTAAAATGATTCAGCAGTAAGTAAATTTTTATATCTAATGAATGGCCTGAAATACATTCGTATCGTAATTTCTGAAGTGGTATACTCCAGGGGTTCTCAACCTTATTTTTGTTAGCGTACCACTTAAGAAAATTTGGAAACCTTGGTTTTCGAATACTACAGAGTACTCGCTCCCGATAATACGAAGAGGTAATATTGGGAGAGAGAGTTTATTTTTCGCGTAGCTTCAGCGCAGTGAACAGGTTTGTTTCCAAAATTAGCCACTAATTGACGGCATTTCGCAGACGTTTCCATGGTCTAGGTCCTCTTTCTTTCTCCCTCTTTCGTCATTATTACCCCTGACCCGCATTCGGAATTTCTGAAGCATTGGCCATTTACTATGTCACCTGTTCACTTTCTCTATCTCTCTCTCTCTAGTCTCGTTCTCTCGGGAGGGATTTATCCTTCCTAAGCTTTTGGTATATACGCTTTAGGCATTATTAATCCGATTTATATATCACATCGATGACGTGACGAAATTCTACGCAGTATCCTAACTCTTTAGCCCCTTTTTTTCTCCTCTCGACCGTTTATTACGAGGATGTGCTTGGAATAGTTCGGCCCGCGGTACAAATGTTTCAAGTCTTACGCGAATGTAGTTTAGATAAGGAAAACCCGAAGGAATTTCTCTCTCCCAGCGAAAGTTTAAGCATTAGCTCTTAACCACCGACTTTCCCCAAGATATTGATCATCACCGTCACTATTGGTGTTGTTTCGTTCATATATTATTCGCTTTCTCCATAAAAAAATTGGTCCGTGACGAAATTTGAAATAATTTATTTGGAATTGGATGGACCATAAGGACCATGATACAGTCGAAGGAGTTTCTTGGATTAGAAAGTGAGCATACATTCTCTTTCGTCATGACTTTGTAGATATTTAATTAGTGGACTAAGAAGCGTTTTAGGCGTTGAATAATTATCAAATCTGGGTTGGAATGCTTCATATTTATACCCCATTGTTAAAATCTTACGCAATTATAAATAGACGTAAGTGTGAAATATTACTTTCCTGCACGAAAATTATAGATATAGTACTTTTCTAAGGATAAAAATTTGTATAGTAGTAGAATCCTTAATTGTATAATGTAATATAATGAACCGTATACTTTTAAATTTCCTGTAAAATTCTTTCGAACAATAATTTTTGGCGACGTAAGTACTACGGATGAAAATTAAGCAACGGATTTCAGAAGGTAGGGTTTCTCCAACTTTCACGCGTAGGATATTCTTTTAATTTCAAGGAATTAAAGCCGAATAGAAAATATTCAAATTTCGTAGGGTTAGTGAAGTTTTATTGCCGGAGTCAGCTGCGATTCGCATTGTTTTTAAAAGAACGAAGCTCAAACTATCGAATAACAATAATTTAATAGGGGAGTGGTTACGCGACATCTCACGTATTAAATGCCGGTTCAGCGTTACGAAGAACTACGCGAGGTGGAAATTAAAGTTAGTTTGGAAATTTGCTTTGATGACGAAGGAGATTGGTGCCCTCGGCCAAGGCACGTTCAAATATTGGGAGACGACATATTGCCAAACAAGTTGGAAGTGAAAACCGGAAGAGTCCGTTCCATCTTCAATCGATCGAAATCTCGAGGCCTAAGTTTTTGACGATTGCCGAGAGAGGTGGGGGAGGGGAGAAATTAAGAGAGAAGAGAGTGTGACGCGCGAGATATAAATACGATCGCCGATATTCGTATTATCGCCGAGCAGAACGGCAGTACAATCTCTGCGCAGTGCTTCTCCTCGCGGCGCTACGGAAATTATAGACCTGAAATATCCCCCCTCTTTCCTAACTTTTCCCCTTTCCTTCCCTTATGTAATCTCCCAAAAGAGATAACCAATACACGGTCCTCTAGATACCTTTTGAAAAGGCCCGCCTGACGTTATTTCCATCCCCTCCGCAAAAAGCCCTACCTTCCCTACCTCACGTTTTCCGGCGGAGCGTGCTTCGAAAGAGAGAGACGCGAGCGCACGAGAACAAGTTCGGCTGAGGAACTGTTTCAACAGGCAGTTTCCTGGGAGCGCATGTTTTGGATAGCTCAAGCACGGTGTTTCGCGTGTGCTGTGATGTACCAAGCAGTTTGAAGACTTTATCTTAACTATACCTTATGTGATATTAACTGACTTTGAGCAGGAGACAAGATTCCGTCTCATATTGTTAAAATTGTACTTCCTAATTGTCTTAACTATGTAAAACGTTGTTATACTGAAAGTGGTGCATGGATTTAATTCCGTAATACCCTTAGCATATAGCATATCAGTTGGAGTTCGTGTATCGAAAATTAGGGTTCGTTGCACGTGCCTAAATTTCTTTTGATTCCTGGCAGCCGGTGTTCAATTGTCTTTATACGCTGAATACGCCGTTTCTTCTCGGTTCCTTCCCTTAACTACATACTTGCTCAAATCGCCATTCAAGACGTTCCGTCCCGAAAATGACGCGAGTACTAATACGCACGACTTGGAAACTAAGGGAGGGGGGGAGAGAGAGAGAGAGAGAGGAACATGAACAATAAAGTTGGAAGCTGAATCGATAGAGTAAGCATCCTGCGTAAAGTAAATGGAATTACCGCATAAAAGAGTCGATACACCTTCGATCCGCGAGAAAACAACAGCTTTGAAATGGGAAAACTTTTAACAAGGAAGGTTATTTTTAAGAGATGCGGAGTACGAGGAGATACGGCAAGGGAGAAGTCACGCTCGAGATCAGCAGGAAACAGCACTCCCTCTCTAAAACATTCCTCTTCGGCCGAGGATCACGTTTATTCCAGGGGCGTGGGTTGGAGAAAGAGGGAGCGGTGGAAGTTTAATGAAGGACGAGGATGGAACGAGTCAATGAAGAAAGAGTCGAGGGTTCAGAGAGGATCCAAAGGTGTCTTTTCGCTTAGGAAGGGTGAACAATTATCAGGAGGCTGGATACGGCGAGGACCGAGGAGTTAAGTCAGGGGTCCGCAACATTTTCAATGAGACGAGCACCAAGTAACATCCTTGGACACCCGACGAGCGCCTCTATACTTTTGTAAAAGTAGGTATGATCATAAATAAGATAAAGCCAACGTCAAATCCATTAAAAACGTCCTTTCTTACGTTTAGAAAAAAAGGGCGAACAAATGAAACTGATGTTACTAGGAAAGAGGATTTTTAGCATCGCACAAGCGTAGCTACGGTAAGACTGCTAAAGAGCGTCGCGGTGCTCGCGAGCACCAGGTTGCGGATCCATTAACTAAGCTCTCCATCTCGAAAACTCGCCCGACGTGTATAAAGGTTGGAAAGAGGAGGTAAAAGAAAGGTCAGTATAGGTACTTGGAAAGAAGCTCCGAAGGTTGGGATTTAGGCGAGTCTTTTCTGGATTGGTGAGATATTTTTCTCGGGGTTGGCAGTCGGGAAAAGTGGCGAAGGAAGCGAGAAAACGAGAAGGAAAGGGTGAGTGTTCTAAAGGCGAGAGTGAACCCGGGGAGTGTTAATTGGCAAATATTTAGTAGTAGTATCTCGGTGTGTAGATAGAAAGACGAGTTACGGAGATGGAGGGATGGGGGACGAGGAGACGGAAATATAACAAATACAGTATAATTTTTTATTGGTATTAAAGTTTCAATTAGGAGTTTTTGATTATTTTTGATGCAGAGACATAACTTGAGTCCATTACTTAATATAAAAAAACAATACAGGCCTTAAAACATGCTAAAACGGGCCTATGAAGCGCATAATTATCGTTCGATATTATTGGAGCGCGGAATGTTGGAATTTATCTTCTTCGAATATCAAGATTTGACTCTAAAATTTGTTCGAAAATGAAGGGCTTCCGGAAAAAAGATGATAGAGCTGGTCATAACTAATATTATTCATTTTTGTAGCTCGAGAACAGCTTAGATTATAAAGAAAATACAGCACTTTGTTCATATTACTCTTAACACAGCTTCGGTGACTACTAACAAATCAATTAGCACAGAGTAACATAGGTGACATCTCATGATACTGGAAAATTTATAATCAATGATATATTTTAATATGTATCTACATACCTAAATATATTCCTTTAAACAAATAAAGAACCGATTAAAGTCTGTATTTTGGACAATCGCCGATTGTTTCCAAGAGATTTCAACGATCGTCCAAGTGATCACATTCCTTTGTTAGAAACGCGTGGAGAATTTGATATTCATTCCCCTCCTTTTTCTCATTTTCGAGGAATTCCCAGTTCTTGAAGTCACGCTTGCAATCACGTCTGTGCCGAATTTCACATTTTTCGCCATTCTCGAGACGGTTTGGAAACGTTGCCTTTAAGATATTGAAATACGCGGTCACATGGGTTTCGATAGGCTCAAATTACTTGGTCGATCGATCGGTGATTGGAATAAAAAAAACGGACATCCGAAATCCAGTTTCACGGATTACGTGGTAAACCTAGGGAAGTTTTGACTGCGTGGTTGGATAACAGAAGCGGAAATCGCTTATGAGAGAAGGAACGAGAGCGGAAGAGGAAGAAGGGATCCGGTTGGGCGATACATAATACCGTTTTCATCTCGATTTGCATTTGAGTAAACCATGGCAGATATGATGTAATATCCCTCCATGGGATTTCGACTCTTATTAATTTTGATTTCAACTTGGCTGAAATGGGATAGTTTTTTCGGTCATTCAAGCTGTAATTGATGTTTGACAAAAACGAATTTAGAAATTCGTGAAATTTAAAACTCAAGCTACACGTCCCATTGCATGGAATTGCATTTCGTAATAATTCTCCCGAAGCGTCTCGTTCCGACCGAAAACAGGTTCTGAATAGAAAGCCAAGTAAGACATTGTCGATTCATATCGAGTAGGATTTTTTTCGACAATCCCACAACTCAATACACGATTTCGTAAAGAAAAAAATCCAAAATCCAAAAATCCAAAAATGGCATTTGAAGTAGCGTCAGAGAAGTCTGCAAGAAGCAAAATTTTCGAGCAGGTTACAAACGATGAGCGAGACATTAACCAAAAGGAGAGGCTTCTACGTGGTGACCCCTTGAGCGATGTCGTTTTTAACTTGCAGTGACCCACTTGGATACTCGTTTTTGGGCCCGTCCGACGCATGAAACCGGGTCCACGCGAATATCTGTTGCCCCGAGATTCTTCAGGTAAACATTCCGATTATCTTCTAACCGCACAGAATGGGTAAAGGAGCGGTTGTCAGTGCGTCGATAATGAAAAAAATTAAGATGACAGGGTATAAACCTTCGGGAGAAAGAATTTTTGCGAAGAGTCGAAAGAAGTGCCTAGTCATCCCCTAAAGGTTTAAAAATAACAGTTAAAGATATGCGTGCGAGGAACCCGTTAACGATGGAAATGTTGGAACAGGAGAAGAAGGGAGAGAAAGAGAGGGAGAGAGAGACGGTTGCGGGCATTTTTGGCGCAATTTTGATCAAAGATATCGACAAACGGCGGGAAAAAATGACGTAAGGAACGTTGAAAGTGGAATAAATACGAGAAGCTCATCGTGGAAAGCCAAGGCTATGTGGATTAGGGGCAATCACTTTTGACATTGAGGGAATTTTTTTTAGGAGAAATGTCCGTCCTAGTGTGTCTTCAGTATTTACCTAGGGATGATGTAAAAATTTCACCTTCGCGGCATCGAGTCGGTAGCGGACTCGACGGCCAACACGGATTTTCAAGGGAGAGTGTCGAAAGCGCGGTTTGGAACGAGTAAAAGGCCGGTCCGAATGGATCAGGTGGTCGGGAATTGCGAGAGCGAAGGGAGAAAAATTCAGCGGGTGTCGAATTTAGATAATCGATTCTCGGATGAAAGCAAAAACTCCCATTTCGTATTGTCATTGTTTTCATCGAGTTCCCGGGACGGCGTTTAGCCCTGAGCACGGAGCAGACGTCTTCTCTTCTTTTTGTTTTGCGACTTATCCTTGGTGTGAAACGGTCATTATTTTGCGAGGGTCTTTTGACGTTTTCCATGACGTCAATTATGACCTGACAATTATAAAAAAAATAAGACTATTTACCGAGGTCGGCTAAAAACCTTCATGAAACGAAAATTTCCTTTTGATCTTGTTTCTTTTTATTGCTTCTGTCTTTGAAGTTGTTCTGTATTCCCATGTGTCCTTTATCGATGAGAGAAGCAACATTCCGGTGTCATAGCGAATCCATCTCGTTATGCGACCTCGCAAAAGGCGCCCACGCTAGCAACTAACTATGGAAGGCGGGGTAGAGAAAGAAAGAGGCGAAGAAAAGATCGGAGAAAGAGGTGGACAGTTGGAGGAAAGAGGGGCGCTAGGGAGATCGCCGGTCGTAGGGAAGGACGCAGTATGAACTAATACACTGTGAATAAAACGGAACGCCAAAGGGTTTTTTTAAAAGTCGAGTAACATTTGTGGCGCGGATTGTTTCATATGTTAACAAAGGCATGGTGTGAAATTCTACTTTTGCGTAAAATTGTCCTCTCTTGTTAGTCGAGAAATAGAGAATGCTTCATCAATTGGGTATAACTCTGTATATCACAAACAATAGCTTTGTCATAGTTTTTTCTAACATATTATTTTTTATTTAGCTTAAAACTTCTTTCTGGTGTTATTTTGCCGAGTCATGCTATCGAAGGGACCACGTTACCTACTGAGTACCAGACGGTGCAGACAAAAACTAGGAAATGAAAAAGAAATTGCTGCTGGAAGAAATGATTACTTTTTGACAGCCAATCTATAAATAACTTTTTGACACGTATGATGAGGCTTTCGGATAATTCGTTCCGCTCCTATAAGAAACAATGTCCATTTCATTGATAGGCAGGTGAATAATAATACAATCAATAATCTTTAACCCAAGGCGGAATATAAACTAAGACGAATAATTTCAAAAATTTACTGCATAATTATGTTATCCCAATGAACGTGGCGGCCTTGGTGTATAGGAATTTCTCTGTTAACAAGAATAAATTGTCTTTAATCATAGTTGTTTTCGCGGAGACCGCTCCTGTTTTGTTTTGCAGAAATTTAATTATTTTCAAATGTAATTCAATAGCTCCGACAATATTGTGAAACAATTATACACCTGTAAACAACATTATATGTAATCACATATTCTCCAGCCGCAAGAGAATAATAACAAATCAATGCACGTTTTAACAAGTTTTCGCTTTCCAAAAGGCGGAGTACCTTACGAGACATCCGTGCTTTACCTCAAACTAATTGTAAGTCGAAATCTCCGTCATGACTTTCCTCACGGCGGCCATTCATCAATGTGAATTTCTTTTTTAATTATACACGTACATAGGAATTCTCGCCCCGAGGATACGACAAACGAAATAACGGCGACGTCTTTCTTATTTTACCGCAATCATTTAATTCTTTTCGAGAATGGCTTCGTAGAAAGTGGGTTACGCTGTAAAATGACGAAGCCGGTGTAACCTTTCTCTCTCATTCTAGACAACGTTTCTTTTATGTTAAAATGAGCGTTTCAATATCAAGCTTCGGGATTCATCCTTGTTGTAAAAACCATTAATCTGACATTTCTATTTTTGCGTATCGCTCTGCGATAGTTTATAGATTATAAGTAACTTATTACACTGGTGAGAACTGAAATTAATTCTTTTCGAGAATGGCTTCGTAGAAAGTGGGTTACGCTGTAAAATGACCTTTCTCTCTCATTCTAGACAACGTTTCTTTTATGTTACAGTGAGCTTTTCAATATCAAGCTTCGGGATTCATCCTTGTTGTAAAAACCATTAATCTGATATTTCTATTTTTGCGTATCGCTCTGCGATAGTTTATAGATTATAAGTAACTTATTGTATTGGTGAGAACTGAAATTAATACTAGCATACATTTCGTCATATATTCCATATATGTCTATAATATTTATGTATGACAATCCCGTATCTCAACTGTATTTGGTCTCAATTTCTGTGACGAAATGTCTTTCTGTAATCATGCATTGGCTATCTTTCGCCGTTCGCGAGTAACAGTATACGGCGTAATATCAAAATATTTCACATGTAGTGACAATGAATTAAAGAAATTAAAGATGAAGGATTTCGGCCACAATCAGTTTTTTCTCCTGTAAACAAAAATAACGAGGCTGTAAACAGAAAACCCGATGGAGGGGGCGCGCGTACGAATTGAGAGAGCTGAGAGCCCGTGAGAGGTAGTACAAAGAGACGGAGCCTTTCAGATTTGAATAATTTTACGCGTAAAAAAACTGAATGGCTCAACTAGTAGTGCTCTTAAAATTTTATGTTTGGTCGCAATGAACTTCATTTTGCAAACAAAGGCTGCCCTCGATTAGAAGAAAATAGTTAAAAGAGTATTTTCTCTTGAGATATTTTGAAATGATGAATTCTATTAGAATTGAATATTTTCGTTGATGTAGATTTCTTAGATTGATTTATGCCTATGCGTAGCTGAAAAAAAGTATGTATGTATGCACAAATCAAACCATTCGGAATTTGTGTTAGTGCTTAAGCAATTAATCATAAAGAGATTACGCGTACATTTTTCCTAACCCTCCATATGTGCAACGTGTGCGACACACACTAGCGGCCAAACAACTGAGGTGGCCGATTTATTGTCAGACACGCACAGTATCTTTAACGGTAATGCGGATTGTATTATAATATGCCATATATTATTTCATATTTATTGGCTAAGGAAATTTGTCAAACCATGAGGCGTTTTTAAAATTTTTTATGAAGAATGCCTAAAAAGGGCGACCAATGAGAGACTTGCACACGGGCGGCTCTAAACCCTCCTCAACTAGGAGCCGGTTCCGTTGGATCCGTGTTATATTTTTCACAGGGATTATTTTCGGTAAAAGTTTCAGCAAGTTCAGAAGGCGAAACATTTTGGTTCTTGAAATTATTGCGATACTGTAAAATAGAAAAACTCTCGGTCATGGGTCCCGAGGATCCTGCGGTGCTGCGAATAGATCTCGTAGACGGAGAGGATTGAACTGGAAACGCGAAAGGCGATAATCTTTCGTAGTGTGTGCGTCCTTGGGAAACAGGTTTTAACAGGGACAAACTGGTTTGGCCGTGAATTGTTGTACGATACATTTCGGATCCACACTACTTGCAAAATGGTTATAGATAAATATAAAACTATGATATCCGCAAGTTTGGTTAAGTGACGGAACAGCTAAGACAAATATTATTTCTAAAACGTTAATTAAATTTGTTTTGGTTAAAATCTTATTTCAACAACTTACTATAAATTAGCTTTTCAAATGATATTTGAGAGTACGTATTGCCTGTATCTGAAGCTGTTATGTTGACAAAATAAGTACTTAAAAGATCAAGTCGACAAAATAAGTACTTATTTAAATATCTTCAATAACAATTTTACGAAAAATCATATGCCGATTTCGGCTACCAGACAGACCTCATGAGAAGTATTCGCCGATTGTGAAGCATATGACTTTTCATAACCTTGTTATTCATTTTGGAGATAATTAAATGCTTAGTTCATCATTTTGTTTTTATCCGTAACACAAGCTCGACGTTTCTCTATTGAATGATGCTAAATATATTATAAAATTTTGTTTTTCTTCTGATTCAATTTTTCTTAACTTATATTTTAATTACGAGTCATAAGGACTTTTCTTCCAAATTAAATGGTGTTAATTTGAGGAAAAATAACTAGATTCCGATGGGAGATTTTTCCTCTTCCCAACTAAGGAGTGGTTGATTAGCCTTACACTTTCCATTACAAGATGAAGTTCTTTCATCCGAGGCACACGACTTGTTTACATATGTAAGGTGAATTATTTACAGAATTATTAATTAAAACTGTTCTTTGTGAAATATTCAGTCGGCATAAATAAAAAGGCATGATGGTTGATCGCAGTTATCAAAGAATCCCATCAAAATGTATGTCCTCGATGGTCCGACGAGCTTGTTAAATTTAAAAATTTGTCCTTAGCACCCATATGGTCGGTATGGGCAATAATTACCAAGGATGCAAAAGGAAACTTGGATACCTCAATACGTTTAAAATATCTATTTCCCTTTTATTTTTGTGCGCATATTCGTTGCGGTCGATCTGAAGCATATATTACTTCTGAAAATCTCCATTTATTTATTAGTCCGATACCAACCTGTTTTCGTCTCCCTTTTTGTTTTCTCTATATATCGTCTCCAGATGTTTTTTTATTATTCTCGCTGTACCAATTGAAAGTCAGTGCACCTATTTTTTTCTCCTTTAGACACGTTACGTTTAACCAGAAAATCCACTTATAGCAAGGAATATTTTTATCGCGTTCACTACGAATAATTCGAAATTTAAAAAGGTGCGGAAAACAAGACTTATACAAAAAAGCTTGTGGAAAATATGGAGGAAAATTTTTTATGAACTCAAATAAGCAAAGAAATGTCTTTTTTTAAGGAAGCGGAATTAATAGGTGAAAATTTAGTGCAAATATATTCGTTTGAACTCTTTCGCGAAAAGCTGGGCAACGTTAAGATTCGTTCCTCTGGCAGCAATGCAGGGATATAGGCATAGACGGTTTGGTTGTAAGCAGGACGATGCCCTTTTCAGTGGTTCGGGGACTTGAACAAAGATCCGGTCGGTGGTGTGGCGTGCAGAGGCGCGTGCAATGTCTTTTCTGTTTTGTTAACTTTCTCGAGGATAAGATGACGTTTTTCATGCATTCATATTCTTTGGGTATTGATGTATCGAAAAAGAATATTTTGAAGGAGTCAATGATGCAATAGAATGGAATTTATCCCAAAAAACTGCGTAGTTAAAGCGATTTAAAAATTTAGGAATCGTACGATCTAAAAAGTGAAGCTAACGCCGAAAATCTTTATGGTAACGTATCGAAAGTATGTTATTGAGCTCAGGCAAGATGAAATCCGTAAATTTATGTGGTGATTTATTACATATCGATTACTACATGTATGTTAAGTTCGGTTGACCAATGTATTTAAATATTAGTATCCAGTATCATGGAGTCGCGACAGATTTTATATGGAAAAGTAAATGTGTACGTAAAACTAATTAGAGCAACCATTAACTCCAGAATCCGAATTATAACTAAAAATTACACTTAATATCGTAGATTGTCTCTTCCCTTATTAATTATTTATCATTTAGCTACAAAGGTTCTTACATTTCGATGTTATTAAAATTATAAAAACATTAACGCAATTTTCATCGTGCACAATGGAAAAGGGTGAGGATAAAAGAGTAGTAAAGAAGTTTATAACGAGTATGAGAAAGGTTTTTGGTTACTCTTTCGCCTCTGATTCTGACAATTCTGAACGAATCCTGACACCGTTCAAAAAATAAACATTTGTCGAAGAATTTTTATAAATAATGCACTGAGATTATACTTTGGCGATTTACGATCCTTGACATTTACGTATTTACCCGCTGAGAGACCCGAGGCAAATTTGCAAAATTATGAAATGGCACCCTTTTGCCATATGCCTTCCGGTTGGTTAATCAAAGAATTACGCGCCTCAATGATGGTAGGCGATCCTGACGATTGAACGTACTTTCCTAATATCTCACCCATTTTCGATTTTGACGTCATAACAATTTCCGGAATTCTAAAGGACTCGCGGACGAAATGCTGACTGTGATAATGCATTTTCCGTTGTTACACACACTCTTCCGATGACTGTCCTTGGTTTTAGCACAGAGTCATTGTTTTCGCTGTTGCACTGAGGATAAATACCGGTTGAATTCAGTAAAACAATCCTTGAGAAGAGTAAAAATGAGATTTTTCTGTCGAACGAATCCTTGGGAAGAATAAAAATCAAAGGAAGCTGCTTGATGGAAGAGGCTGATTAAACTGCCACTCTAGGGAGTGACTTCGTAATATGTTCCTTCGTCACGCTTCATTGATTCACTGGGCTGAAATCGCCCTTCCATTGTTCTACGTCTACATCTACATAATACACTGCAAATCACCAGGTTGGTGGGTGGCAGGGGGTGCATCGCACCAAAGCCTACCTGATCACCTCTCTCGCAGGAATTACTCCCCTGTTATGATCCCGTATGGTCCTTGGAAAAAAAAAACCCTGATATCGCTCTGTCCTACAGTAGATCTATCGTGCATCGCACCCGGGTTGCAACATATTAGGGGCGGTAATTTACGGGTGGTGGCAAGAATCTCTCTTAATGTTGTGTTTTACAAACATACAAACGTCCTTTACCATCCACTGTGTTTGTAAACTCGTGATAGGGTGCCTTCTAAAATAAAGTATTTTTACGTAATATATCGAGACGATTCGTATTCGAGAAAGTTTGCGCAGTGTGTTTTGCACAATTTATTTCTTAAATTAAATGCAACTTTTAATTTAAAAATCGAAAAAATCTGGGCCAGGGTGCTTTTATAATTCCGTAAGGGGCGGCATAAACTGCTTACACCCGAGCGGCAAATATGGCCGGCGCGGGCCTGTGCCCACGAATAAACTAGCCTTATATTCATTCTTTGAGAAATATGTAATATTATTTCAGACGTAAATTCAAGTAGCTGTATGAAATTTGATCAAAATCGTTATAGCCGTTTTTAAGGAAATCACATTGTTGTTAAATATGCCTAGAATAAACTAGCCTTATATTCATTTTTTGAGAAATATGAACTATGTAGTATTATTGAGGACGTAAACGCAAGTAACTGTACGAAGTTTGATGAAAATCATTAGAGCCGTTTTTGAGAAAATCAAATTGTTTTTGAAAATGCGTAGAATAAGCTTCCCTTAATTATTGAGCTATGTCAACCATTTCTTCATAGCTTCTATTCTGTATAATAAAATGCCTAAATACGAGATTTCATTCATTTTCGCTTTACCGTTTAGGCTCTAGAGCCGCGAACAGGCAGACCCACAGACAAACCACTTTTTCGGAATCAGGTACACCAAAACGTATATTTCCATCAAAATCTCGAGGTCGAATTTTTTCGCAATAACAGACTTTCTCAATATACTTCGTATATGAGAAAATAAAAGATAAAGAATTGGCGGGTGAAAGAGGAAAGGTGGGAAGAGTTTTTTAGAGAAAGGCTTGGCGAAAAACTTGGAGAGCGCTGAGTTCCGTAGGTCAAGGGTAAAAAGGGTGAAATAGGGCCAAGGAGAGGTCTAATTGTAAGAGAAGAGGAGTTTCACGCCTCCCTATTTGTCTAATAGAGTGAGATGCGCGCGCCTGTTGAGTCGTATTTGGATATCGAGTATAAACGTTTCGACACGGAAAAATGTATTTATTTAGGGGCTACTTCCTCATACTCGGTATGGATTACAAAACATCTTCTCTCGAAAAAAAAGGAATGCGGCATTGATTGTTGTCGATAGTGAGAGGATTTTTCAATGGTGACACATCAGGAAGGATGAGTATATTGGGCGGAAAGATAGGAGGACAAGATATGATGAGAATAGGCCTGATATTGCGGTGACCCGCAAGATAATATGCGCGGCCCGTGCGGTCTTTGTTTTTCGTCAGGCATTATAAAAATTTTAATGATATTTTTAATTTTTAAAAACAGCAAAGAAACTTTGCCGTCTTAAACCATTGCTCAAAGATAAGACTAAACAAACTAATGCCCTCAATTTTGTGCAAGTTTATTATTAACGCCATCGAAAACATTCAAAAATGAATACGTGCACATAAAAGCGAACAGTTACATATATTTTTTTTCATTTCCTTTCACTGTAACGCCTTATGAACAATCTCACTCAAATGTGAGTTAAAAGGCACGATTATAAAGCAAGATGCGAAAAAAAAAACTGTCCTTATAGGATTTTATGTTTTTACAAGTCGATTAAAATGTATTATCTGTCGTCGATTGTAGAACTCTGTGGACTCCCTTGGCGAACTACAAAGATATATGTTGATTATACGTTTTGAATAGCGATAAATTATGGCAGAAAATTTTAATATTTTTTTCGTCGTTTAAAAGCCTCCAATAGCCATGGCAGATCGACAAGTCAGCAAATTTCTCGTCCTAGATAGTCGGGGCCATGATAGTGCAGGGCCAAGGAAAGTGAGGCAATGAGCAGCATAAGGAAAAGGTCTCGGTGACGAATGAAAGATTGAGGCTGTAGGATAATGGCCTCGAGGCGATAATCACAAATGGGGAAAACAAAAAGAGATTGCCGTCATTGGTGACCCAGGATTACCTCACTTGTGTTCGTGCGTGTTTCGTGGGAGCAGAAGGAAAGTTACTATGTTTGCGAATTTCCGCGGAGGACCAACGAAACGACCGAAATAAAGGGTAAAATTGCGAAAATTCGAATAACTCGTATCGGTTGCAAAACGTAGAAGAAAAGAAGTTTGCTCCTCGTAAATGATTTGAGAATATAATCTCCTTTGTGAAGTGATCACTGATGTCCCGCAAAGGCCTCTCCCCGTCGAGGTAATTGTTATTGCATCCATTGTAAGGTCGAAAGTGTAAATCTCGACAATTTCGCAGATTCGTAATATTTTCGTTGACGGTTATAAAGGGATGATTGAAGGCAGCAGTCACGTAGATCGGGCATTGTTACGTATGAGGATGGTTTGAATTTTAGAGCTTCTTTACCACGATCTAGCCCTCACAAATCCATTCGGATTGCTTGCGCTGCAAAAGGTTGATATGAAAGGACATGAAAAATTATTTCGTATGCGAGGAGGTTGAAACGATTAGATAGTGGGGCGATGGCGGATATGGAGGAGTTGTGGAAGGGTCACAAAGAAAGTCGTTTGATATTATTTCCTACAGGGAAGTGGGAGGGGAAGATCTACGTAAGTATGGTAGAAAAGTGTGTTCTTTCCACTGGGGCGTGAAAGAGTTCGTTGGGTACTTAAAATAAACGAAATAGTGTTTTAAAAAAAGAAACCATTAGAAATAAAAAAACTGAAAATATATTAGTAGTTATCTTACGAATCTCCAATAGACTTAAAAAGGTTATGTTTTTAATAACTTGTTATGGTAATTGGACATAAAAGTACTTATTTTTAAATTTATTTTTACTCTTAAGTGCTTGTTTTTATTTTTTATTGTTTAGCCATAAGACTTGATCGTTAATTCTTTATTGGAGTAAGGTTTGTTAATTTATTCTGTATTGTAAATGACCTTAATTCCATGCGCGATTTTTTTTATATCAAGGCGAATTGATTTGGAAAACGCCTATTTTCGATGCATTTTTTCAGAACGTATGCATGTAGTATTCGCACCGGAACTCTCAATACCTTCCGAAGGTAGAAATCGCGATTCCAATAGCGATCTGATCCGTTCGACTCTCACTTAGCTCGTTAATTTAACATTTATATGAGTCAAGCCATTACGAATCTATAACATATTGACGCTTCTGACATAGGATATAGGAGGATACAAGTTATGAGGCACTTCCAGATCTTGTAGAGGCATGATATTTGGTGCGATTATTGATTTTTGCTCACAACTGAAGGAAAGAATCCGAAATTGTTAAAATTACAATATCTAGGGGCTATGTTTGCCCCATTATTGCCTCCAAAAAAAAGCAGTAAATTGGTGCAGAGACTTCCAGATGAACTAGTAGATGCTTGGCACGATTATAGGTTTTTTATCACAACCAATGGGAAAAATCTGCAATTGTTAGAAGTCCAATTTTTAGGGGTTGTTTTGACCCCATTATACAGAATAGGCTGAAATGCTTATAGCACCGTCTACTAGCATTATATATTAACAGTATACTATATCGAGGTTTTCCGCTGGGTGTTTGGCAAAAGGGTCGACCTCATTTCGATTCCGATCGACCCATTTCTTTCGCATTATTACCGAGAAAGTCCTTTCGCAAAAACGTGAGTTTTCAAACGGTAATGCATCTTGGACTTAAACTGGTACTTCAAATAAAAAACAAAATATCGTGGCCTCCGTTAATCCTTGTTGGAACAAAGAGATCGCCTAACTTTATCCGAAGATTGGTAAGTTGTTCATCGCGGCGTGAAATTCCTTAATGTAAAATATCCCACACTTCACTATCGGAGCACGATTTATTTATCACCTCTCCGAAGGTTGAAATGTCCCCAGCGCCGTCAATAATCACAGGGGAAATGTAAAGAAAGCGACTCATTTTCCCGAGACGCTCGCTAAGTAACTTAAATTTCAGGCAAAATGTCCACGTGCGTGCTTCCCAACTGATATGGAACTGCTTGTATTTGCAGATTGAGATTTTGCGAACCCTACCTAGTGGTCGCGTCATTCGGCAGCGCTTGGAAAGAGAAGTGGTTTGTCGCCTCTCATCTTATATATGATAACATGGTCCCTCCTGCCTCCTTATTTATTTTCCCTTTGCATCATCTCTCTCCGTGCTACTTATCTGCCTGAAACGAAAATGACTAACCGAGAGTCCCCTCTCGCTTTCTATCAACATACTCCAGAGAATCGTAGTGAGGAGATAATTTAAGTCTCAGTTGTCACATATAATTCCAGTTTTATCCCGGTGTTTTATTTTTCCCGAAGTTTTTCTTCATTTAGAAAGATTTTTATTAGCATTAGTATTTGGTAGTAGAATTATTAGTATATAAGGGATGAATAAAAAATTCTAGTGGAACAATGTACGGTCTATCAATGGAAAACAGTTTTTATTAGCTGCTTCTTACACGTATGCGCACACACACATGCATATACACACATTTAAATTTATATAGACATATTCGTAGACATATATACATGTATTTATAAACACAAACGAGAGAGGCGAGCCATCTGGTAGTATATGGCCTCGAGTGAGGCCAGGAGAGTAGCCCCTAGTCCGTGAGGAATAGGGAATTTTAATCTAGAGGAAGCAGGAGAGTTTATATTGAACTCAAGGGTAATCCCAAGGTTTAGTGAAGCGATAAATTTTGGTAGGCGTGGCTGAAGGGATGGACGTACTCGGAGAAAGAACAAAGTTATCGCAGGATGAAATAAAAGAAGACGAAAGGAAGAGATGAAAAAGTTGACATTATGAAGGGAAAGGAAGGGTAAATAAAACGATGAAACCGACGAACTTTTCGCGAAATTAGTATACACAGATGTGAACGTCCTAGAGATGAAAAGGGGTTGGGAGGTGACACTAAACGTTTTCGGAAGAAGATGGCCAAAAGAACATTCGGGAGTGGCCTGCTTGCATAATTAATTTCGACCTTCGGCGTTCTTCGCCAATATCTGTCGAGAATTTGTTGAGGCGGTTGGACCCTTAGGAAAATGCATATATGTCGTTTCTGGCGTTTTTTAAAACTTTTATATTAACTCGACTACTATATTTATATGAAATAAAGGAATGTTTTCATCCTTCAAATGATTTTGCTTTAAAAATGGCCATATACCACTCAGAAAAACATTTATCAGCTATGGGATTTGGTCCGCCGCCTTACCCACTGCGTCAGCTTGCCTCATAAAAAAAAGAAGAGACTTAGCTATTTAATTTAGTAAAACGGAAATTTTGGTTTCAGGTTTTTTTCATATGTTTTAAAGGATGGTGTAGGTGAGCTGCCAACTCTAGATTTGCACTATTCTTCCGACAAAAAATTTAAAAAATTTATTTAATATATAAAAGTTAATTATGAAAAATGTGTTATTTGAAAACCATTACTTCTTTTCTGCTAGGATGAGCTAAGTTATAGTTTTGCAAGCCCTCATATCCGGCGGTGCATTTCCCGAGCGTGTAATACATATATATATATCTAGAAAATACCCGGATATGGCCGCAAATCGCAGTTAACGGCGAATTTCCCGTTGGAACTCTTTTAGCATGAGATTTTTAAAAAATTATATTTTCGCTACTCGGACTTGCTTTGACGCGTAAAAGAGTTCCATCAGTTCCGCGTGAAGAGTGCAGTATATTTTCTCACAAACATGTGAGCGTCGTTTGTTTTCTCTTCGTGGCTTAGATACGCAGGCGCACAGCATCTCCACCGTTCTCGTTTAACACATTTCCCGTCAAGAAGTGCGGGAAATAAATTTCTTTTTAATTCTCGCGATCGAGCGAATGACCTTTCGATGGAAACGGATTTTAATATATTTATGGGATAGTTATTCCACGGCGATATATTTTTATATATTTCTAAACTCTGGTTCATTGTCGCTCAAGAATTTAGGACTGTGCAGAGCATCGATGATTAAGACAGTGTTTTAATAAAGGGACCGTACAATATCGCCGAATGATTTTATTTAGACATTCGTTTCGCGAAACATAGATTAGCGAAATTTAAAAAAAATATGAGCGCGTTCATCAAAATGGATTTCGACGCGGATCGGACAAAGTCGTGTAGTGATCTGTCGCAGGTTCGCAATCCGCTCTTTGGAAATACTGATCTGTTTACTTTCCTTCCAAATCCACCGACCTGTTTTCGAAATGTGACGCAACGCAACGTCCATTAGACGGAACCGTTGATGAAAAAAAACACGTTGATCGGAATGAGAGAGAGAGAGGAAAATAGAGAGGGAGAGAGAGATAGTGGTGGAGTGAGAGAGTGAGGTAAATATGTGAGAGACACGTCCAAAAACAAGATCGTGAGCGGATCTAGGAAGATAGGTTGCCCCCGGTCTCTTAGACGTCCTTCAAAGTTCACCTCGGCCTCTGCCCCACTTCCCTAACCTTTCGAGGCGAAATTTCCGCTCCTCCAAACCACAAAACTTCCGGCTTTCTGGGCGGAACCTTCACTTTAATTCCTGTCTTGATCGCCTTCATTTCCTGATTTTGATGAGAGTGTATCTAAAAAAAAATGAATACGTAAGATAAGCCAAGTTCCTCCGGCTTCCCCTGGAAGTAAGGGGGAGGGGGGAGCCAGTAGAATGCGTGATGAAAATATAAAAAAACACAACTATCAAAATATCGTAAAATAAGCTTAAATGAAACAACAACAAATATATTGTTTTAGTTGGACTGTTTATGTAGAGTGTGAGTGACCGGAGAAAGTCGCATCACCTCAAGTCCACACTGTGTTTTGCCCCCGCCCTTGGAAAATGTTGGTGGATGCCCACGCCTGATGGATGTCGGTTTTCTACTACAGAGTTTCTCAAGCAATTGAACACGTACCCCAGGGAGTACGTGAGGTAAAAACGGGGGGGTACTTCAATCCCTATTTGAAAATAATGCCTTATAATGTCACAGCTGCTTGAAAAACGATATTCTGTAAAAAAGAAATTCCGGATCATAGCGTATGCTTGTTTACTTTAATATAGAGAAATCTGTTTTCTGTATCTGCAAATATAAAATTAAAATAGGCGTGTATATTAATTGGGATACTTATTCAAAATATTCAGAAGCAAGGAGCACTTGGCAAGAAGATGCTGAGAAACTCTGCTCCACAACGTTCAAGTCCAATGGTCACCGTTTCTGTCCGGTCGCGTGGTTATCAGAATTCGCTTTTTTGTATGCGATTTATAATGCACGAGCTACGCCAGAAGTGCCATCTTCGAAATGACCCCTCCATCTTGACAGAAAATTTTGGTGGCATCGAAGAAATGGAGAGGGAATCCTAATTTTTCAATCGTGAATCGTCTCAGCGTGGAGCTTCGACAAAGTGAAAGTTGGATACAGAAGGGAGAAATGCTCCAGCGGCGGCGTAACCTTGGCATTTAAAAATTATCTTAGATGTCGCTCTTGCTTCGTAACACTTAAATTGTATTTGTGATCTATTTTGGGATGAGTTATTATTTTATTTATCATCTCCACGCATGAATATTTATGTAGTCTATTACGACAAATGTACATTTATATCAACGTGTTAAAGGGATGGATCCAAATCCCTCGACTTCATCCGTATAGATAACAAAGAATGAATTACGCCATACTTGAAAATGTATAATAACTCGTCTTTCGCTTAATTTTTCCTTAAAATAAAGGCACGAAACTAGTTCTCGCGTGGTGGTTGTTTTTACCTCGTCGGAAATTTAAGGGAAAGAAAACATATCTTAAACTAACACTTATCGGCTAAGTTGATTAATCGTTATTTTTTTATTTTTCCAGGCTCCAAAATGGCGGCGATCGCAGGTCAGGTTGTCGACAAATACTTCGAGTTCATGCAGTCAAAGAGTGGTAAGCGCCTTCCCTTGTTATTGTACATTTATTTTTTTAAGGGCACTTTTACATTTTTCAACGGATATTTTAAAAAATTTGGCCACATAGTAATAATAATGTCAATATATTGTATACAAAATTGAACATCTGTGGCTAAAATATTTTCAGAATTATTACAGATTTAGCGTACGCCGTAAAGGATAAAGGCAAAACGTTCTATATTGAGGGCTCAATAAGTCAACGCATGGACTTTCAAGTAATTTAAGTTTATAATTTTTAATAAATATTTTGGGTGCTATGATTTTTAAAAATTTCTGGGATTTCATGTCTTCTTAGTATCAAAATTAAAAATATTACAATTAATGTACACACAGCAAATACTAAATTTTGTCAATTTTACTATATATACAGGGTGTCCCAAAATTCGCGTCTACGGACGTAACCATGCGGAATTTTAAGTCGAAAATATTCTTTGTAAAAATTTCGGAAGATGCATAGTTTCCTCAGAAAACGTGTTTAAAGTTGGCAATATGTGGCAACACTGTACTGGGAAAGGGTTGTTTACGATAATGACTCAAGGGTTTAAAACAGGGACCCGATCCTCCCAAATTTTTTGCTGACCAGTGGTCCCGGACCACGGTCCTCTCAAATTTTTCGCGGGTCAGTGGTCCCGGACCATGGTCCTCAAAAATTTTTCGTGGACCAGTGGTCCCGGACCAAGGTTTTCGTTATATATGTGTATGTGTATATACATACATAGTATACATACACATAATAATAGTGGAGATCACAGATAAAAATAATAAAAAGATAAAAACGTGACACAAATTTAATAAAATGATACGTTTCCGTGGCATGATTTGATTCTTGTTTTTCCGTACTTGTTCTTTCCTCCCTTCACCCCACTGCCAGCTGCGTCGAGGTGAGGACAAAAGAATTGGATTGTATTAGGATATTAAAGCTTTTAATTCCCCCATCTTAATATTGTTCATTAAACTCTTCAACTACATTGTAATACTCTACCACACCTATTCCCCGCCATGGACTCTGTCTCACTCCCCCCCACGCCCCAGCCATTTTCTCCCCTCTCTTACTATGACACTTAATTTCTTTTCTTTTTCTTTTTTTCATTACTAATTTCTTTATTGACTGAAGAAGGGGGCCATGCAAAGGAAACGTTTCGTTTTGTTAAATTTCTGAGCCACTGTTTTATCTTTTTATCATTTTTATCTATCTCCACTGTGTATTATGTGTGTGTACCAGTTGGTGATATGCAAGATTTCTACAGCTACATAGACATACAGATATACTGACTAAATAAAATAAGAAAATAATAAATATCTTTTATTATTATTATGAAAGCATTTCTGTTAATTTAAGCTTTACGAGCAAAAATTGCATTTGTTCTTAACATCATAATATCATTGACTTTTTCTTTTGATAAATTGGAGCGTAATGGATTCAGTATGAACTTGAGGCCAGAAAAGAGCCTTTCTATTGATACCTGAGTAGGGGGAACCCCCAGCACTGCTACGGCGAGATCGTGCAATTTTTTATGCCCAAACTTCTTACAATTAGACATCCAGTATTTTAACACATTGGTGTCAGCAGAGTAATGTTTATCTGGAACGTAGTAAGAAATTTCTCTTTTCATTTTATCAACGGAATTTGTTAATTAATCTTCCCTCATGGTATGATGATCATGGTTTACGTGTAGAACCGGCATTTCAACACAGTAGAACTGTCACATTCTAGCAATCACTTGTTTTGTATTGGTCCTTTCTATACTTTTTTGTGGACCAGTAGTCCCGGACCAAGGTCTGCTCAAAATTTTCGCGAACCAATAGTCCCGGACCATGGTTCCCAAAATTTTTTTCGCTGACCAGTGGTCCGTGGATCCTGATCCGAAGCTAAAAACCGCGGACCAGACGCGGACCATGGTCCGGACCAAGGATCGGATCGGGTACCTGGTTTAAAATGACGACACTAATATGTCAATCATTATTAGCTTGCAATCTTTAAATTCCTTAACTTGCTTTTATTTATTTTTGTTTTGTTTTTATTTCTTTTTCTTGATCAGTGATATGTGGCAACAAACATCCATGTAACTAAAAGATTGGAAACAGAAGAAATAAAAACAAAACAGAAATAAATAAAAGCAAGTTAAGGAATTTAAAGATTGCAAGTTAATAATGATTAACATATTAGTATCGTCATTTTAAACCCTAGAGTCATTATCGTAAACGACGCTTTCCCAGTACAGTGTTGCCACATATTGCCAACTTTAAACACGTTCTCTGAGGAAACTATGCGTCTTCCGAAATTTTCACAAAGAACATTTTCGACTTAAAATTTTGCATGGATTCGCATGGTTATGTCCGTAGACGCGAATTCTGGAGCACCCTGTATATGTTTGTATGTATGCATGTATACACACACACACATACTCACCAAGTTTGAAGATTCAAATTTTGAGAAAATGGTGTAAATAATTGTAATTACATCACTTTGACCCCAAAACAACCCTGCAACATACGTTGACCCCTCACTTTCCGTATAGACCTCTTTTGTGGCTGTTTTCTGCCTTTTTTGTCTCAATACAAAGTAAATTATTATTGATAAACCAAAAAAGATTCTTAATGAAATTTCACGCCAGATTCCCCTTTTAAAAAATCAAAGTCAAATTTCCCACTATATCTTACGAGACAAATCGTGTCGTTCTCTCTCTCTCTCTTTGACGGAACGGGTGAAACTACGAAAAATTGTCGCCCAAGTGACGTCTCTCTGAGAACAAACGCGCTTCGCGTTTAATTAAGTACTGCGCGGAGAAATCACGCATGCGCGCGTCTCTTACCTTTAGTGACCCATTTGCCCGACATATCGTGAGCTCGTCATCACGATAGCTTAAATTGAATGGCACGTTATTTTGTTTCGAATGGCATCCTTAGAGAATCGAAAATTTCGCCATTTTTTTCCGCCCTCCCTGCGGGCCGCATGCGGTCCTTGAGGTGCATTAATGCCTTCCGAATGCTAATTTTTTCTTAACTAAATTGTTGGAGATATTACATATATAATTCGTTTTTGTAAAAAGGGGAGCAGATTTTTTGTAATTATTGAGTTACAATAGAACGCGTTTTATAAACTATTGTATTTAATGGGAAAACAGACGTCCAGTTTCCTAGATGAAGTGTATTTTCCCAACTCTGGTCCTCTTTATACAATCATAATCATTATGCGGCCCTTCTATAACGTCCATCGCTTTGATGTGTCGCTGACGCCTCTTCAGGTTTCACATGACTGGTTTACATAAACGAATTTTTTTATGTTCCAAGGAGGGAAAAAATTAACGGACCCTTCGAGTGAAAATGCGCAATGCGAAAACCTTGAATTGCATCTTCTCGGGATTCGCCGGATCGCTCGGTTGTTTTTCCACTCCAACCCGTCCAACCGGTAAAGAATATTCGTCGCTTCGAGACGCAATCGGTTTGGAACCGATCCAAAGAATGTATTTTTTCGGGGAGCGTTTGAACTTTTACGCGATTCCTGTCCATTCACGATGAAACGCATAAAGTGAATCGGTGATTTCCCTCCTTCCTTCACTTGGGCGCGTGCATCCATTCGGTACATATACAGTGGAACTTCTATAAGTCGAACCTCAAGGGAAAAAAAATATTCGACTTATAGAAAACTAGAGCTATAGAAGAAAAATAACATGAAAAAGATGTTGTCTTGTAATATGAATTAACTTCGAGTTATGAAAAGTTTCTAGTTATAGACGCTCGTCTCATTGAATTTCAACTGTATGTGACTGTGACACTTCCCTTTTATGATCCGAGCGAGAAGAAATTCCGCGGGAACTGAAGGAAAACAAATTCCAAGGGTAACATGTTCTTAGAGCATTCATTTTTTTTCTATCCGTGATATTGGCGATGTTTTTCACATCCTCGTCGTGGAGCCGGTAAAAATTGCGTTCTCTGTTTCATTACGGGAGTGACATGTTGGATCTGAGAGATAGAGAGATGTGTGTCGCAGGCAGGTGCGCGAATAGTCTCCCACTTCCCCTCGTATTGATTTCATCGGATGAATTAGTGAACGATGGATTTCGCGAGTCGACATTAACGAGTCTCTTCATGTATCTTTATTATGATCGACGCTGAAGAGCTAATGAGTGTATCCGCTCCCGTCGCGGTGAAACTTTCACTATTAACAAACTGACGGAAAATCATGCGCTTTTTACTTTCTCATACGAAGTATCGAGAAAGTATTGTTTTCGCGAAAAAATTCGACCTCGAGATTTTTACGGAAATACACGTTTTAGGTGTCGCTTAATCCGAAAAAGTGGTTTTCGCAATTCCGTCTGTCTGTCTGTTACTAGCTCTGGAGGCTAGACGGTAGAACGAAAATTAATGAAATCTCGTACTTTTTTATCATACTGAGCACAGTATACATAGAAATGGTTGACATTGGTCAATAATTAAGAGTAGTTTATTCTACGCATTTTTAACAACAATCCGATT
This sequence comes from Uropetala carovei, assembly GCA_036926305.1. Lineage (NCBI taxonomy): Eukaryota > Metazoa > Arthropoda > Insecta > Odonata > Petaluridae > Uropetala > Uropetala carovei. Next base: position 40,411 of record JAXCHB010000321.1, on the reverse strand, counting down.
TTCTCAAAAACGGCTCTAACGATTTTGATCAAATTTCGTACAGTTACTTGAGTTTACGTCTTCAATAATACTACGTATTTCATTTTTCTCAATGAATGAATATAAGGCTAGTTTATTCTTGGGCAACTTTGACAAAAACTGGATTTTCTAAAAACAGGCTAATACGATTTTCATTTTCTAAAGATAACTAAACGACGCATTAGTATATGAGAAAGTTTGTACAATGTATGTTGCACCGATTTTTTACTTTCGCGTCCTCTTAAATTTGAGCAATCATCTCGAAAAGTTTTACGAGAAGAGTCATGCGTTGTGTTTTTTTAACGTCTGGGCGATTGTATCTTTCTGAGGCAGGAATTCTGCGCTAAAAATTATAAGAAAAATATTTAAAAGTTGGTAGCCGTGTTTTGGATTAAATTTATGCGATGATGCTTATAACTGCCATCGCTTTTCTTTCGTTCTGAAAATTTATTGGCACTTTCGGTCTCGCATTCTAATAAAACATAGATACTCGTCTGAGGGCTGTCAAGTGAACATGTTCCTTGCATAGCGTGAAAGATATGCGATGCTTTTCTTCCCTACGTCAAATTGCGTTCATTGAAAATGTTGGCAAATTTCAAATATGGTTCTGATATTATAGAAAAAATTACAATGATGAATTCATTACAAAATGGAGACAGATTTATCACAGGTGACGGTGGTGAACTTTCTGGAGGATGATTTTTACGACATAATACTTTGGTAACGTTTAATTTATGTCTTTAACTTTAGTAGAGGTTGTCATCGCTGAAACATTTTTAAATTTTTCGTCGATTTTTACCAAAATTGTGAAATTATGAGAGAAAGGAGTTCAATCGAAATTTTTGCTCTAATAAAACTTGCTAAAAAGGTAAAAATTTGGATAACCAGTGAAAAATCAAATTACACTATGATAGATAGGAAAACATTTCTTCTAGCAATATGCAAAGATGCATTCATTAGGCCACCAGTGGAAATATTAATATATCCAGGAAATACAGGGGAAATTTTTAAATATCTAATTGGACGAATGACGACTGTTACTCCAATCTTGGAATTATGACGCGCCATTATTGCACGATGCCGAACGGAATTAAGAGTTTTACAGATGAATTACGAAAAGGTAATTTACCTGGGAAATCCATAGGAAGATCGAAGGTTATAGATTAAAATAATGTGATGAAATGAGGAAAAGTAATGAATGAAATAAGCACATCTTCCCAGATGGAAATTCCCCATGTTCATGCCTGAACTCCGTTTTGATTATATCGACGTGGATCAGATGCGACTGGCAGAAACGGCGTGAATTTACATTTACGATAGAGAGATGATCATGGTGTTTTTTAGGCCTAAAGATATGCAATGATAAATGAAGGCGCGGCGAAAAACAACACCTTTTGTGCTCCATAAATGGATTATGGTCATTCAAAATGCTTACAAACCTCAATTTGAAACGTAATAACATGTTTGACAGAGCAAGCAAAGTACAATCTGGTTAGCTGTCACAGCAGAGAATTTTTACGAGCCAAAATTTAAATTTTAAAGTTCAGGAGAGAGAGAGAGAGAGTAGAACCGACAGTTGGAATATTTATTGAAAACTATATTTTTTCGCGTTTGGAATGAGCAATTTGCATTTCTTTCTTTAAAGAATGCAGCCAATTCGAATAAAGTAGGATCGAAATTGAAAATTTTCCAATTTGATAACGATATATTGGCGGATACAATCATAAAAATTAAAACGCATTTATTTTCTTAACTCTCTTTTTAGATTTATCATTTAAGAAAAAAGCGGCGGATTTATACAATAAGTGTATATTCAAAAAATAAAATGACAATGACATTTTGTATAAACAACGACATAGATTGCCCCACGCTGTAAATAAACCCTCGTTTTTTTCCCTTCACGTATGTTATCCTAGTAACGACTTGTGACGTTATGCATTAGATATGACGCGAAATACTCCGTTAGAAGTGACCAGTTGGCAGATCGTAAATATGTAATAGCTGCGCAATATTTTTCACATCTATAGACGAAGTGCATTTCTCCTCGACAGGTGATTTGTTACTCTACAGGTATTCTTTTCCCAATGAATGCATCCCTAACTCACTTGTCAGTGAGTCTGTTAAAAAATATGACGCATCACCGTAATTCGCACCTCTCGTAAAATGCGGACCTTGAAGAGCAAGACATTTGGCTGGCTTCCTCCGCTCTAATATAAGGGGTAAAACAAGGAAACGCCAATAAATATCAGCGGATGGATACGCCCATCGGACAATGAGCGTCTAGTCCGAGGTCGATTCCATATTCTGCGACGTTTGAGTGAACATTCTATGTAGTCGACGTAGAATGTCGTTTCGCGATATCATTTGGCTATATCCTAGAACGGTGATAAAGCTAAAACCATAGCATTTTCAGCGTAGAAATAGAACTTTTCTGGAGTAAGAAGTGGTAGTGAATCAATAAAAACAGAAATCATGCCTGAAAAACCAAGTGTGACCATATTTGTTTTTTCCTATAGCGGGCTACAGTAGCAACTAAATAGACCATGGATCACCAATATTAAAGGTGCGGGCCACATACAACCTTTCAAATGAGCGTGTGAGATAGTAGATATTTTTATTCTGTAATTTCAAACGCTTACATTAAAAGTTTATTGCATCCACGTACTCAAAAAATCTTATACAGCTTAGCTTTCATGAACGATATGTAATGACACTTCTTACTTTCCACTTTGCTTGTCTTAGAAGTTGAGATAAGGCGAGACAGATGATTGGAACCTCTGGAATTGACAATAGATCTTTAATCCGATGTGGGATTCCATCACGAAAGCATCGTCGAATAGCTTCCTAATAGCGTGCAAAATAATTATGGTTGTTCGTGAAATACCTTACCCTGCATTTTTAAGTACACCTTTTTACTCCCCCTCACTATGACGCTTTTTTCAGATTTGGCGGATGTAGGTCGTTATTTATTTTCGACAAGAACTGTACTATTAAATTTGTTTGTGTAAAAATAAAGAACTTTATAGCGAAAAAATAACAGTTATGAATATTTTGTACTTTTATGCAGATAAATTTATAGGGGCTTCTAATAAGTATTGTCTAGCAATATTGGTTTTCGATTAAGTGGATAGCGGATGTTTTATTCGTTAGTTCTATATTTCGAAGAATTATCCTACCCAAGTAAATGGTTGTTTCGTTTGACTATCGCTCCATTCTGACCTCCTCAGTTTTATTGGAACGATTATGTAAATCGCCCGTGTTTTACATTTTCCTACATAACAAAATTGAAATATATTTTGCTGCAGTGCGCTATTGACGTTTCATTTCCTAATTATGCATATAAATTTTATTAGTGTGTTTAAGTTCAAGGTGTAAATTCCAAGTTGAACTCTATAATCTTTAAAAAGAGATTTATATATCCGTATTAATAGATGCATATCCTTTGAACATTGCTGGAAACCACGTTCTACGCAATATTAATGCACGTGGATTCTTTTTGCTCTCCAATCGCGGTTCGGACTATTGCGTTTCAAGCTATGTTGTGTTTGCAGGGATGTTTATAACGTACGAGAAATATTGACGCTCATACAAGAGGACGTTTAAATATCGATTTCCGCGCTGGAATTTATAGTTTTCGCAATATTAGAGGTGACTTAATTTTCAATTACTTGATATCCCTCTTATTTTCTGTGTTTCTATTTAAACGACAGCCTTCTCTATTAGTTCCAACAAATTTTCATAAAAAAATATTGACTCCCATTACAATTTTTTTGCTGTCTCTCTATTTAGTTCTATTATCCGAACTCCTTAATCAATTTATTGAGATTGCTTCCACCTAAAGCAAGGATGGGGAACCTTTTCTCCATGGCGGGCCGCATAAGTGGCGACGAATCCTTCGGGGAGCCGCATTGGAAGTTACCAATGCTTTGGCGGGCCTAATAAGAGTTTTAATTGAAGTTACTGAGAGATTACAAGGTATCATAAAGTGGAAATAAATTCTAAATTAGAGTATTTAGGATTAACATTTCAGTATTAAATACTTTATCATCATTATTTGAATTAAATAATATGCGTTTATGTGTTAAATTTTATAGATTTCTTTTTAATCACTGCTTCGCGGTCATACGAAACGCTCTCGGGGGCCGCATGAGGCCTATAGGATACGTGTCAAATACCTCAGTCTATTATATCCGAGGCGGGTTCTGAACCTGCGACCCTTTAATTGGAAGATAGACTTGCTCAACACAGCAGCCGGCTGGCCAAAATTTAACTCTATTCCGCAGTAATTTTCTTAACCTACAAAAATGTAGCCTCATGGTAATAAACACATTACCTTGAGACGAAGGAGAGGCGCTCTTTGTGCTTTGTAGGACAATTGCTTATAAGGCTGGTTAAATTTGAAGAGACTTTCTAACACAGCAGGCTCGACTACGAATATATTTTGCTTGGGACAGTTTATGTAGTGAGGATTATTTCTGTCCTATTTTCTTTATGCTTAAGGATTCGCGAAAGAGAATCGTTTGTTTGGTCGTTGGGTAAGAAAGTTGAGCAAGAACAAATGTGCGAGGTAAAGATAGAGAGACGCAAAAATTGAATCGTGCGTAAGTGAAATAAGTATTGGAAGGAATCGTGCCAGGAAGGAATGGATGAAACGTCTAATAAATTTACTTTTTTTTTTTGGAAGAACGCATGGAGTTGGCGTAATAGGGATTCCTAGAAATATATCGGTGGAGAAAATGAATATCGCGCGAGAGTGAAATCGATTATATTTTTCCTCCTTTCCTAGCGAGTTGATAAAATCCTTCTCATCTTTTCTTCTCCCGTCGAATGCAATCTCTCCGTTTGAGTCTAATTATGATCGGAGAGAAAATTTCGTTCCTTTGTAAGTGGGCACATAAGAGCTTTCCTTCCTATTAATAATTGTTCTTATTAAAATAAACGCGAGGATTTCGGTAAATGATCGCAATTAGTTTTAATAAATTAAATATTGATTATGCATTGAAAAACATTTATTTTGCTAAAAACTCCAAAAGAATGATCAGGGGGATTGGTGGGATGAGAGAACTTGCTTCGAGTGCAGAATTGTAAGAAGTGTCACAAGCTTTGACTATAATTTTTTTTATAACAACTAAGAAAAATTTTAAAAAAGTATCTAGTAACTGTTGCTTGACTCTTTATTAGAAGATAAACTCATTTAATGCTAAAATTCAAGGGGTCATAAGGTTAGTTGGAGATGGTGGTATAATTATGAATATTTACACCAGATCTAGAAATGCATAGTTCCTGCAATGTTATTAGTTTATTATTGGATATAATATAAACAATTTTAAGGTATTATTACTTTTTGAGAGGTTCATAAGTTTCAGTATCTAGAATTTGAAGGTTTATTTCCTTAAATCTGCCTACAGATCCTCGCACGAGTGAATGGTTCCTCATGAGTGGTCCAGGGCCTTTAATCTTCATTCTGGCTGGGTACCTCTATTTCTGCAACAAAGTTGGACCACAGTGGATGGAGAAACGTCAGCCTTATGACATGAAACCTCTACTTATCTTATACAATCTCTTGCAGGTCTTGTTCAGCGTTTGGTTGGTTTGGGAGGTAAATATCAGTAAATTATAGAAGTAACAAAATGACAACATATATTTCCCAATCATTATAACTATTAATTGAATAAATTCAAATTAACTTCAGGTAGATTTTCTAAATAATAACATAATTCTGTTTTCACAAAGATAATAATTTTATCAATAAATAGCCTATGAAAATTTCAATGAAATTAAATGAAAGTTATATAAAGAAAGAACTTCCTAACTTTTTAATGATAAGACCATTTTATGAAATTATTCATAATACATATAAGGGTATTGAGGGACATAAACTGAAATTATGTTTTCTTAAATATAATGCTAGTAGGATATAGTAAAATAAATTTCATTGTGTATATGTACCTTTTCTTTCAGGGCTTACAAGGTGGATGGTTACATCATTACAACCTTAAATGCCAGCCTGTCGATTACTCTAATGACCCAGTGGCTGTTAGGGTCAGTACTCAAAAAAAAAATTTCTTAAACTATTTTATTTCTAATATGCAACTTGATGACGGATATTTTGGAAGCAATCAATGAATTTAATGTTCTAAATGAGGGATTCTTAACATGTGGCCCATGGACTGCTAGTGGTCTGCAGATATGCTGCATATGGCCCACAGTAGTGATCAAGAAAACAAAATAAAAAAACTAGAGGCAATTGTGCTGGCAAGATAGTACTTGTGTTCTAGAAGGCAATTATATTGGCCCATGCTTATTATTATGGTGGGTCCTCTGTGATTGAAAAAAGTTGAGATCCCCTGCTTGATACAAATATGAAATTGATTTATGCAGAAAAACTTGAATGTAGATATATTATTATAAATTCACCACTTAGAGCATTAGAACGTGAAACTATTTAGTGAAATCTAGCTCTTGTTTGTTGAGAGCTTCCCTTAAAAATTAAGATCAGCTATTAATTTAGGAGAAATAAATTATCATATTTCCCAGCTGATAGGACTCATATAAATTTTAAGATTTCAGAAAAAAATGCGTTGCATCAAGTTACAGTTATGTAATTTAAGGGAAGAAAAACAGCCATGTAACACTAAAATTGCCAAGTGTAATGGATTTTATTTATCATAGAACCATACATAGCTTCCTGTTATTTCTAGATTCTAGTAAAAAAATCCATTTGAATCACTTGCATCAATGAATACATTTTAAATTGTTTAACATTCCGAGTTCAAGCATCACTGTCTCTGCTACTGTTGGCGGCAATTTTTTTATTGTTCTAACTCTGACTTTATGGTCATTAAGATAGGACAGTTTTTGATGGTCATTTTTCAGGAAAAGAGTGAATCTTATAGCTGGGAAATAAGGTAGTATTTTTAAAAATTAAAGAATCTTTAGGAAGAACATCCTCTTTATTCTACCACATAGAGTAATGACATTGGTAAAAGAAAATCATATTTATTGTTTATAGTTTTAATCACGTAACAATTTAAATAGTGTTATAGTTTATCTTAAAATTATAGATGCAAAATTCATGAATTAATACAATTTGAGTAACATATATTGTACTTCAAGGTACAAATTATTTTATTTTATGCATTTTCAATGTTTTGATGTTGCTTTTTTTACTTTTCAATAATTTGCTAAAATTAAAAAAATAAAATGTACAAAGATGCTAGAAACAGCTTTATTTTGAAGATACATATATGCAGGGCTGTAGTGACCACTTTTGGCACCCTGGGCAGAGGATTTTTGGTGCCCCAAATTGATCTAATAAAATGATAAATGCATATTTTTAAAGAGGTATTTATCTTAAATAAACAATCATTTCTTTTAAGAGTTATGTTTCAGGCTTTACTTGCGGCAAACATTGATTATATCATTGAAATCTATATTTTTAACAGTTTATTCAATAGAAAAGATGGCTAGACCGAAAAGTCTTTCTTAGTTCATTGATGAGCGTATGTAATTTTTGATCAATTTCAATTTACTAAAGGAACGCTCTCCAGCTGAAATTGATGTGACGAATGTCAAAAAAATTTTCCACATTAGGCATTAATTCCAATATTTCTTTCTGCGTAATTTTTACACTTTTTTCGAAGGCTGGCGGTGTTTCAAACTGCAAACTTCTTTGATTAACTCGTGTTCGTCCACATTGTTTTTATTACCTACTAGCAGCACTTTCACAGAAATTTATCATTTTATCTTCGGTCATATTAACTAAAGCACAACTTAAAATTTTCTGTTGTTTCAGTTATTGAGGGTGCTTCAGTTTCCATCATGTCATGAAATTTCCTATTACTTTTTCATTGCAAAATTTCACTGCCTCTTCCATATACTCTTCCAGTCTTGACATTGAACTTTTTATGTCTAGTACCAAATCTCAGATCATGTCAGTGGCTCTATGCACAGTTACATCGGAACCCTGAAGAGATTTAGTGAGGTGGTTGATCTTCTGGAGACAATCGTCCCAAAATAACAAAATATAAATATCTGTTTTAGCAAACTTTAATTTTATTACCACCATATAAACTTCCTTCAATTGTAACCCCATCGAATTCACAGAATTTTCTCTTGATAACCATCGTGTTGTGCCATGTTTTTCCAACTTCACCTTTAGGACCTCTATTAGTACAACCCATCTCGATGTGGAACCAGGGAAATAAAGAAACAGTTTCTATACCTTTGCAAAAAATTCCCTAATTTGACGGTTAGTTTTTTCATTGGAATGATGATAAGCTAAATTAAGCGAATGCTCTGTACGTGGTAGGAAACGCGCAAGAGGGTTATGTTTGCAACCGTTTAATTTACCGGTCATATTAGGAGCATTTTTATACGATTAATCTCATATGTTTTGTAAATGTAGTCCATCCTGTTCCAACTTTTGGATTATTTCTGACGTGATTTCGTCTCTCTTTTTCGATTTGACAGCAATAAAATCAATAAAGGCCTCCTCAATAATTACTTTTTTATCGACAACTTGGGCAAAAATTCTGCTCGACTAATGCAATGAGATAGGGTGCACACATTTTTGGGGACGAGGGGTTATATAAAAGAAATTACATTCAGAGTGTAAAGAGTAGAGGCAGCTGAAAAGCCACCAATTATGTTTGCACACCTTAACCTATGACTTGGTACAGTCGTGGCCCTTAAGCTGAACCTCAGGTTGGCCGTTATAAGTTTCGAAGAGATCGAAAAAACAAAACTGTAACCACATTTTATCAAGTGTATAATAAGAATTCTATTTGGCACCCCCTTACGAAACTGCACCCTGGGCATGTGCCCTGGTTGCCATACCCTCACTATGGCTCTGCATATATGTATTATCTTTTGGAAGCATATAAAAATCTACTTATTTTTTAAAGAATCTTGTATGATAATTATTATTTTCCAAGGATGTAAATTTGTTATTTTTTTACTTTACAGATGGCAAATGCATGCTGGTGGTACTTTTTCTGCAAACTGGTAGAGCTATTGGATACGGTAAGTCATCAGTCTGTGCATACCAAGCTGGCACTATTGATGCATCCACAACTTGAGCTTGTGCATCCTCCCAAAAATCCGATGAAAAGTTTTTATAAATTACAGGCGACTCCCGAGATTCGGCTGGGATGCATTCCTGAAAACATGGTCGAATCTCAAACAGTCGAATGTCGAACGCCATTTTTCTATGGACTTGCATGTTATAATCGGGGGATACGTTCCCGCATCTCGAGAAAAAATTATTAAGTCTCCCCTCACATTATATAAAGATAAAATAACATTACTAATGTGTTAATACAACAATATTAAATTATGAATAAATTAAATAAAAAATATTTTAAATGTATAACTTACTTTTTGCACTAAAAAGGAAAAAAATAAATTTTTGTTTGTATGATTATTTTATGTAATTTAAAAATCCAAATCAAATCAAATCTGCCTCATCCATTCCCATGTTATTTAAATAGAGGAATGAGTAGTATTAGTATTTTACCAACAAAGTTAACAGAAGAGTGATGTGCAACATTCGACTTGTCGAGCTTCAAAGATTTTAACAAACGACTCGCGCGAGCCGGACATCCCTGCATACATCTATCTATACATACAACTATATATCGCAGTGAAATTAATAATTTGAGGCAGCATCAGTATCTGTACTTGCAGCCTCGCCAGTTAATTTAAGGCTTTGCAAACCTGCCCTTCTCTTAAATCTGTCAAACCATCCATGACTTGCACTAAATGGAGGCTCAACAACAGAAATTTCATCCATCCTTTCCTTCAAATCATCATACAGATCCTTAACCTTTGCTCTAATCATGGCCTCACTAATAGGAACGTGTTTCTGACAGTGATCATCTACCCAAAGTTTTTCCATTTTAGGACTCACAACACCGTGCCTAGGACTGTTTATTGTTGTTATCAAATTACCTGAATTTATCACGTTCTAGAATTTTCTCCTTCTGTTTCACATAAGTGCTAATAGTTGAATGAGACATCCCCAATGATCATGCAATTTCAGCATGGCTTTCACCTTTCTCAACACGCTATAAAATCTCTAATTTCAATTCATAACTATGAGTCTTATGCACTCTTGTATTTGATTCACTTGCATTATCACTATTACATTTCCTTTTAGATGCAATGTCAAATGATAAATTTATAAATAAATAAATAAATTTAAATAAAAATTTACGGAAAAAACGAGTGAAATCAGCACAAATTCAAACAATTAGAGCAGGAATGACGATGCCATGTCAAGTGATAAATTTATAAATAAAATAAATAAATTATTAACAGAAAAAATGAGTGAAATCCGCACAAATTGAAACAATTAAAGCAGAAATAACGATATTTAGACTGAAACTAAACCTCGCGTGGTTGGGCGGACCAAAAATTACTTCACGTAAACTAGTTCCTAATTCGACTGACCTATCGGCTGGGTCAAATAAGTGGGCTTTGACTGGTCGAATTCTCGAGTTGGTAGAATCTCGAACGGTCGAATCTCAGGAGTCATCTGTACTTCAAGAAATGATATATAGAAAATCCATCATATCATAAATATCAGTTTGTGATATTTTGATGTAAACACTCAGATGTACACACAGCACCGTGACTAGATATCTTAGTGCTAGGGGCAAAATCCTCCCTCTAGTTCATTTAGCTACTACTTGGATTTTTTGCATGTGTTACATAGTTGTACCTGGTACAAATAAGCTGTCCTAGTTATGGAATTCCATAGATATATATGTTGTGGATTTTCAGAAAATTCCTGGAGCTAGTGAGCCTCCAAAAAATTCCATAGTGATCCCTTGACAGTGCTGGACACATTCTCCATAGCCTCAGTTGAGATGAACTCATGGACCTATATGTAAATGAACATCTTAGAAAATGAGAACTTAAGATACAAACAGTCATTCATAATGAGTTTAACAGCTTTATAAGACAATCCCTTGTATTTAAAGTCTAATGCATAAATGATAACAATACTCAAAAGGTTTCTTCATGTATAACTATTATTGCCTGCAGTACTCATGCTTAACCCTTGAGTACTCACATTAAAAATCATCACGTTAGTGCTCGCATTGGGTGGAATCGACCCTATGTATTTTGATGCTTAAAAAGGATGATTAGATTTCCAGAATATTTTAAAAAATTATTAGGAATGCTAAAAATATTTCAATAGAAAAAGTAAACAAAAATTTAAATTATTTAATAAAATCTATTGAAGAATTTTTATGCAAATATTTATTTTTAAAAAAATTCTAATTGACATCTTCAACTGAACTTTCAACCTCCTGAAATGTTATTCTTGGAAAACAATGAACAAAAATGGTAGAACAATGCTCTTGGCAAATATATTTACTACATTTTGACAAATTGTTTTGGTTTGGCTGTCCTTTTCTGTCTTGCACAGTTGGCACACTTATCTTTTCCTGATAGCACGGAAGAGAGAGAAACTGCTTTTCAGGGACCCTTAGGGTACTTTCTGGAGACCACCGATTACTCCCCCTCATTCTTCAGATCGCCTTGCCAGGTGGTATAACCTCACTCAAAGGAAATATAACAAACCTTCCATTCCCATTCACCTCCGAATTCCTTTGTTGCTGATGCTACAGCAGAATTGTACCCTCGAACACGTGGCACCATAAAATTTTATGATGGGTTATGACCGCACTGGGAAGCAGTTGGGAAAACCAAGGCAGAGACAGAAAAGACGCTGGGTAAAAGACCCATCGCTGCCCATTACTCTCAGCTGAAATTTTCTTGCTGCCATCCCACGTGGATTGTTGCAAGGATACAATGCACCTTGGGCTGGAGCACCTTCATGCACAGACTACATACTTATAGATGAACATTCCAACATAAGACGATTTAGCAAGTTTGCTACCTGTGGAGATTATAACTAATCATCAGTAAAAATTGTATGGTAAAAATGCCTTATTTTCTCTTCAAAGCTAAAAAATGGTTCATATATAAGAAATGTTACAAATAAAACCATGACTCGTGCATATGACCATAGCAATTCATTAGTAGCATTACAAAACATAACAGAACATGAAAACATTTTCCTAAATTTTTTTATTGAGTAAAGCACAAAATAAATCAATGGTGCAACATTTTACGTGTGAGTTTCTATCATGCCTAGCGCCACCTATCAAAAGTTATTTGCTCATATTCATCATTAAATTTTCAGTGCCGAGCCCAAGGACACATGTGACATGTTTAAAACATTGTAAAACTCAGTTACTAGGTGAATGAAGTTAGTTGCATTTTAAAATAAAAAGATATGGACGTTTAAAGTTGATCTGGGCTGATTCGACCCAGACGCGAGTACTCCAGGGTTAATAGCTAAATGGTAACTTAGGAATGTTCAATTGCTTTGCTACCCATAAACCCCTGGTTTCTTACCTCATGCCAAAAAATATAAAGTTTTTCTGGCTCCTATTACCAAGTACATATCAAGAACTTAAGGGAAGGATCAAAGCCACTGTTTGAATATTGGTCTGTGATAGTCTGCAAGAAGTGAGGGGAAAAAAGAATAATGAATTTATGAATGCCAAATCACATCCAGGGTTCACATATAAGTTATAAACAAGCTTGTTATAGAGTGGGTCTTCAAAGGAAAATGTGTGGTTTTGCACTTAATTTTGTAGGTGCGTTTGGCATAATCAATGGCAAGAATTATAGGTACATGTTTAAAAATAAAATACATATTTAACAGTTTAGCAGAGCGGGACTGGGTATTTTGGTGCCCGGGGCAAAGAACGTGAATTGTACCCCTAGCCCAAACCATGCATTCTGTTTATATAAAATACATATACCGTAATTTTCTGATTATAATATGCATTTTTTTCTTGAAATTGTTGAGAAAAAGTAAGGGTGCATATTATATATGGTTACAAATGCATACAACTTTTTTCAGTACAGAAATAATTTATATTTTCGAACATTTTTTTTACCAATAAATCATACATTTCAATGCATGTCAATAACATTCCTTTAAATATTGTTTTTCAAAACAAAAATAAGGATATTTATTTATTTACTTTAGCTGTCGGAATTACTAAAGCCTAGGAATTCATTACCACTACCCTCACTGTCCTCAAACAATTCCTCGGCGATCTTGTGTTCTCTCACATTGTCTACGTAAATTGCAACAAATAGTATTTTACACACCTCAACCGGCTTGTATGAACTGGACTTGATGTTCATGTAAACGATGTCGCTGGGCAGCAAAGCACGAACTCGTATTCCAACTACCAGATTAATACAAAAGGCGACATTGAGACAAAATGTTTTTATACAGCGTAGCGATCTTTAATGGGAGAGTCAGAGTGTAATGTGATATTCTTGTAAACTCTCTCCCACGTATCTCATTTGGCGGCAAGGCGAGAACTGTCCCGATACTAAACATAGTCAAGTAAAATTACATTGATCTTTTACAAAAAAATAGATGGGTATTATACATGGTGATAAGAGAATTTTAACATTTCACTCATGAAAACATGGGTGTGTATTATATAGGTTGCATATTATAATCGGAAAATTACGGTAATCACAATTCTGATCCCCCCTAGAATAATGTGCCTGGAGCAAGAGTCCTGCCCACCCCACCATCGTTCCAGTCCTGCAGTTTAGTCCTTAGTAAAAAAAAGTTTTCATTCTTCAATTAAACATTAATATATATTTTGATAAATAAAATAATTATTAAATGAGCTAACTTTACATGTATAAATAATTTGAAATTTAAACTTTATCTTATTATTACATATTTAACATTTATACTTGTTGATATTATTATATATTATGTACAATTATTTCAAATTAACCATCAAAGTTTGCATACATTTTCTATGTTTACTAATTGTAAGATTTTATTGCCATGCAGGTCTTCTTTGTATTGAGGAAGAAGAATGGCCAAATTTCCTTCTTGCATCTATATCACCACACACTCATGCCTATTTGTGCATGGATTGGAACAAAATTCCTTCCAGGTACTTATATTAATTGTGTTTTTATAAATTATGTTTATGGTGTAGTTATTTTATAATCTACATGCTACATTAATGAATATAACGGATTTAAAACGATTGATGTCAACATTTAAATATTATTCAAAACTTTTGCAGCTTTACATTTTTGTTAAATGATGACATTTAATGAAATATATTACTGTATATACTCATGTATAGGTCGATCGCAACTTTTTTAATAAAAACTTTTGTTTTTTTTCAAATATCTCGTTTTTAAGTCGATCCCAGTTTTTCAGTTGTAGTAAAATTAAATTTTTTTATTCAGTACATAATAATCCATTTAGTTCCACATAAAAGAATCCATAAAAGACTATTTGTTGCATCTCTATATTTCTTGGAATACCAAATTAACTACGTGGTGTCAAGTAGCAGCAAAGTAGTGTGATGCCTCCCCTAAATGAGGTGTTTCTTTGTTTACATATTATGGAGTTTATATATTGTGCCTCTGTCTTGCTGTTGATCTTCGTCCTGCCACTGTCACATTACCAAACGTTGCATTAATGAAAATTGCGAAGCATCAGAGATCAACTTAGGATCACCGAATTATATGGCAACTTTATTCTTTCATATACATCGATATTTAAATATTCGATAGTTATCAATACTGTTTAAATACAACAACAGTTTCAATTCCATCAAATTTTAACAACCATAGGGCAAATAATGTTGAGCGTTTTAACCTAACACAAATATTACTCATGTATTTAAACCTCGACCTATACTCGAGTATATATGATATTTATTAACTTTCATAAAATTTACGTGTGAAATTATTTATTATTTAAAATATAGGATAAATAATACACAATTATATTCATGCATATAGTTTCACTGGAAGAAAAAGACACAATACTTTCTACTTTAAGTTTATTACTTTCGAAATTTAAATAAACACAATATTATTTTCCAATATTCCAAGTTATAGTACATACTTTTCATAATTTTAAATTTCTTTTTAAATACAGCAGTATTAGATACAATTTTTTTTATAGAGGAATATAACATAGATGATACTGCTTGTATATAGCAAGCAAGACAATTATTTCTTTCTGAGTATACTTTTATATGCTTCTAAAATTATCTTCCCATCAAAAAGTATTAATCTTTATAGTATGGATGTGGTAATTTTTGTTTATCATTTCTTGATGCTTAAACAATTTTTACACCAAAGTGTGAAATCTATATTATTTTAATTTGAATCAGTGTAAAGAAAATATACCTAGTGGTTTTGAGCAATTTTATTGATTTGTTAACATTTTAATTTACAGGTGGACATGGGACCTTCCTTGGTATCATCAACTCTTTCGTTCACATCATAATGTATTTCTACTATATGATGTCAGCAATGGGACCAAGATACCAACCATATCTGTGGTGGAAGAAATATCTGACCACACTCCAGATGGTATGTCCCTGTCACATGACAAAGAGTTTTTTTTATTCATTATAAGTATTAGCTGAGTGGAATAAAAATAAAGTTTATTCATTATTATTCTAATATATTCTTACTGGAATACAGTACATCCTCAATTAACCATGGTAATGTAAGATGAAGAAAACATGGAAAGTTAAAAAACATGGTTTATTGGTGGAATGCCATTTCATCAAATTCAACATAAAATACAAGTAGCACTTGATTATTCATTAGCACCTCGAGTGCTGGCGGTCACTCGAGCTGCCCAATTGATCCCGATACAATACCTAAGGACCGCTTGAGCGGCCAGCACTCCCCTCTGCTTCCTTGTTGTGGTAGGAGGCATGGGTTTTAAACTGCCCAAGCATCACTAGGCATCAGTTGGGCGGCGACCTTCACAGAGGTGTATTTAGTTTTAAATTCGGTCTATTATGTTGCCTTCGGTTGTTTTTTTTTCAAATATTTGAATGCATCTTCTTTGAACAAGGTAAAATTGAATATCCGTATCGTTCACTTTATATAGTATATATTTCATATTGTAAAATATTTTATTGTGTAGAAATGTTGAAATAAATATTTTTTTAAAATAAATTGTTTTTTAAAATTTTATGGTGATATGTTTCAAAATTAATTACTTTTTGTAAATATATATGTGGAACCGTTAAGTTTAGAAAAAATAGGTAAAATATTCACGTTTAAGTAATATGTAGTGCAGGTCGGAGACTAACCAATACCTGAGGGATGCTCGAGCGGTCCTCAATAAAAGTTATTCTAAACATTTAAGAAAGGCAACAATAAAAACGGATTCATACATAACACTTTTGGGCAGTTTCCTTCCGAAATAAGAAAAAAAAGTTCAGGTATCGGTGAAGGTTGAAAAACTATCTTCAGCATTTAACGTGTTAATTTCTATATGATAGTTTTAGAGATTTAGTCTTTTGTGTATCTCTTTAATATGTATATAAACATTAAGTTCATCTTCGTCAGCCCCTTGAAACTATTCTTTAAAAATGGTCAAATTATTCAGCCATTTTCTGTAAAATATTGAAGTTTTGAAAGCTTTGCTTTACATCCTACCATGTTTTACTGGTATAAATGCTGTCATTTATTTATTCATGGAGAAGATGTAAAAATTGAGAAATTTTTTATGAGCAATGTTTATAATTTGTAAAGCTTGACCCACCTTACTGGCACATTGCAGAGAGAATATTTGGTACAATTGTTTTATCTGCATAGTTGAAATCAAACCTCTGAAAAAATAAATTCTATAAAGGCTTAAAAATTCCATTTGTGCAAAAACCCTTATAGAAGACTTATAAGCATTTTTTTATTATCAGGTTCAATTCTGCATGATTTTCATTCACTCGTCCCAACTGCTCATCTATGAATGCAACTACCCCAAGACAATCATAGTGCTGCTTGGTATCAATGCATTGTTTTTCTTGGGACTTTTTGGAAACTTCTACAGGAAGTCTTACAAATCAAGAAACATGAAACTTGAGTGATGAAACTATGTGAGAAAAATTAGCATTTAGTGCAAACATGAACAAATGGAAGTATGAAGTACAAGCAGTCTCCAAATTCACCACTTCCTTCTCAGTGTATTTCACAATTGCCAGTAAAATATTTTTACGTCATGATGGCTGTTAGAAGGAAAACAGTGGACAATTTGTGTCATTCAGAATCTGAATGGCCTGCATTCATCTTTTTTATATTTTCCTATTAGATTTATTAAAAGGAAAAGTAAATAATATTATAATTTTAAGTGTGGGAAAATTACAACAGTAAACTTTCTATAAAATGACAAAAAATTAAATAGCATATTTAAAATCTTGTTCCATTTCTGCTACTGCACAATATTTTTCTAAACATAAAGCATTGGTGTATAAAATTGGTTATGTTGGTTTTTAGTTTACTTTTTGATTTAAAAATACTAATATCTCTGCTGAATTAGTATTGGAAAGCAAGTTTAAAATGTAAGGTGATTTAATAATGTTCCTTATGTAATTATACATATCTTTAAAAAATTTCACTTTACTGCATATCTATCACTCATGGTTAGTATTATGAATATTTTAATTGTGGTTATGATATTATTGGAAGAATTATCCTTTACATGAACTTCTTAGATAGCAGAAATGAGATTTTTCTTAAATATAATTTAACCTAAGCTGTAAATTCTTAAGAATTTAAAATTTATATGTCACCGCCCTTTCAACACAGAGAAGTTCATCAGAATATATCTAGCATAAAATCTCCATAATTGTTACAGTTTTTATTAAAAGTTAACTTTATTTTGAATGTTATAGTCATTTAAAATGTCACTCTAAATGACTTATTTTTCACAACATCAACTACCGTTTTGGACAATTTTTATATCTGGTACATGTTATAGCTAAGTAAAAGTATGGCATTAGCATCACAAAGATCATTTTTTGTCGTTTGCAAAGGGATTTCATATTGGCAATAGCATATTGTGATACAATAGGGATATGTATATATATTAATCTTTTAAATGCTGTATTGATATTTGTCTATTATGAAAGTCTTTTGCTTCATAATATTGATGATATACTCTTTATGTTGTATTAAAATGAACTGAAATTGTACTTAAAAGGAAATTTTCTTGAATGTATAATGATTGTAAAACAGAAAAATTCTTTAAATTTATATTTCTAAACTTTTATCCATTGAAATTCAGTTTTTGATGTTTATAGTTTTGCATATTTATTATTGTTCATCTAAATGTAAATATAAGTGCTTTAGAATTGTAATTGCTTTGTACAAATAACAGTTTTAATTTAAAGAGAGGTTATATCTTTTCCTTATTTCACACATCCTCTAAAACCTAATTAGTGTATAGTCATTGCTGCTTATCTCCTCATGAAACCTCCAAATATAATGGAATTTTTTCAGTTACTCTTGATGTTATAAAATTATCATATTGCCATTTTTCTAATTGCCATGCAGCTTAAGCTCACCAATATTTACATCTAAAGAATGCACAAAACCCAGCAAGCAAAATGAGTTTAGTTTAGTTTGGCTGCTTCAGCTTAGTTTCAGAAAATTCATCACTTTTAATTTAACTTTGCACATAGAATATTTATAAAATCCCAACATAGTGCAAAGAAATACTAAAATACAGTGGAAACCACTTAACACAAAAACGCTTTAAACGAAATTTCGGTTAACATGAAACGCGTGCTCAAGTCTGTTCCAATGCTTATACCTTTCGGTATAAATTAATTTATAACGCGAAACGGTTTCCACGAAATACCACTTAACACAAAAACATTTTTTGGTCCAATGAAAATAAATACATGCAAAATTCTTCAGATAACACAAAATGGCATTTGATATAGGGTTTCCCCATGATAGTGGTAATATCTTGGACTCTATATTACATTCTATTCTTGATATATACCATGGATTTGCCTATGAGCCTAATTCCATATTTGAAAAATGAAAATTTTACCATTAAAACTGTTTATAAGTAATTTGGTTAACTCGAAATTCGGATAACACGAAATGATTGTGCTGGTCCGTAGCATTTCGGGTTAACCGGTTTTCACTGTAATTAGGTAACATTTACATTGGAATAGCAGAATGTCATTTCCTGTTTAGTAACTTTCATGCTGGAGTGATTCACTGGTACAGCACAGTTCTCATCCGCTAAAGAAACCTACATGTAGGTTACTCCCCGTGATGCGATTAAAAAAATTAAGAACAAGCTCTCTAGAAAAAGGTCATAAGGAACTTTGGAAAAGGGTGGCAGGAGGCCCACCTGCCAGAGGCAAGATATTGCTCACACGTTGGTATTCTACAAGGATGGTGTAGGAGACAGGTTGGGCTCTACCAGAATCTTGTACTCTAGGTAGATTCTTTGAAAAAATTTCAAGAGACAATAGTCTGATAAAATTTCATGTACATTACTCTGAAAAAATTTCATGGATTATAAGTCTTTGGAAACATCTCATGGATTATATTCTTAGAAAAGATTTCATGAATAATAATAGTCTATGAAAAACTTTAATGGCAAGTCTTGAATAAATATCATGGACTATAGCGTTTGAAAAATTACAATTACTATATAATTAAAGCCCTGGATCTCGATAAAATAAATAACAACATTCGGAAATCGTGCAGCGAATACACTGCTCTCTTTAGGGAGAAACCAGAGAAACGAATGTTTTCGTTTGTCTTTTGTTATCGAAAGTGTGCAGGAAGTGCGAGCGGTCAAAAGGAACTGCATGTTGAGGGTACTAAGGTTTTGATGCATTTTGTCGATAGAATCACATGGAAATGAGAACTCATGGACAGCTGATAATATCGCCTTCGAGGAGGATAAACAATTTCTAGCGCTGGTCAGTAAAAATTTGAATT
Source organism: Uropetala carovei (assembly GCA_036926305.1). Classification (NCBI taxonomy): domain Eukaryota; kingdom Metazoa; phylum Arthropoda; class Insecta; order Odonata; family Petaluridae; genus Uropetala; species Uropetala carovei. Next base: position 20,539 of record JAXCHB010000321.1, on the reverse strand, counting down.
TTATGAAATTCGATTATTTATTACGCATTTTGAAGCAATGAAAATTGTTGGAGTTTTTACGCTTGTATTTATGGTATATATAGAGTATTAAATGACGTACATTCAAATTACTTAGAATGCCAGTTGGCATTTATTTAGCGGCGTGAGTTTTTAGTGTAATTGAAATAGGTCGTTAATCCATATATTAAGGAACATGAATCGAGTTTTGTATGTTCTTCGAAATTAGAAGTGACTCACCTTTGTATCAGGTTGCAGTTAGAAGGTTAAACGTCAGTTTAATAAATGCTTGACGGTATCTTTGTCGAATATCATCAGGCGAAAAGTTTTACACACTTTTGAACTCACGTTTTAATTCTTCTCATTGATACTGTTAAAGCTAAGAAGAATATCTGTATATGTGTTTAAATTAATATTTAAAGAGTTTGATGCTATATTATCAAGCAATATACCATTTACTTTAAGCTGGCGATGGTGGAAGTTTTTTCGTGGCAGGCCGCGTTATAATTGCCTTGGTAAGTAGGATAAGTTCGTACATCGGCATTTAAAGAGGCGATGATATTTAATGTATTAAGTAAGATTTGTATCTTTTTGGTTTTCTTATACTGCCATGGTATTAGACGGTTTGAATGTTATCTTGGTAACACCGTCAAATGTTTCTCAAATCTATTGTGAATTATGCCAGTCATTTCGTTGAATTGCTGTAAATAGCGAAAGAGATAAGAGACGATTTACTTTAGGAACAGTTCGTATTACAGAATAATTTGCCAGATAAAAATGTAATGAGTTTAGCGGCTGTACTAATGATAGTATTTCAAATTTGATTGATGGTTGAATAAGATCAACAATATACAATTAAAGTTTAATAGGGGCAAGCAGATTTTATCTTGTGCAACTTTATCGAATTGAATTTGTTTTTTTCTTAGGCGTGACTTGAAGGAATCGTTGGTACCTGGCCATTCTGAACTTGCAGCTTTAAAGTGGTTGTCTTGGTTCCTATCTTGGGGTCCAATCTGGGGTCCTTGGAATAACAAGAATGTATAATGGTTAGTTTCAGCTAGATATTTTACAAAGTAGAGAGAATAAGCTTCCCACAATTACTGTTGCATTAAACAGGTTGGCTGCTGTGGTGGACATTGCTCTCTCTATTCTGAAACTTTTGTTTAATGTAAGATAACCTCTTACATCACAGCCATTATGTATCCTATCTGATCAGTATAGCCTTTATATTCAAACAGATGTGTCAATTTTTGGAACGTAATCCTATTTTTATAATTTTCAGATGTTCAACAAATTAATGTTAATGTAGGAATTGATGAAGTGAGTTTTCCTTATCCAAAAAATAGAAAACTTGGCATTTATTATTTTTATCACTGTATATTATAATAAAATATAAAAATAAAAGGCAACATTTAATTAAAGAATTGATTTAACATTTACTATTTAGGACAGTTATACTAAAAGTCCATAAAGATGCAGTGATTATATTTAAATGGAAATGTCAAGTAGAATAATGTTTCCAAACCAATACTTGTCACATTAAATAGATTAAAACATCTTTGTTAGAACTGTTTTTAATTTACCTTCCATTTTGTTAAGTTTTATCATGAACAAATATTTGTATATTTGGATTAAAAGACATGATTACACAAAGATATTAAACCCGAGATGAATATTAACGGGTCATTCCCTTAGCTTAGTATTAACAGAGTCATATGGGATGGATGCAGTATCATAGCATATCTTTATTTACCATGTATCTAATTTTTCCAGAATTTTATGAAACATTTTAGAAGTGACATTTTCTTAGTTTTAAAGTAGTTATAAAATTATAGCATACACAGTTAATACCCGTGTATAATGCACAGTTTGAAGATAAAATTTGTAGGTCATAAAGCAGGGGGGCATGTTATACATGTTAACACTTCTGCGAACTTAAAATCAGAAATTAAAGTGTACCTACCTCGAACCAGATTCTCATTTTTTGGGTGAATTAAGGGGAACCCATACTAATTATCTATAATCCAGATTATACATATATTAATTATACATATAAATCATCTAATTACTTATCATCATCTGTAGTCTGTCCATAGACAGGTCCATGATTATTCATGGTTAAACTTGGATCTCCACATACTCCTATTTTCTGCAGTTTTCTTCATGTCTTGATAGCTCTCATTCCCTTTCAAGTCGTCTATCAGCTGAAACCTTTTCCTACCTCTTTTTCTCTTTCCGTCCAGTTTTCCTTCTAGCACTTCTTTAATCATGCTCTCTCTCCTCAGGTAATGTCCAATCCTTGTTTTTCACCCTATATGTCCATTTTATCTTCAACATTCTTCTCCATGTCCACATTTCGAAGTTTTTCAAGTATTTAATATCATTTTTCCTTAGTGTCCATGTTTCTACCCCATGCAAAACTCTACTCCATACATAGCATTTATCAACTTCTTGCTGATATCCTCCTTTATATTCCCTGTTAGTATGAGTTTCTTTCTTCTGAAAGGAGCTTTTGCTTTTGTTATTCTAGTCATGATTTCATTGGTACATTTTGCTTCTGTCGTTATGATGCTTCCAAGGTATTCATAATGTGAAACTTGGTCTGTTGGCTTTCCTCCAATACCTATGTTGAAATTTTCTTGTTCTTTACTTGATATTAGCACGACCTTGGATTTTTCTGTATTTATTTCCATACCGTATTTTCTACCTACTATCACTAGTCTATTAATCATTTTCTGGAGTTCCTTTTCCTTTCTTGCTAGAAGTACTGATCATTCGCATATTTCACTATTCTTATAATCCTTCCTCCAAATTTTGAAATCTCCCGTGCCTTCTAATGTTTCTTGCATTAGCCTCTCTCCATATACATATATTGAATAGGATCGGTGATAGACAACAGCCCTGTCTTACTCCTCTACCTATATTTACTCTGCTGGTGTCCACATTCTCCAACCTGATTTATGATGCCTTATTTGAACTTTCTACAGATCAGAATCATGACCAAAAGACAAAATACATGGTTTGAAAATTCAATCATATAATTTTACTTGTCCCATAGTTATTTTGTGTAACATTTTATTAAGAGTTAACGTAGTGTTTTTTTTGTCTGCCACTTTTTTTTTGTTGGCTACTTTTTATTTCGGCAGTTACTTTTTCTTCCTATAGCTAATATTTTTTCCAATGGCTAAAACTTTTGATAGCTAATATTTTTCCCATGGGTCAATTTTTTCCAATGATTAATATAATTTTGCAATGATTAATGTTTTTTTCCGGTGGCTAATATTTTTTCCATTAATATTTTTTCTGCAACGAATTTCTTTTTCTCTCCAGCGATTAATTTTTTCCATTTTCCGATTTTTCTCGTATATCATTACAGTGCAGTGACATTTATAAAAGTAGTAAGAAAAATAAGTAACCATGTAAACGAGTAAAAAAGCCTGCCCCAGAGGCTGACTACAGTGCCACATTGGGCAAAGAACTGCCCCAAACAATGCAGAAGTGGATTTGATAACAGTGGCGGAATTGATAGGGTGAAAAAAACCCCCCCCTCTGGAGTGGGTGTGAACTTCATGAAAGAAGTTCTTTTCAGGCTAGCACCAATTCTGCGTATGATTCCACTGCTGGTACAGAATCCGCTTCCTCGGCATTGGAGGGCGAGTACCTTGCCCAATGTGCTACAGAGGCGACGTAGAAATATAGGAAATAACTTGAGGTCACATTCTCTTTTCGGAAGGGAGTTGATAGAAGAGGGGAGGCACAGGGGAGAGGGAAGAGAGGGGAGGTTTCCTCTGGAGTAGGTGGAAGAGAAGAAATGCAAGGGAGATGGTAGGTTAAGCGGGAGTCATGACACTGCTAATAAATATTGTAGTTTCGAAGTTTCTCGTGATGTATAAGCAACCAAAATTGCTTCTTAAATGTAGGTAACTATATCACTGCATCACATCTGTTGTCGTATAGTTCTGTTTTCAATATAGAATGTTATTCTTGTGTCTTTATAAATGCATTCATGTAGTCAATTCTGGAAACATAATTTGATGCTTGTATTAGAAAATTTATACTGAAATCATATAAAGTACACTGAAAGTATTCAAAATTATGCTATGCATACTTCAAAAAACGATTTTATTATATAAAATAAAATAAATAGTAAGCACAAATGCGTAAAAATGAAATGAGAGTATTTGCTAACAGAGTGAGAGAGCTGCTTTTCTATGGAGGTGTAAGGACAGGCGAATGGCATTATCCTGAGCAATGTATGTTTGCAGGGTTGAAGATCCTCAGATACACTTTACTTTCTCATACGAAGTATCGAGAAAGTATTGTTATCGCGAAAAAATTCGACCTCGAGATTTTTATGGAAATATACGTTTGGTGTCGCTGAATCCGAAAAAGTGGTTTTCGCAATGCCATCTGTCTGTCTGTCTGTCACTGGCTATGGAGCCTAGACTGTAGAGCAAAAATGAATGAAATCTCGTACTTAGACATTTTATCATACTGAGCAGAGTATACATAGAAATGGTTGACATTGCTCAATAAATAAGAGTAGTTTATTCTACGCATTTTTAAACACAAATCGATTTTCTCAAAAACGGTTATAACGATTTTGATCAAATTTCGTACAGTTACTTGAGTTTACGTCTTCAATAATTGGTCATCTTCTTAAGGACCAAAGTTGTAGAGAATAATATTTCTTCCAGGTTTTGTTTGAAACAAATTTTCGTAGAACCATCCATTTCGGAGATATTCAGATTTTTTGTAATTTCCAGTATACAGTGCCACCACCATGTAGCGGTGAATTCTGTATACATTTTCAAAATATGCCTAATTTATGGCAATAAGAATGACTGTATTCTTTTACGATACAAAATAATAATTTTGCCTCATAATGCTATTCATAATAATTTAAATATCTGTACCCCAAATATGGAGAAAGTCGTGATGGCCACATCAGATTTTTTGAGAAATATGAACTTTACAGTATTATTGAAGATGTAAACTCAAGTAACTGTACGAAATTTGATCAAAATCGTTAGAACCGTTTTTGAGAAAATCGGATTGTGTTTAAAAATGCATAGAATAAACTACTCTTATTTATTGAGCAATGTCAACCATTTCTATGTATACTCTGCTCAGTATGATAAAATTCCTAAGTACGAGATTTCATTCATTTTTGCTCTACAGTCTAGGCTCCATAGCCAGTAACAGACAGACAGACAGATGGCATTGCGAAAACCACTTTTTTGTATTCAGCGATACCTAAAACATATATTTTCGTAAAAATCTCGAGGTCGAATTTTTTCGTGATAACAATACTTTCTCGATACTTAGTATGAGAAAGTAAAAACATATTCCAGTAATGGAATAGACAGAGATTGCAAATACGTACTTTATGGAATTTATGTACAAAACTGTATTGAAAGACAGTTCTAGTATTTTTCTTCATTTAACTATACATTAGTTTAAGTGCTTATGTAAAGTGAAGGCTCTTATTGAGGGATGCAGTTCAAAATCATAAATTTTAATATTGAATTTAATGAAAACTCAGTTCAAAAGATGAAAATTGCCCATAAACCATTCTCACTATCACTTCACCCATAAGGAATGCCTAAAAGCTGGAAACTTACAAAAGTAACCTTTTTCCAGAATGAAGATATGATAAAATTCCATCATGGATGGCTTCTTGGGGATTGACATGCAAGTCTCCTGTATTAAAGCTATTCTGAAACATCAATTGAAGAAGGGAGGCTTGATAATTCTGTTATGGACTTGGTAAAGGTAATGTAGTGGCAATCATTAAATATTGCATAACTTAGTATACTATGCATTCATTCCAAGTTACATCCAAAAATTGTTTTCCTCATTTATTCATGTCTGTTATGTTCCTTTAACCATTATCTATTCTATCGTAGAAGATGGCCAAATATATATTCTGCAATCACTTTATAATAGAAACAAAGAAAATAATATCATATCATGTAATCCTTTGGTAGTACTGTTTGCAATAGTATATTTTTATAGAGTTTAAGGGCAAAAACTTGTTTTTTACTTTCTCATACGAAGTATCTAGAAAGTATTGTTATTGCGAAAAAATTCGACCTCGAGATTTTTATGGAAATATACATTTTAGGTGTTGCTGAATCCGAAAAAGTGGTTTTCGCAATGCCGTCTGTCTGTTACTGGCCCTGAAGCCTAAACGGTAGAGCGAAAATGAATGAAATCTCGTACTTAGGTATTTTATCATACTGAGCAGAGTATACATAGAAATGGTTGACATTGCTTAATAATTAAGAGTAGGTTATTCTATGCATTTTTAACAACAATTCGATTTTCTCAAAAACGGCTCTAACGATTTTCATCAAATTTCGTACAGTTACTTCAGTTTACGTCTTAAATAATACTGTATAGTTCATATTTCTCAAAAAATGAATATAAGGCTAGTTTATTCTAGGCAACTATAACAACATTTTGATTTTCTCAAAAACGGCTCTTAACGTTTTTCATAAAATTTCATAGTTACTTGAGTATACATCTACAATAATACTACGTATTTAATTTTTCTCAATGAATGAATATAAGGCTAGTTTATTCTTGGGCAACTTTAACAAAAATTGGATTTTCTAAAAACAGGCTCATACGATTTTCATTTTCTAAAGATAACTAAACGACGCATTAGTACCCATATATGAGAAAGTTTGTACAATGTAAGTTGTACCGATTTTTTTATTAGAACTAAGAAAATGAGTAACACTGATAGAAAATTGATAAAAACTTTAGAACAAATCAATCTGAAATCACGTTCACTATTTTCGTCTCTGGTCTATTCAATCGTACCAAGTTTTCAATTCTTTAATTATTAACACGAAATAAATTACTTTTCTCTTCCACAAAGAATGAAATAGAACAAAATAGAATTTGACAAGAAAAAAAAGGTTGTGAAAAAGGGTGCCTGCTATGATTTTATTTTGTGTTAAGAAAGCATGGTAAAATTTTTGAATTTCATTACAGTCTTTTATAAATGAAAACAAACTTCCCCCAGCGAAGCCGAGGTAAAATAAGCTAGTGGTTAATAATTGCAAGTTTCAATGTAGTTGTTATAGTATTGTATTTTAAAGCAACTATTGATTTATAACGATATGTAATTAAATACATAATTTGCACCTTATCCCAAAAAAATGAAAAATGTGAGCGAATGCTATTAATTGGGGCACAGACATGGCAATTGGTGGGTGTATTTTTCCAATTGTTTAAAATTAACGCTCCTTGTGCCAGAGAACATTCACCGCCCCTATACGGTTGGAATGGGGGGATGCCTGTAGAAACTGTCACTCACAGACCTTCAAATCAGTACAACGAAAGCAGCACTATCCACCAACCTCCTTAACTGAGCAACGGTAAGATTATGACAGTTTTCTTTGAGAAATAAATAAGACTATTTTTCATTGGTTATAGCTTCCTTGTGGGAATATCATTTCAAACCATTCTACAAGTGGTATTAAATTTGTTTCTTGATTAGACCCGAAACAGCAATATAGTATATTGTACACATGGCTTTCGTATTGTTGGCCGTATTCGCTGCAGCGAATGTAAATGAACAAGTATGCTATTAAGCGAAAGTAAGTAAAATTACACTTCTAAAATTTTATTCTATGAAATATTTTGTCGTTATTTAATGCCAATTGTTTTTGAAGGAATGTTTACGTGACATGCTGCTTAACATTGTAATGGTAAAATACATTGCTGTGAGAGTAGTTAATTAATTTTTCGAAACAAAAGTGAAATTACTTAGTTCTGAAAATGTATGTACACAGTTAGTCTTTGGAATATTATTAAAGGTGCAAACTTTTCAAGATAGGTTGATCGCAGGAGAATGTTTTTTTTAATTTTAGTATTCTTAAAAAAATGCCTTATGTAATTTGCTCTGCAATTCTTTCCTCACTTGTTTGTAAAAGTTTTGCAATTTTCTCCTCTGCACATTTAACTCCATTTGTTTCAAAAATTATTTTAGCCATCTTTATGGCCTAAGTTAAGACGAGTTCCTTTTTAATACGTATATTAAATGGTGAGTAGATATCGTTTCCCTTAAAACTTTTATATTTATTGCAAAAACAACTTCAGTTAGTGTAAAATTAGTCATTGAAGACTGAAATTGAAGGTACTTCTCGACAGGGTAAATGGCAAATGTGGTTTAGCTTGCATGCATGTGTAATTCTATAAATCAACAGAACATATTTAAATATGTTATCATACGGTGGCATTAGATATTTAAGTAAGCCGTTTTGATTGAATAGATTTAAAAGTTTTATTTTCTCCCATTTGAATGACAGCATATTTTTAATTAGCATTTTAAAATTACCATATTTTCCGTCATATAAGATGCACAGTCATATAAGACGCACGAGCGCATTAGACGCACCCTTATTTCAGAATTTTTGTTCATATTCTCATACATGTATTTTCTATTTACTGTTACCACAATTTATTGAATGAAAAACAATTTCTCGTTCACCTTGCAGATATGCCTTGTTGTTATGTTTTCGTCATTCGCAATTGACGTAGAATGGTTAACAATATCTACTCTTCAATTTTCTTTCAAGGTTTCAGATGTATTTTTCGGCTATGATCTGATATTATGTATGATAACTCTACCCTACGGTCTTTTGCAGTGATACCAACATTAGAATTTAGACTTATTGGCTAACTTAATGTCTTAGTTTGTGAATTTCGTGCATTGTTATATGTGTAGTCGATATATAAAAAGGCAAAGTTATTCGAAGGATCAGTTTTTATGCAATCAACACATTTTCAGTTTCACAAAGTTTCCATTTAAGGGATTCTGTAAATGGAAAGACATGCAAGACCACATATCGAGTGGTGTCGAAATTTTCGGGATCACTCTGCATATTGTGTGACTGTATTTATTCACTGTGCTCCCCTTATCTTTAGTTATTATTTCATTTGTCTTGTAATAATTAATATTTGTTTTTAGTAACACAACTATAATAAATATCTCATAGGGTTCTACTGGAAGTTGAATCAGACCCATAGACCTATCTAAACATAGAAAAGGGTCGCATTTTCCTTAGTAATATTTTTGACTTTTGCCGTATTAGACGCAGGATGAATTTGGGACTAATTTTTTTTAAAAGACCACATCTTATATGACGGAAAATACGGTAGTTGCAATCGAGCTCCATTTAAATGATCATACAATGAAAGAACAAAGTTTATTTTGATTGAAGAGAGAATTCTTATCCATGCAGAGAATCGCTAAAGAACAGTTTGAAACTCAAAAGCTGACCGTTCGTTATTAACGGGTTGTATGAGTGCCGGATAACAATAAATATATCATTATCTTATTTTTAATTATTTAAAATTATTATTAATTGTGACCTGTGCATAAAATTTTAAGTTGAAGTACGGATAGTAAATTGATGTTACATGTAATGTCATATAAATGTTTTAAAAATTTTTCCTGACATAATTAATGTAAATGTAATGTAATTTAAAAACAAATGACAATGTGGATGATAATAAACGGCTTACAAAGGATGTTTTTAATTTTAAATTACAGGCAATAACTATGCTTTTAAATTTTTTATTCAGCAAACTTTTATGAAAATTACATAATTTTTCTTATATTATTTATCCATGTCTTCTCGTCGTCTTCTTCCTTACGCCGTCGATGGGACCTTCCGCTACGCTGCGTGGAGGAGTCCTCGCTCATCGAAGGAGCATGCAACCCTGCAGAGAGAAGGAGAGTCCTCATCATAGATGGAAGCACACTGCTCAGCGTGAAGTAGAGAAGTCATCGCTCACGAGGTAACATCCCCACATCCCTCCATTCCATATTCCCTTCCTACCCTCTTCCCTCCCACAACACTTCTCTCCTGCTTCTCATCCTCCTCTCCTCACTTCCATCTTCCTCTCCTCACTTCCATCTTCCTCATTTCCTCCTCTCCTGCTTCCCACCTCTCCCCTACCATCTTTCTCTACCCTCATCCCATCCTCTCCCTCTTCCATACCCTTTCCGATTACCATGTCCCTTCCCTTTCCCCTCTCTTCTCCCTCCCGTCTCCCATTCCCATCCTCATCTCACTCCCTCCCATCTTCCTTCTCACTTCCCTCCCAACTCCCTTCTCACTCTCCTCCCTTCTCACTCCCCTCCCATCTCCCTTAGCTCCCATCTCCCTTAGCTCCCATCTCCCTTAGCTCCCATCTCCCTTAGCTCCCATCCCCCTCCATTTCCTCTCCCCTCTCTTCTCCCTCCCCACCCATCTCTATCTCCTCCCCTCTCCCATTCCCATCTACCTCCTATCTTTATCCCCTCTCCTCTCACATTTCCATCTCCCTCCCATTTCCCATCTCCCCTCCATTCTCCCTTCCCCTCTCCGATTACATCACCCTCCCATCTCCCCACACCCCTCCCACCTACCTCCCGTTTCCCATTCCCCTCTACCTCCCCACTTCCCTCTCCAATCTCATCTTTCCTTCCTCTCCCATCTCCCTACTCTTTCCAATTTCCATCTCACTCCCCTCCCATCCCTCTCTCATCTCCTCCCTTCGCCCTCCATTCTCACCCATCTATATCCTATTTCATCTCTCTCCCTCCCATCTCCCTGCCCTCTCATAGTCCTCCCCCCTCCCCTCACCCTCCTGCCCTAAACCCTCTCCATCCCTTCCTCTCCCTCCCTCATATTTCTCTTCTCTCTACCTCCTGCCCACCCTCTCCCATCTCCCTCCCCTCCCATCTCCCCTCTTATATCCCTCCCCACTCCCATTCCCATCTCTCACCTCTTATCTCCCTCACCTCCCATTTACATCTCTCCCTTCCCATCTCCCTCCCCTCTCCCTCCACTCCTATATCCCTCCCCTTCCATCTCCCTCTCCTCCCTTCCCTCTCCCCTCCAATCACCCTTCCCTCTCCCCTCCCATAGCCCTCCCTCTCCCCTACCTCCCTTCTCAACTCCCTATCCCTCCCATCCTATCTCTCTCCCCTCCCATCTCCTTCTCATCTACCGCCCATGTCTTTCCCATCCAATCTCCTCCCCTACCATCCCTCCCCCTCCATTCTCCCTTGTCTCCCCTCTACCCTCCCATCTCCCTTACCTTTCCAATTCTGATCTCCCTCCCCTCTCATCTTCAATTCCCCTCCCATCTCCCTTCTCACTTCTCTCCCTTCTTACTCCCCTTCCATCCCCCTCCCATCATTTCTCTCATCCCCCTCCCCTTGTCTCCCTCCCTCTCCCTTCTCATCTCCATCCCCTCTCACCTTCCCATCTCCCTCCCCTTTCCCATCTCTCCCATTCCCATTCACCCTCCCATCTCCCCTTCATTCCCCCTTCTCTCCCCTCCCATTCCCATCTTCCTTCCCTCTCCCATCCCATCTCCCCCTCTTCTCCCATTCCCATCTCCCTTCCCTATCCAATTCCTATCTCCTTTCCCCTCTCATCTCCCTCCTCCCATTCCCATCTCACTCCCCTCCAATCTCCCTACTCCCCTCCGTCCCACTCCCATCTCCTCCTCTCCCATCCCCCTTCATTCCATCTTCCCTCTTCTCCCTCCCCTCCCATCTGTCTCCCCTTCCATCACCTGCCCTCTCATCTCCCAACCCTCTCCCATCTCCCCCCATCTCCCTCTCCTCTCCCATTCTCATCTATCCTCTCCCCTCCCATCTCCTTTCCCTCTGATCATCCTCCTCCCCCCTCCACTCCTAACCATCCCTTCTCCCACAAACCCTCACCGTCCCTTCTTCTCCCTCTCACATCCTTCTCTTCCCTCTACCTTCTCCCCACCCTCTCCCATCTCCCGTCCCTCCCCCCATCTCCTCCCATGACCTCCTCCCCTCCCCTTCTCTGCTGTTATCACCCTACCCTCTCCCATTCCCATTTCCTCTCCCCTTTTATCCCTCCCCTCCCATCTCCCCTCTCCCTCCTCCCCCTCTCTCCCTCCTCCCCCTCTCTCCCTCCCCCCCTCTCTCCCTCCTCCCCCTCTCTCCCTCCTCCCTCTCTCTCCCTCCTCCCTCTCTCTCTCTCCTCCATCTCCCTTCCTCTATTGTTCTTTCATGTATCTAGGGTTTTCGCAGTTTTTTTCCACCCCCCCTCCCTTCGTGGGTGTTTTCCTGCGTGGTCTTACTAGGATGGCCAAGTCTGGTCTTTCCTAGGTTTTTACCACAATTACTGTCTTTATATAGAAACTTTCCAAATTTGTAATCTGGTGTTTTACTTGTGTTTTTCTATTTTCTTTTTTTTATGGTACTCATTCTATCATTATCATTTGTAACTGTTGATGAAAGGTTAAATGTAAGAAGGGACTTCACAGTCTCAATTTCGCCCTGAATAAAGCCATTTGTCTGTCTGAATCCCTCCCTCCCTCCCCCTCCCTCTCCTTCAGTCTCCCTCCATCCCTCTCCCTTCCCCTTCCTCCTTCCTCTGTCTCTCCCTCCCTCTCCCTATCTATCACTCCCTCACTCCCCCTCCCTATCTCTCTCACCCCTTCTCCCTCCCTCTCTTCCCCCCTCTCGCCCTTTCCCTTCCCCCTCCCCCCTTTCTCTCCACCTCCATCTCCCCCCCACACCCTCTCTCACCCTCCTGCTCTCTCCCCCACTCTTCCTCTCGCTCTATCTCTCTCTCCCTCCCTCTCTATCTCTCCACCCCCCCCCCCTCTTTTCTATTCCTCTCACCCCTCTCTCTCTGCCCTTCTCTCTCTATCCCCCTCTCCTTCCTCCCTTGCTTTCCCCTCCTCCCTCCCTCTCCCTCCACCCACCCTCACTCCCCCTCCACCCACCCTCATTCCCTCCCTCTCTTTCCCTTCCCGCTACCTCCCCTCTCACTTCCTCCCTCCACCTCTTTCCCTCCCTCTACATCCCTCCCTCTACCCCTCTCCGTCTCCCTTCATCCCTCTCCCCCTCCCTCTCTTCTCTACCTCCCTCCCCCTCTTTCCTTTTCTCTCCCTCCCACTCTTCCTTTCGCTGTATCTCTCTCCCTCTCCCCCCTCTCTCTGCCTCTCCCTCCCCCCTCTTTCTTTTTCTCTCCCTCCCTCACTCTTCCTCTCCCTCTCCCTCCCTCTCTCTACCTCCCACTTCCTCACTATCTCTCTCCCACCCCCTCTCTCTCACCTCATCTCTCTCTCCATTCCTCTGCCCCCTCTCTCCCTTGCTTTCCCCTTCTCCCTCCCTCTCCCACCGTCTCTCTACCACTCTCAATTACCCCCTTCTGTCAACCACTTTCCCCCCCTTTCTCACTCTCTCTCCCCTTCCCCTTCTCCCTCCCTCTCTCCCCCCCTCTTCCTCTGTCTCCCCTACTTCTCCCTCCCCTCTCTCTCTTCCTCTCACTCCCTTCCTCCATCTTTCTCTCCCTCCCACTTTATCGCCCTCCCTCTCTCCCCCTCCCTCCTTAACTCTCTCTCCCCCTATCCTTTCCTCCCTCACTCTCCCTCCCTCCCTCTCTCTACCCCTTCCTATCTCCCTCCCTCTCTATCCCTCTCCCTGGCTCACTCTATATGTTCCTCCCTCCCTCTCCCTCCCTCCTTATCGCCCATCCCTCTCTCCCCCTCCCTAACTCTCTCCCCCCTCTCCCTCCCTCCTTCACTCTCTATCCCTCCCCCTCCCTCCATATCTCTTCCACCCTCTCTCCCTCCACCCCCCTCCCCCTTGCTCTCTCTCCCCTCCCTCTCTCTTCCCCTTTCTCTCTCACTCCCCCTCTCCCCGCTCTCTCAATCACCCCCTTCCCTCAAATACTCCCCCCCTCTCCCCCTCACTCCCTCTCTCCTACCTCTCCCTCCCTTTCTCTCACTCTCCCTTCTTCTCCCTATCTCTCCCTCTATATGTTCCTCCCTCCCTCTCTCTTCCTCCCTCCTTATCGCCCATCCCTCTCTCACCCTCCCTAAATCTCTCCCCCCGTCCCTCCCTCTCTATTCCTCCCCCTCCCTCCCCCCTCTATGTTCCTCTCTCTCTCACTCCTCCCCTCCCCCCTCTCTCTCACTCCTCCCCTCCCCCCTCTCTCTCTCTCCTCCCTCTCCCCTTCCCCTCCCCCTCACTTCCTATCTCTCCTCCCTTTCTCTCCCTCCTTCTCCCTCTCTCCCCCTCACTCCTACCTCTCCCTCCCTTTCTCTCACTCTCCCTTCTTCTCCCTATCTCTCCCTCTATATGTTCCTCCCTCCCTCTCTCTTCCTCCCTCCTTATCGCCCATCCCTCTCTCCCCCTCCCTAAATCTCTCCCCCCCGTCCCTCCCTCTCTATTCCTCCTACTCCCTCCCCCCTCTATGTTCCTCTCTCTCTCTCACTCCTCCCCTCCCCCCTCTCTCTATATCACCCCCCTCGCTCTCCCCTCCCCCTTCTCCCCCTCTGTCTCCCCTCCCCATTCTCCCCCCCTCTCTCTCCTCCCTCTCCCCCTCACTTCCTATCTCTCCTCCCTTTCTCTCCCTCCTCCCTTTCTCCCCTACATCCCTCCCCCTCATTCCCTCCTTCCTCTCCCTCCTTCTCCCTCTCTCCCCCTACATCACTTCCTCTCTCTCCCTCCTTCCTCTCCCTCCCTCCTTCCCTCTCCCCTCCCTCCTTCCTCTCACTCCATCTCTACCTCCCTTTCTCTCCCTCTCTCTACCCCTCCCTATCTCCCTTCCTCCCTCTCCCTCCCTCTATCTGTTTCTCCCTCCCCCTCTCTCTTCCTCTTCCTTCCTCCATCTCCCCCCCTCTCCCTCCCTAACACTCTCCCCCCTATCCCTCCCTCTCTCTCCCCCTCTCCCTTCCTCTCTCTCACCTCCGTCTCTTCTCCTTTCCTCTCCCTCCTTCTCCATCTCTCCCCCTACATCCCTTCCTCTCTCTCCCTCCCTCTCTCTCCCACCCTCTCTCTCCCCCTACATCCCTTCCTCCTTCCTCTCTCTCCCTCCTTCCTCTCACTCCCTCTCTCTCTCTAACCCCTCCCTATCTCCCTCCCTCCCTCTCTATACCTCCCTCTCCCTCCCTCTATCTGTTTCTCCCTCCCCCTCTCTCTTCCTCTTCCTCAATCTCCCTCTCCCTCCCTCTTTATCGCTCCCCCCCCTCTCCCCCTCCCTCCCTAACACTCTCCCCCCTATCCCTCCCTCTTTCTCCCCTCTCCCTTCCTCTCTCTCACCTCCATCTATTCCCATTTCCTACTGCCCCCCTCTCCCAATTACCCCCTTCTCTCAACCACTCCCCCCTCTCTCTCCCCTCCCCCTTCTCCCTCCCTCTCTCTCTCCCCCCCTCTCCTTCAGTCTCCCTCCTTCCTCTGTCTCTCCCTCCCTCTCCCTATCTATCACTCCCTCCCTCCCACTCCCCCTCCCTATCTCTCTTCCTCCCTCTCTCAATCCCCCCATCTCTCTCACCCCTTCTCTCTCCCTATCCCTCTCCCCCGTCTCTATCCCCCTCTCCTCCCACCCGTGCTTTCCCCTTCTCCCTCCCTCTCTTCCCCCCTCTCGCCCTTTCCCTTCCCCCTCCCCACTTTCACTCCACCTCCATCTCCCCCCCACACCCTATCTCACCCTCCTGCTCTCTCCAACTCTCTCCCCCACTCTTCCTCTCGCTCTATCTCTCTCTACCTCCCTCTCTATCTCTCCACCCCCCCCCCCCCCTCTTTTTCTATTCCTCTCACCCCTCTCTCTCTGCCCTTCTCTCTCTATCCCCCTCTCCTTCCTCCCTTGCTTTCCCCTTCTCCATCCCTCTCCCTCCACCCACCCTCACTCCCCCTCCACCCACCCTCACTCCCCTCCCTCCCTTTCCCTTCCCCCTACCTCCCCTCTCACTTCCTACCTCCACCTCTTTCCCTCCCTCTACATCCCTCCCTCTACCCCTCTCCGTCTCCCTTTATCCCTCTCCCCCTCCCTCTCTTCTCTACCTCCCTCCCCCTCTTTCCTTTTCTCTCCCTCCCTCCCACTCTTCCTTTCGCTGTATCTCTCTCCCTCTCCCCCCTCTCTCTGCCTCTCCCTCCCCCCTCTTTCTTTTTCTCTCCCTCCCTCACTCTTCCTCTCTCTACCTATCCTTCCTTCCCCCACTCTCTCTCTCCCTCCCTCTCTCTACCTCCCACTTCCTCACTATCTCTCTCCCACCCCCTCTCTCTCACCTCATCTCTCTCTCCATTCCTCTGCCCCCTCTCTCCCTTGCTTTCCCCTTCTCCCTCCCTCTCCCACCGTCTCTCTACCACTCTCAATTACCCCCTTCTCTCAACCACTTTCCCCCCCTTTCTCACTCTCTCTCCCCATCCCCTTCTCCCTCCCTCTCTCCCCCCCTCTTCCTCTGTCTCCCCTACTTCTCCCTCCTCTCTCTCTCTTCCTCTCACTCCCTCCATCTTTCTCTCCCTCCCACTTTATCGCCCTCCCTCTCTCCCCCTCCCTCCTTAACTCTCTCTCCCCCTATCCTTTCCTCCCTCACTCTCCCTCCCTCCCTCTCTCTACCCCTTCCTATCTCCCTCCCTCTCTATCCCTCTCCCTGGCTCACTCTATATGTTCCTCCCACCCTCTCCCTCCCTCCTTATCGCCCATCCCTCTCTCCCCCTCCCTAACTCTCTCCCCCCTCTCCCTCCCTCCTTCACTCTCTATCCCTCCCCCTCCCTCCATATCTCTTCCACCCTCTCTCCCTCCACCCCCCTCCCCCTTGCTCTCTCTCCCCTCCCTCCTCTTCCCCTTTCTCTCTCACTCCCCCTCTCCCCGCTCTCTCAATCACCCCCTTCCCTCAATACTCCCCCCCTCACTCCCTCTCTCCTACCTCTCCCTCCCTTTCTCTCACTCTCCCTTCTCCCTATCTCTCCCTCTATATGTTTCTCCCTCCCTCTCTCTTCCTCCCTCCTTATCGCCCATCCCTCTCTCCCCCTCCCTAAATCTCTCCCCCCCGTCCCTCCCTCTCTATTCCTCCCCCTCCCTCCCCCCTCTATGTTCCTCTCTCTCTCTCTCACTCCTCCCCTCCCCCCTCTCTCTCAATCACCCCCCTCGCTCTTCCCTCCCCCTTCTCCCCCCCTGTCTCCCCTCCCCCTTCTCCCCCTCTGTCTCCTCTCCCCCTTCTCCCCCCTCTCTCTCTCCTCCCTCTCCCCTTCCCCTCCCCCTCACTTCCTATCTCTCCTCCCTTTCTCTCCCTCCTTCTCCCTCTCTCCCCTCTCCCCCTCACTCCTACCTCTCCCTCCCTTTCTCTCCCTCATTTCTCTCTCTCCCTTCTTCTCCCTATCTCTCCCTCTATATGTTCCTCCCTCCCTCTCTCTTCCTCCCTCCTTATCGCCCATCCCTCTCTCCCCCTCCCTAAATCTCTCCCCCCCGTCCCTCCCTCTCTATTCCTCCTACTCCCTCCCCCCTCTATGTTCCTCTCTCTCTCTCACTCCTCCCCTCCCCCCTCTCTCTTCCCTCCCCCTTCTCCCCCTCTGTCTCCCCTCCCCTTCTCCCCCTCTGTCTCCCCTCCCCCCTCTCTCCTCCCTCTCCCCTTCCCCTCCCCCCTCTCTCCTCCATCTCCCCTTCCCCTCCCTCTCACTTCCTATCTCTCCTCCCTTTCTCTCCCTCCTTCTCCCTCTCCCCTACATCCCTCCCCCTCTTTCCCTCCTTCCTCTCCCTCCTTCTCCCTCTCTCCCCCTACATCCCTTCCTCTCTCTCCCTCCTTCCTCTCCCCTCCCTGCTTCCTCTCACTGCATCTCTACCTCCCTTTCTCTCCCTCTCTCTACCCCTCCCTATCTCCCTCCCTCTCCCTCCCTCTATCTGTTTCTCCCTCCCCCTCTCTCTTCCCCTTCCTCCATCTCCCCCACCTCTCCCTCCGTAACAATCTCCCCCCCCCCTTTCCCTCCCTAACAATCTCCCCCCTATCCCTCCCTCTCTCTCTCTCACTCCTCCCCTCCCCCCTCTCTCTATATCACCCCCCTCACTCTCCCCTCCCCCTTCTCCCCCTCTGTCTCCCCTCCCCCTTCTCCCCCTCTGTCTCCCCTCCCCCTTCTCCCCCCCTCTCTCTCTCCTCCCTCTCCCCTTCCCCTCCCTCTCCCCCTCACTTCCTATCTCTCCTCCCTTTCTCTCCCTCCTCCCTTTCTCCCCTACATCCCTCCCCCTCTTTCCCTCCTTCCTCTCCCTCCTTCTCCCTCTCTCCCCCTATATCCCTTCCTCTCCCTCCCTCCCTCTCTCCCTCCCTCTCTCTCCCACCCTCTCTCTCCCCCTACATCCCTTCCTCCTTCCTCTCTCTCCCTCCTTCCTCTCACTCCATCTCTCCCTCTAACCCCTCCCTATCTCCCTCCCTCCCTCTCTATACCTCCCTCTCCCTCCCTCTATCTGTTTCTCCCTCCCCCTCTCTCTTCCTCTTCCTCAATCTCCCTCTCCCTCCCTCTTTATCGCTCCCCCCTCTCCCCCTCCCTCCCTAACACTCTCCCCCCTATCCCTCCCTCTTTCTCCCCTCTCCCTTCCTCTCTCTCACCTCCGTCTATTCCCATTTCCTACTCCCCCCCCCCTCTCCCAATTACCCCCTTCTCTCAACCACTCCCCCTTCTCTCCCTCTCCCCCTCTCTCTCCCCTCTCCCCTCTCTCCCTCTCCCTCCCTCTCTCTCCCCCCTCTCCCTCTGTCCCCTCCCTCCCTCCCCCCTTCTCCTCCCTCTCTCTGTCTCACTCTCACTCTCCATCACTCTCTCTCTCTCTTACTGTCCCTCACTCTGTCACTCTCTCTCACTCTCGACGGGATGCGAGAGTGAAGGGAGATGGGAAGGCAGATGGGAATGGGAAGGCAAATGGGAATGCGAAGGGAGATGGGAGATAGATGAGAATGGGAGAGGGAGATGGAGGGGAGAGATGAAATAGGATATAGATGGGATGGGAGGGAGAATGGAGGGGAGAGGGAATGGAGGGGGAGGGGAGGAGATGGGAGAGGGATAGGAGGGGAGTGAGAAGGAAGATGCAAGGGAGTGAGATGGGAATTGGAAAGGGTAAGGAGATAGGAATGGGAGAGGAGGGGAGATGAGATTGGAGAGGGAAGTGGGAAGTTAGACGGGAATGGGAAAAGGGAGGGAGGTGGGAGGGGGCGTGCGGAGATGGCAGGGAGATGAGAGGGAGATGGTAATCGGAGAGGGAGGGAAAAGGAGAATGGAGGGGAGATGGGAATGAGAGAGGAGATGGGAAATGGGAGGGAGATGGAAATGTGAGAGGGGAGGAGATAGAGACATAAGGGAGATGGGAATGGGAGAGGGGAGGAGATAGAGATGGGTGGGGAGGGAGAAGAGAGGAGAGAGGAACTTCTCTACTTCACGCTGAGCAGTGTGCTTCCCTCTATGATGAGGACTCTCCTTCTCTCTGCAGGGTTGCATGCTCCTTCGATGAGCGAGGACTCCTCCATGCAGCGTAGCGGAAGGTCCCATCGACGGCGTGAGGAAGAAGACGACGAAAAGACATGGATAAATAATATAAGAAAAATTATGTAATTTTCATAAAAGTTTGCTGAATAAAAAATTTAAAAGCATAGTTATTGCCTGTAATTTAAAATTAAAAACATCCTTTGTAAGCCGTTTATTATCATCCACATTGTCATTTGTTTTTAAATTACATTACATTTACATTAATTATGTCAGGAAAAGTTTTTAAAACATTTATTTGACATTACATGTAACATCAATTTACTATCCGTACTTCAACTTAAAATTTTATGCACAGGTCACAATTAATAATAATTTTAAATAATTAAAAATAAGAAAATATATTTATTGTTATCCGGTACTCATACAACCCGTTAATAACGAACGGTCAGCTTTTGAGTTTCAAACTATACTTTAGCGATTCTCTGCATGGATTAGAATTCTCTCTTCAATCAAAATAAACTTTGTACTTTCATTGTACGATCATTTAAATGGTGCTCGATTGCAACTACTGTATTTTCCGTCATATAAGATGTGGTCTTTTAAAAAAAATTAGTCCCAAATTCATCCTGCGTCTAATACGGCAAAAGTCAAAAATATTACTAAGGAAAATGCGACCCTTTTCTATGTTTAGAAAGGTCTATGGGTCTGATTCAACTTCCAGTAGAACCCTATGAGATATTTATTATAGTTGTGTTACTAAAAACAAATATTAATTATTACAAGACAAATGAAATAATAACTAAAGATAAGGGGAGCACAGTGAATAAATACAGTCACACAATATGCAGAGTGATCCCGAAAATTTCGACACCACTCGATATGTGGTCTTGCATGTCTTTCCATTTACAGAATCCCTTAAATGGAAACTTTGTGAAACTGAAAATGTGTTGATTGCATAAAAACTGATCCTTCGAATAACTTTGCCTTTTTATATATCGACTACACATATAACAATGCACGAAATTCACAAACTAAGACATTAAGTTAGCCAATAAGTCTAAATTCTAATGTTGGTATCACTGCAAAAGACCGTAGGGTAGAGTTATCATACATAATATCAGATCATAGCCGAAAAATACATCTGAAACCTTGAAAGAAAATTGAAGAGTAGATATTGTTAACCATTCTACGTCAATTGCGAATGACGAAAACATAACAACAAGGCATATCTGCAAGGTGAACGAGAAATTGTTTTTCATTCAATAAATTGTGGTAACAGTAAATAGAAAA